>BGPT01001067.1:1344-57084 GCA_003297045.1 Symbiodinium sp. clade C Y103
CTGCAGATAGCATACAAAATGGAAGGTTCCAGCTCCAAAATGTTGCAAATACCATACAAATAGAATGGACAACCTACCCAACCAGAAATCCAAAAAAAAATCCCCAAACTTAAAAAAAAAAATTCCCCAAACAATTTCCTACCCTATTATTTCTGTATATAGTAGAACTGGTTTGGTGGATTTGAGTTTGTGAAAATTCAAGGAAAAGCTTGGGACAATCCAGTTGTTGATCCTCACTTTTACCTGGGATAGACTCCAGCTTCAGACACAGCCTCGCGGAGGTTCAAAGAACATACAGGAAAATTAAAGCAACAAGGATCAGGGGATGTCACCAACACAATCATTTGACGCATGAAGTAGGATAGAAACATACAAAAACATACAAAAACCATAAACAAAGATGTGCTGAGTGTACTGTATATATATATATATATTTGTATCCCTTTTTTTTTGGTGAACCCACGGGAGGTGGTTGTCGTTTCAAGAGGTGGGCCTGAGCAATTGCAGGATGTTTGAAGGCATGTTTTAAGATCCAAGTTTATTTTTCGCCACGTTCTAAACCCTTATGTTTATGTCAAGGAAGGGGCCCTTGTAAGGGTGTTGCGTAAGCAAAACTCTTGTGAGCGTAAGCCAGCGTAAGCTCCGCGTAAGACAAGATACGCGCGTAAGCAAACCTGTGCGCGCGCTATGGATTGATTCTACTCTAGGTGTGAAATTTAAAGAGACTGTGTGATATATGTACATGCTGCATTCCTATACTTGTAGAATATTGTAGTATGTTTCTATATTCAAACCTGTTTCGCAAAATGCTACTAGTGGCTCATCATTTTTTTACTGGTTGTGACTCATGTTTACGTAGGTATTTCAATCCTTCGATTATCCCCCGACTTTCAACTGAGGATTTAGAGGTGATGTGTACATACCCGGAACCCACAGTTATGTACACCCTTGAAGCCTCGCATGAACCCCAGAAATTGCCCCTATACTAATAGATACGAACCGAACAGATCGTGTTCATTAATTGTCAATTCCCATGTTTCATCATGTTTTCTCTTACTGGTGCTTAGTAGGGAATGGGGGAATGACCTAGAATAACCACTCATAATCATCCCATTCCTCCATTCCCTACGAAGCACCAGTAAGATGTTTCATCATGTTTTCGCAAGATCTAAAGTTCAAAGGGCTCCATGTTGTCCGAACGTTTCCTCGGCCGTTCCTCAAGCTGCACTGGGCCGAACTCTGCCTCCGGACGCGGGGCGTCCGAGGGCCACGCGGGCCACGCGACGCGGCAACGCGGAGCCCTTTGGTGGAGCCCAAGCGTGCCATGGTGAGACGGTGAGTCGACATCATGGTGTCCTGGCGAACATGGTGCAGATTCCTTTGGACTTGTAGCACATGTATATATATATATATATGATTGATTATATATATATATATTAGACAGTATATGAATATGTACGTTTGGACAACTATACATATAATCACATATAATCATATAACAATAATTACATTACACACACATGCCTCGATTGGCATGTATGTACTGTACTGTATAGTATATATATACACACTACATTATGTTATGTTGGGACAGGTATGGAGAGATTACTACAGATCTCATATTCTTCAGACCCAATGGGAAAGATATCATGAGATATCCAGTGTTCAAGTGTTCAGATTGTGTGGGTTAATTAATAGACCTCACATTTGATTGAAGGTTTACCACATTTGTTATGATCATCGCCAACACCTCAACTGCAAACATTTCACGTTGCTGCTTCTCAGGATTTTCTTCCCTCAATTTTTCCTCCAACACCCTTCAGTATAGAAGCAAAGGAAATCGGGCTGCTGCTGCTGCTGCTGCTGATGATTATATATGAAGATGATGTTGATGGCATGTCCCACTGGAAACGAACATGATCATGAGCAAGCCCTCATGGTGTTATTTTGGTCCAGAAGAGAAGCCCATCTGTGATGCAATGCCAAGGTCTTGACAGAGGTTTGGGTCGAGTTGAAGACTGAGACTTGGGGTCTTGATCAGTGTGGGAAGGTGGTGCAGGCACTTTTGTAAAGTGAGATTCCTGGACTTTTCAAGTCAGGAACACTTGTAATTTATGAAGGCTGGAATGGGATCATGAACATCAACAACAACAACAACAACTACTACTACTACTGCTACTGCTACTGCTACTGCTACTACTACTACTACTACTACTACTGCTACTGCTACTGCTACTGCTACTGCTACTGCTACTGCTACTGCTACTGCTACTACTACTACTACCACTACCACTACCACTACCACTACCACTAGCATTAGCACTAGCACTGGCACTAGCACTAGCACTAGCACTAGCACTACCACTAGCACTACCACTACCGAACACTACTGCTGCTACTGCTACTACTGCGACCACCACCACCACCACCACCACCACTACCACTACTACCTCTACTACCACTACCGAACACTACTACCACTACTACCACTACTACCACTACTACCACTACTGCTACTGCTACTGCTACTCTAATTGTCATCATCATCATCATCATCATCATCATCATCATCATCATCATCATCATCAATTTGGATTTCCTACTGGAACATAGATGGAACAATGCTCAGGTGATGGCAGTTGAAACTGATTCAGGGTCCTCTTTTCTATCCCAAACTATGGGCCCCCAAACTTCCGTTGTTGATTTGAAATGTGACGGAGTAGCAGCGGACAGGTATGTTTTCCTAGATTTATTCTTGTGTGCATGTGTATAGATTACTACATGTGCACACAAAGACAGAAAGAGAGAGAGAGAGAGAGAGACGGCAACTGACCTTAAATATTTGATTAGCAGAAATCAATGGCACCAGATTTGCTTGTTTGCTGCTGTCAATTTTTTTGGGCTGTAGCCATTGACCCTGAACTCCCCAAAAGAATGGAATAAACAATTACGCCTTCAACCGTAAACAAATCAATCATTCGGATTGTGCGGACTTCAAAATTCAAAGCGGCACTTAAGATAAACATTTTGAATGTGAAGTGTTTCTAAACATGAGACACATGGAAAAAAATGGACCTCACACAAATGAGTGCAAATTTGATAGTTTTTACCCCGCATGTCCATTTGCACCAGCTCGTTCCGATTGTTTGTTTCATGGGACTTCCCCCAATGCCTTAGATTGTCACTATGAATGCTACTCTCTGGTAATTTAACATCCTAGCTTGCTCAAAAACCTCCATATGTCCAGCAAAGATATCATTTGAAGATAGTGGATTCAACATCAATTCCAGTGATTCGTGATTTGATTTGCCATTGCAAGGTTTTTTTTTAAACTGGAGGGCCAATTATTCAAAACCAAACTTGGACTAAAAATTATAGGAACCCCCAATGATGGGACCTACATTCCCATCATTTTCCCACTGCTTCGGATTTCATTCCCCATAGATTCCACTAGTTGGATAAAATTTGCAGCGACTGGCCTCAGGATGATAGCCGTGTTTATTTTTGGAACCGACGCGACAACTCCAGAGCGCCTTGGCCGATTCAATACATACCCTCGCAAGATTTACAGTATTTAAAATAATGTGTCTATATGGAAATGACCCATTTATATCCATTTATGGGATCATTGTGGATTATTCATGATTATTCATGATTATTCATGATTATTCTGAAAATGCCGATGTTCCATGGCTATGTTCAATTACTATAGAGGCTATTTGTTCAACATGCAACGTGGCTTTCTTTGTGGCTGTCATGTTGCCTCGCCCTAGGCCTGGACTTTGCCGGAAGGTCAAGAGGCCAAATGGATTGGAGAGAAAACTGCGGATGGCCGGACCTATTACTGGAGTCGCAAGAGTTACTCTGGCACAGTGAGATGGCGTTCCCCCCCGGAGAATGGACTTGGAATCCCCCATTAAATTTGGCGTCAAAAATCATGGAAGACTTGGCCTAGATATGTTCGAAGTCAACTGGGGATTCCTCCCTGCGAGGTTTTGGTTAATGCAGTGCGTGTCCTCAAAGAATGACTCTGGCTTATATATTGCACATGAACACACGTAAATCGTGGAGAGTTCAATTCTTGACCATATAAATGATGGACCTTGGCTCATGGTTTTCTAAAATGTTTCAACATGTTTCAACATTAATCATGAACATACATAAATCCGCAAGTTTGGAAAATCACCTTGTTTTGACCATGATTTTCCACGACATGCGCCACGACCTGAGCTGGGCCTGTGTCAGCCATTCATGGTGCAAGCATATCAAAAAAACGTGGATATCATATGATATCATAAATTGCAGTTGCAAATCCCAACCATTCACACTACTCTTAATGTAGATTATATACCATAATTATATTAATTATGCATATTTTAAAACATATATATATATATATACATAGCTAGATATAATGTTATCTATGTATAAACATAAGTTGAACAGAATTCAACGGCGTTCGCCTGGGAAAGCATAGAGCCAAGGGTTGGAGTCCGGTTTTTTGAACCTCTCCCAGAAGCAAGGTAAAGAGACGGTGTGGGTCTTGCCCGCCTTGGAACCTGAGAAAAAGGACACGCAGGGTCTGGCATGGCCACGGCGGCCAATGCTCGCAATCAAACAAACCTTTGTTTTTTTTGTTTTTTCCCAGAAGCATTGTAGGCATACTCAGATTTTCTGATTTTTGTGGCATATGAGATGATGTGTTTCCCCAATTATCCCATGTACAAAGTAAAGAATTCAAACCAATTTTGGAAACAAACCTGATGGCTTAACTTTCCGTTTGGATAACCCTTGGTTGGGGAACATGAATGCCCGAAGAAATAGCCCTCTAAGGTTTTGCTGGGTATAATATATATAGCTCTTGAATTATGCGGTGCTCATTACCTCATCATGGGCTCCTCAAGTCCGTAGGTTTCAACACAATTCATTTGTTTTGCGGTTCCTATTCGCAAAATTTCTTGGTTCCAGAAAACAAATTCGACGAAATATGTGCAACATCATGGTGACGTAAATCATCTAAAATCCCATGAAAATCCCATTAAAACACCTTTGGTTAGTTCATGAAATAGTCATTGACTAGCTGGAAGATCCTGGATCCTGGATTCAACAAAGGTAATGCCTCGGTAATTCCTTTGTTGATTCACCTATATACAAGGTGGTGCCACCCCCAGTTATGCTGGTGTTAGTCCATTCCCACCAATATATAACTATATATTATATATATAAATGATGGACATATAGATGTAGATCTACCCATACCATCAGCCCAACAGTTATACCAGTGAACTAAACCAACTTAGAAACCGTTAAAATCCCACTCAAAGCTCATCCAGCCCCATTCAATCCCATGAAATCAGGATTGATTGGCACAGCCCCAGGAGCCAGAAGCAAGCCCTGCTCCCAAGGGAGCCTTGGCATCCCTGCTGAGAGGCGAGAAGCCCAAGGAGCGAAAAGGCGTTTTCGAAGTTGCGGAGGCTGCTCACCTTTTCGATACATTTGTAGCGGTAATGTCCGATTTAAGGGGATTGAGTGGGGTTTGATGTCGGATGCGATAGGATTTAATCGGATTCGATGGGATTTAATGGGATGTAACGGGATTCAATGCATTCAGACAGGATTCAATGTGGGAGCTAGTGGAATCTTATCGATTATATAATGTAAATGGATGGAAATGGAGAGTGCCATTGAAATAGCCATTCTATTCCCTATTTTCAGTCACCCATTGCGTTGTCGTTTCCCAGGACTGAAGGATGTTGAAAGGACAATTTCCCCCAACTTGAGAGTCGTGAAATGTGTCAATTTGTTTTTGGCGGCCGGAAAGAAACAGTCCCTATACATCGAATTGATCCATGTTCCGATGGATACGAATGATTTTATCTTTGGCGGATTGAAACGTAGAAAAATCATGATCTGGATGGAGTCTGGAGTCAACGAATTTCCCTGATTCACAGGAGGAGGAAGAGAAGGAATCTTCAGAAGAGCTCAAAAAGTGGCTCGGCAGTGCAGATATTATATGGGGTCCCGGTTTCTGGAGTTCCATGTTGCATGTCAGGTTCGTAGATGCGAATTTGATTTTTGTGACTTGATTCAGGTGGTTTCCGATAAGTGAAATACGTCATTTAGCATCATTTAGATTCATTTAGTTGAATTCAGTTTTCGCATATTGTTGAACTCAGTTGAACTCTCTCTCTCTCTCTCTCCCTCTCATGTCTCATGCGCAAAATCTTTTTTCTCCGGCACCTTGCCGCAAACAAATAGCCGTGGACTTTATTTTGAAGGGAAAACTTCGACAATCTATCGATATTTGTGCATTTGGGATTAAATCGAAGAAGGTTCCCAGTAATGAGATGAAATGAGCCATCTCACCAACCAACCATTTGGATTTCAACCCATCCTCTGAGGATCCAGGGGCAGGTCGTCCAGCCGCTTCTCAGGCAGCAGCAAGCGCTCCAAGAGGCCTTGCTCAACTCCCTGCCCGGTGACGAACAGCCGAAGTCAGGGGGCTCAACGCCCATACTTGGTGGTTTATATAAGTAGAACTAGGATAAAACTAGCTTGGCTAAGTTGGTGAAATTAGGATTCACACTTAGCTATTGTACTTGAAGGCCCTACCATGGGTAGGATTTAGTAGGTAGGTTATCCGAGTTATTGCACTGTAACTGGACCCGACTTACCCTACTGAACTGATGGGGTTGTAGCCCAACTTATCCAGAAACATTCTGAGAAGCAATAGGCTTATTGTATCGGAAAGCCTGAGTTAGTGAAAAATGAGAACACCCAGTTTTTCAAATGGCTTCCCAAAAGAATGCAAAGATTAAACATGCTCAAACCATATTTTCAAAGGCTCGCCTAATCATACTTGGATCATCAGATCATGCCACGGATCATAACTTGTTAGTCACCTGATCAAGACAAAACCCGCGAGATACTCCGGTTGCTGATTTCAAACATACATGTTCCCTTCAATCAATTCATTGAACCTCATGTTGGTTTAAACAAATGTGAGCTATCCTCATATTTGTCATGTATGTTGCTTAAAATATGTTAAAATCGTCAAGTTCACAAACATCCAATGATTTCTCACTGGCGTCAAGAATGTCCGAGAATGTCCCTAGCCTATATATAACCATCCGCGCCTCGATGTTGTTGGCTGTTCCCCCAAGGCACGAACGCCAAACCTCTCCGGAGCCGAGCCCCAACTCCGATGCGGCACCGGTGCCGGCGGTGCCGGCGGTGCCGGAGGCAGCGACGCGTCCATGGGAGAGAGGAGCAAAAAAACGTGGGGCTTTAACATGCCAGACATCAGGTAAAACATAATGTAAAATTCAGATGACATTGAGACAAATGAGATAATAATATGATCAAATAAACATCCGATAAACATAAGATGAGAATCAGATATCAAATGAAAATAAATGAAATCTAAGGAGTTGCTGCCCAAGAATGGGTGAGCAAGTGAGATGAATATAGAATCTCAGTATGAAACCAACAGCTCAGTGTGAAAAAACAAAATCTCAGTGTGAAAACTGGTCATGAACTAGCAGTAGTGAGAGAGGCCCTAGGTGCATAGGAACGAGCCGGAAGCAAAAAATATATAGCGGGACAGAAGTTCTGTTTTATACTCAAAGTACAGGGTTTTAATGGGAATATTGTTGGATTTGTTTGGGAGCCATCAAATTAGAAATGCCTCTAACAAGAATGGGCTCAAAGCCGGCCTGGGATTTTAGTCAACAATCTGATCGGGTGCTGAGTTCGTCATGAGTTGTGCTTAAGCAACAGCGCCAACAGTCCAGATTCAAACACAAATTCAGGGAAGCATAATTGATCAGTTTGGGAAATGGTTGACCCTTGTGGACTACCATTTAAATTTGAATCTTTGGACCATTGGACTGTGATTATAAAACCAAAACAAACACAACAATTTTGACTAACATCCCAGATTTCAGGGGTCCTTCAGTCTTACCATTTCGAAACCGCTTGGCTCCTTGGAATGTAGACAGAAGCACCAACAAGTCAACAGGTTGGGTCAATGTGATGCTTTTCTGCCTAGGTTGGAGCAGATGGAAACCGTGTTTTCTTGTTTCTCACGGTCATGGAGGCTCTACACCATGTTGACATGTACACTTTTGAATCATGAATGTATTATATATAATTACATATAATATATGAATGAATTTATATGATATTACATATGTATCCATACATATGTATTATATTAAATCTTTGTTTATATGTGTGCACACCTTCCTCACCTTAGGCTTTTCTGAACTCCTCGAAAGTATGCCGCCAGGCAAAAGAACCAGAGAAGGATGGCCAGGCATGGGCTCTAGCGGTGTTTTACAGGTGAACTCTTCCTAAAAGGTGGTGCCCCCCAGTTTTGTTTACTTTACAACGCCTTAATATTACCCAGTGGTTATTTGTTAAAATTAGCCATGGAAAATGAGCCAATGATAGATGATTCACATCGTGATTTACCTATTCAAGATGGTGGTTTTCCATGGCTATGTTAAATAACCAGAGGGTAATAGATATTAGATTATATTTGCCATAAATCATAGTTGAGCTATCAACCAACTTATCAACCAACTTATCTAAGTAAATCCCATGAAACCATATTAACTTAAATGATTATCACCTGTTAAAACCGTTCAACATCTTTTTCAAACCAGCTATAAGCCAATCTGTCAAAATACTTGAGGAATAGCGATTTACCTGCTATATTATAGCTGTTAAACCCCAGTAAACCTCATGTTAAACCCCAATGCACCCCATTGGGGGCACCACGAATCGTAGCCATACATCGCTGTTCCAGGCCGAAAGAGCCGCCACTGCCGCCGCAACCGCCGCCACCGCGGCGACCGCCAACGCCAACTTCGGTGACGCGACTGCAGGGTGAGGATCCAAAATCAGGGCTGGAAAATGTCCGACCCTCTAGTAAATTAACATAGACTCTGGTAAACTAACATAACTATGGAAAATCACCATTTTTTTAATGGGAAAATCCACTATTTCTATGGCCATTTTCAATAGCTATGTTAGTTCACCAGAGGGTAGACTCTGAAAATAGCCATGATTTATTGGAAACTAATCTCTCAACCCCTATCTGCCAGGGTCTATGTTAATTATCCAGAGGGTAATTCTTCACATCACCCTGCTATTGTATCCAACAGATACTTGAAAGTGATGTTCGAAGTCCCCAAAGTAGGACATTTAACCAATCCCTGAAAAAATACTAAGAGGAAATTGTAACTTATAGAATGCGTAAATCAAACATTAATATTGGAATATATTGGAATAATAGGTTGCTCCGGCAATCAAACATGAATATCTGGAAATCCACTATAAACGGAGGTTTGAATGGACAAATCATTCACAATTGGGTGACTTTCCAGGAAGCCGTGTTTGATTGAGGATAGCATAAAATAGGGGATTGTTTGAAATTTACGATTACTTGATGGAACCCACGAATTTGATGGTGTCATTATTTCACTAGAATTTTCTATTTGTGTGTGCACGCCATTTTCCAACACAGCCATATTGGAATGTCAATGTGGTTTACAGTATATGCTTTGCTTTCCAATTCACGGATTATTATATAACTATATCAAACAAAAAGCATCAAGAGTCCCCATCCCTGGTTACAGCCGCTTCAGCTAACTGAGATGATCCTCGAGAGATTTTGTCGTTGAGGTATCCCCAAAAAAAGATAAAGGCGTAGTTCCAGGAGGTTATAGATGATATTTCATAGATACCCTCTGGTAAACTAACATAACTATGGAAAATCACAATTTTTAATGGGAAAATCCACTATTTCTATGGCCATTTTCAATAGCAAACTGTGAGTTCACCAGAGGGTATGTCATATGTCATAGATATTTCATAGATATTTCCAGGTGTCCCACTTTTCAGCATCTATTTTGGGGTTGCTATTGTATGTTTTTTGTTGGGCCACATCCGCTTCTTTGAGCTTCAAATCTGTTGAAGTCATTGAAGTCCCCTTTGTGCTGGTGAAATCATGTTAAATCCAGAAATCACTTCAGATGCCCAAATGAAAACTAAATTTACATGGAACCCCAAAGATGGGTCTTGAATCGTTTTGAATATACTTGTTTTGTTCAAAGTGGCATTGGGCCGTCATGCGAGTTTTCGTTGCGAGTGGCATATTTCTGTTCTGCAAAAAAAATTGAAGCACCATGTGTCTTGCCTAGGATTGACCATGAGTTGGTGACATATCTCGTTGCTGTCTGTCAGGTGTTAACCCAATGCTTGGCATGGGCGGGATGGATCCCATGCAGGCGCTGCTCCAAATTCTGGGAAGATGATGGCAATGTATATATATAGATATATGTGATATGTAAATATATGTATGATATGTATATTTATTTATGTGTATATATATATATATATATTTATGCATGTATATATGTATATATGTATGCACACGCATACATATCATGAGTATAGGATCCGGTAATTCAACATAGCCATGGAAGCCATGGCCCATTTCGACGAGGTACCTATTAAGCCGGTGATTTTCTATACTAAGCTGGGTGATTTTCTAAGGCCCCACTCACTTCCCCCCCACTTCGTAAGGATGTCTCGGGGGTTGGCCCAAGACCTAAGCCTCAATGGTTGGACAAGCTTTGGGGCTTAGATTTTCAGCATTGAATCATCTGGAGGGTAACACACCAGAGGAGTGGCCAGCGCGGTATGGGAATGAGCTGCTTTGTTTTTCTTTCCATGAGATTTCAACGTGGTACTGCAATCCAATGTAAGCAACCTCCAATTGAGGATGGTTTATTTGATCTTGTCTCGTAGAATTGAATTTGTTTACCGTTTGGTTTTGAATTGTTTTTCTATATCGGAAAGGATCAAACGGGGGATCGATGATGCTTCCACGGTAACTCAAAGCGGCATTGCAATGAGGAAATAGCAAACGATCATGAAGAGATCTACGCATATCTCAAAAAGGGGCGCCGCATTTGGATACTTCCCCCGACCTTAGGGCCGACCTCACCTGAACCAATCAATGATGGTTCACACGGAGACACCATTAATATAATGGCCCAACGAAAAACATTTGGAAACTGGGCGTTTGGACACCTTGGGTTGTAAAGAAAATCATCAACATAGCGATGACACATATTCCATCGAACCAGAGTGTGGATACAGAATGTTCACCATCTATGATGATTTATGATTTGATTTGTGATGGTTGCATTTCCTTCTACCTGCTTAAAGTCCAAAATTGCCTGTTCAAAAGAAAAACAGCTATGGTTTTCTGCTCAACAAGGCTGAACCACCAACATTGATATAGTTGACCATCACCACTTGGGTTTTCCATGGATTTTCCTATGCTTGTCCATTGGATTTTCCCATATATATGTGTTATTAAGCCCAATTACTAACCAATTCCATCCAGTGGAATGACTTTGTGTTTTCCATCGAATTTCCATGAATTTTGGATGGAGTTCCTTTTTGGTTTTCCAGTGGCTTTTTCCATCACGAGGCCATGATGATGGCGCAGATGGGTATGGCACCGGGCTGTCCGGCTCTGCCTGGATTGATGATGCCTGGCTTAGGAGGCGCCTGGGCACGGTGCACGTTGGGGGTTGGGCAAATTTAGGCATCGAACCTATGGGGAAACCGGAAGATATGTGAATGTAGCACTTGAATATTTAGAAGCAGCATCGAGCTTGGGGTGTTGATGGATGAAAAGATGTGGATTTAACCATCAACATATATGGCAGAACCAGAACCATGCAGAACCATGATATAGTGGTCATATGTGGTCATGCTTGATGTGGTTGGTGCACCCTCTGGTAAACTAACATAGCTATCCATTTGGCTCGGCCACCTTGGGCCCCTATGGCTCGGCCTTGCCTGGGCAGGTTTGCCAATGCCTGGGATGATGCCGGGCTTGCCAGGTGCGACTTTCCCATGGAGACGGAGGGAGTTCTTGCCATGGCGGAATGGGGGTTTTAACTCATGGTTAACTCGACATTGACTTGATAATGGTTAATCTTAACTAATGGATTAACAATGGTTAACAAATAGTTAACTAATACTCAATTAAGATTGACTCGTTTTTTTCGTCCAAGGGCCGCATGGTATCTTGAATCGAATGGACTTCCCCACGGTCTGTGACAATACAGGCTAGAAAGGTTGCTGATGGCTTATGGGAATAAAACATATGAGACGGGGCTAAAGTTCAAAGGTCCCGGTAGGATTTAGGAAGCAAAGATTGTCCCAGGGGCCCGGACATTTTCCCATGGCCAACAGCACCAGAAATCACACGACTGCAGGTGTGATGCCAGGTATGCCTGGCATGCCATCGACGATGCCCAGCACCATGCCTTCTATGCCTCCAATGGCGTCCATGACTGGCATGGCGCAGATGCCAGGCCAAGAATAGGGATGGGTAAGTCACCTTAGTTTTGAATACTGTGTAGGTGTATATGTGATATTATATGTATAGTCTATAGTCGTATATACATATATTATATGACATATTCTAACATAGACATATATAGATTAGATTTGCAATACTGTTTTCTGTTGGCCATAAGTATGGGAACATCCTAGCCAGCTAAAAGTTGAATCTTCTGCAGGGTATCAAAGGTTCACCACGACACAGCAACTTTGTAGAATAAAGACCGTGATGACTTGCCATCATATTTTTTGGGTACTATATTTTCAGACAGACCCAAATGAGGTCCATTCCTCAAATTCAGGTAGTGGGCCATGCAGGACATATGTCTTTGATGCTTCCTGAAATCAAATTTAAACTGGGTTAAGGCGTAGATATTGTATAGGTACTTGTCATGGTCTCTAATTCAGTCTGTTCTTTTGAATAAATAAAGGGAAGGACCAAGAAGTGGGGACCCGCAAGGATGTTCAGATGATGTTGGGCACCATCGAAAGTAGATGGTAGGCACTGGCCTGAATGACTTGGAAATACAATCTGACCATCTTACAATCTGATCCCTCATACTTAGCTAAGTTGCTTTGATTTGCTTTGTAACTAGGCTAAGCAAGGCGAAGGTGTATAGTGATTATCACAGAATTCAACATATTATAATAGATTATAATTCTATTTGTAGTTAGTGGATTCATAAACTAACCTATCGCTGGGGGTGCACCACCTTGTACCATCCCCAGTCACCTCGTAGGCGTCGTGCCGAGCCAGCCACCGGCACCGCCGCCAGTGCCGCAGCCGCAGGTGCCGGCAAGGGACCTTAGCTGCCATGGGGATGGGGTTGGACATGCATCACAGAAACCTCCAAAAAGATAGAACAGTAACTCATCACTATTTTAGGTGCATGTCAGCTTCGTATCTTTTTTGGGCATTGCTGTAATGTATTGTAATTTTGTAATGTCTATTTTGCTGTTGGACCCAGCTTTGTTGGGTTGCTTGCCAGAGTTTTGACTCAGATACCCAAACAGATATCCAGAGATGTTGAAGGACCCATCCGAAAATGCCAAAGTTCCAAACTCTAGGCTTTAGGCCCTTCAAGGGGTTGACTGTAGCGGACATCTATCTGGATGCCAATAGTCTGTGTGTTTGTCATCAACAGGGATTCACTGCATGGTGAAAGAATGCGGTGATGCTCCTGGCAATTGCAGCAGGTCGGTATTCCAACGGTCTTAGAGTAGGCAGAACTTCATAAATTAGCGAAAACACGTGTAAATCCGACTTGGGGATGTCATTCCAAGCCGATTTGCTTACTAGGACTTGATTCTGGAAGCTAGTTTCTCAAGGTATATCCCCCGGTAATCAAACATGAAACTATACAACCAGTAGGACCATTCCCTGGAAATGGATGGTTCAAACATAACCATGATTCACATACATTCACATACTCATCATGAAAAATCACCCTGTAGCATGGTTCACAAACAAAACGTGAAATGCTTTCAGCAAGCCAGCTTTGCATCAAGGTTGTTTAGGTCCACTTACCCTCTGGTAAACTAACATAGCTACTGGAAATGGCCATTTATAGTGGATTTTTCCATTAAAAATGGTGATATTCCATAGTTATGTTAGTTCACCAAAGGGTATTTCCAGTTCCTTTTCACCAAGGCCACTGCTCCTCCAGTTCCTCCAGTTCCTCCTGCGGTTCCTGCGCCCGTGTTCCATGGCCTGGGGGAACGGAAGGGGCTGATCCAAACGCTCGGTTTCCTTTCAGATGCTGGTACCCCCCAAGTCACCATTGGTTTCAATATGTTTCAATACTAGGTCATAATACACCATAATACTGGGTCATGGTTTAATGATTTGGATATATCTATTTGGATGATTTGGGGTACCACTACTTTTGGAAACCCCCATATAGTGTGCATACTATCGATATGAGACCAGCCATTTTCAGGGAGGGTGTGGTCATTGTGCTTGTTCTTGAACTATTTCCATGTTTTGGTGGACACGAATAAGAGAATATCATGCAGCCCTGACCATTAACTTTTGTGCATGGCCCCTAAGCTTAGCTATGCCTTCAACAAACAAACATTGCAATGAACAATCCTCTTTGTTGATGATTAATGTGTGTTCGGGAGAGAGAGGGAAACAAAAAAACACAGAGGCAGTCACGAATGTTTATATAATACAAATGTATACATATGTCTAGTTAAGTCATGTTAAGTCTATTACACACATATATATATATATGATAGACCTGTATATTTTTTTATCTATCTATAATATTCATCTCATAACTCACGTATATGTTCTTTATGTATGTATGTATCTATGTTTGCATATATGCAAATCATAATTTTCACAATAATAATAATAATAGTAATAGTGATAATAATGGTAATAATATAATAGTAATAGTAGTAATAAAAGATAATCTTTAATACTAATAATGATAGTAATGATAATAATATGCATCTCAAAATTTGGGCAGCCCCAAACCATCTTTGGAAGTACGCATGTTTCGATCATAATTTTGGGGTCCATTTGGGGTCCTCCATATCATTCACCATTCTGAGGCCAGGGTTGCAGGTGCCAGCCACTGCCCCGGCCGCGCCGGCGCCGGCAGTGTCCCTGGGCTGCAAACTGTTGAGCGTTTGAGTCCTTTGGGGCATCTGAAAGGAATGGAACATCTACCATTTTTATAGGTTATCTTCCCATGTAAACCTCCGTTTCTATGGGATTTTCACATTTAAACATCCGTTTATAGGAACATGTTCCCATCAAAACTTCCATGATATACCATGTATAGACATGATCTTGCCAGCTATAGACCTGCATGTTTTTCTAAGATTTCCCATTGCCAATTGGTTTAACCTGCTTGCACCTCTGAAGTCACCTGCGATCACAATGACTTTTCTGGACAGCCGCAGATCATGTAGTGTTTGTTGGTTTGATCCGTCGTGCAAAAGGTTGACTCTCCAGTTTTGATGGTTGAATTCAACTTTTTGATGGTTAAATCCCTTTGATGGTGAAAAATCTAACTTCTATGTTCGTTAAATCCCACTTTTTGATGGTCAAATGACTACTTTTGATGGTTAAATCACAATTTTTTGATGGTTAAACCGTGAACGCCCCCAACTTTTGTTGCTGGAGCTCCCGGCAAAACGCGTCGGCCTTCGAGAAAAATCCCAGGCCTTCAGTTGTGGCGCCTGTGGAGCCTGTGCCGCCGGTGCAGGCGCAAGAAATGGGGAAGGATGGATGGATCAATGGATGATCATTGATAGCTAGTAATAGTTGTTTGAATAATAATCATTCTAGTGTTTAGTAATCAATGGTTCATTATAAATGGTATATAGTTGTTAACGATCATCAATAGTTGATGAATGTTGAACATAAACATAATAGTGTCTACAGTCAGAACACCATTTATAGATATTTATAGTGAATGATAGTCGACTGACAATCATTAATAGTTCGTAATAGTTGTTTGAACAAAAAGCAGGCTAGTGTTTAGTTATGGTTCATCGACTTATGAATACTAGTTGTCAACAATCATGAACAGTTGATAGTGATGATTATACTTGGTGTTCTAACTCACTTTGACATCCAAGTTTGTATGACATAGCCATGAGTATGCTCGGTTTACCCACTAGAATGGGATATGCACCCGTGAATATGGGTAATTCCTTCAGATTTCCCAGTGCTGTCGGCTCTTCCAAATCCGGTCGCAACATGTTCTAAACATCGTCCCAGAGCGGGGATTTTCCATGGAGCTGATCGCGGGTATTACTGTATGGCTATTGAACAATGGCTGGTTGGAGGTGGCATCTGTCTATTTTACATTTAGAATCAAACGCAAATCCTATAATGCCAAGGTGGGATTAATAAACCCCCTAGTAATGGTTAATGTCAACCACTATTTGGGGAATCCTCCATGATTAATAAACCATGGTTTATTAAAGTTGCAGGAGACCTACGAAGAACATCCTTACCTGGAAGAGGAGCAGGACGCGGATGATTGCCTGTCAACAAAATTTGGAATCCCGACAACATCTGATGGATCAAACACATTTTTAGAATATAAAAAGACTATGCAAGTACATGGTATAAATACTGTTTTGCATGCATATTATTCTCTAAAAATTCAATAATATTAACATAAAATCTGCACACGCGCACCTATGATGTTCTACATGAACGGAGGGATGAATATCCCTTTGAAAGCTATTTTGGAACCAGACTTTCAGGATAAGCACATGTAGTTCTTGAAGATTCTCGAGCCACAGACACCCCAAGAATAATTCAAAGAGAATCCTAGTCCTGAAGAGACCTAGGACTTCAATCATTGGATTGGTTTAAGGGAAAATTTACAGGAAACCATGGATTTTCCCATCAAATATAGGGGTTTCCTGTAGATTTTCCCATTAACCAATCCAGTGATTCAAGTAAACCGGAGTAGGTGCCATGCGGTGCCATATGCTTACCATCTATAGCCACTCCTGCACCAGGCCATGAGGTGATTTTGAGAATGTGAGAACCTGGTTCCAGGTCACTTAGATATACCCTCTGGTTATTCAACATAGCCATGGAAAATTGGTAATTTTGGATGATTTTCCCATCAACACATATTAAAGCCTCCTTTTATAGGGGATTCTCCATGGCTATGTTAAATAACCAGAGGGTACTTAGATAAGATCATATCAGAGGGTCACTTAGACCTCAGGATTCCTACTAGGATCCCGTTTATTTGTAGTCAAGGTTGCCTTGGGAGCTTTCATTGCGATAGGGTCAGAACCGCAGTATTTTTTTTCGCCCTGGGGAAGAACAGCAGCTGGCAGATTGGACGCGTTTTCTATGGTTAGGGGATTGCTATACTGTGTTATGATGTATACTGTGGACTACTGCCAATTATGGTAAAGCTGGTCAAGCAAATTATATATAATTATATAACATCAACCAACCAACATAACCAACTAACCAACCAATCAACCAATCAACCAACCATGGATCGATTTCGTTTGTTGTGTTTCCAAACCCTTCAACTCGTCCCATGTCCCAGGAGCCCAGCTATTCTCCACCACCCGAGAACCCTCCGGGGCCCAAAGGGGAATCAGCATCGGCCATCGCGGCAAGACATGTCATCGAAGCGGCAGGGGTTGACACCTGGTTCCTGAAACTCCCCGGTGGTGAATGGGAGGAGGCCCGTCCTGGCCCGTATCCGGGTAGTGATCTTCATGTTGAACGGCAGATCCAGTTCTAGTTGTATTCACTGGACAGATGGAGAGTTTAAGCGACCATTGTACACGAGTTTTGTTTTGTATGTTACATATACTTTTATAAGTACTGCTTCACTACTGCTACTTAAACAATTCACTTATGTAAACATACTGTGGGTAAAACAATAATAAACCGCAATAAACCGCACCAATATGTTGATGGTTTATATCATCCATTTACAGACATTTGGGGATGGTTTACTATTGTTTTGCTACCATTACATGTAAGTAAACAATAGTTTAAACCTATATAAAAACCATGTGGCTACAGAAATCGCCGCAGGTGGTCCGTTTCTGGCCGCCTCCTGAAGAGTTGGATGTGGCTAGGCCACCGATGTTGAAAAAGAAACCCAAGTTGGACAAGTGGAACCTGGGCTGCTGATGTCTGGAAGATACTGGAAGGTGGAAAGGTGGAAATTTGACGGATGAGGTTTGTGGAAATGATATACTGGATATCAGCCAAGTGGAACCACATCTGGAAGATACTGGAAGAAAATCCAACAAAAATAGAGACAAAAAGGGAAGAATGAGTTAGTTCGATGATTTTCCCAGCCAGATTCATTGAGTGGGGGGATTGACTTTGCTGACTTCGTTGAAACTCGGCAGAACTTGGGGAATCTGGTGGAATTTGGGACTGCTAAGCCTTGGAACCCAACCATACTGAACCGAAAAGAGTTGGAGAAGCGGTTACTTTCGGCCAAAAAACATGCACTTCATGAGGACAAAACCAACAACAAGAAGATTTTCCAAAGGCGACTCAGGGATTGAAACAGCAAACATATAGATATATATATATATATAAATGTATCTATCCGCCCACAATTTCGAGCAGCAACAGCTGCGACCTTGACTGCCACTGTTGACTGAACTCAACAGCGATGATCTTTAGTGGCTTACTTCATAGACTACCCTCTGGTTATTTAACAAAGCCATGGAAAATGGCCAATTTTGGATGATTTTCCCATTAAAACCTCCATTTATGGGGGATTTTCCATGGCTATGTTAAATAATCAGAGGGTACATCTAGATGATTATGTTCCCCTGTTTGCCTGTCGCATCTTCAGGGGCTCGTAGCCCAGGAAATCGCGGTCTTTGGCCATGCGCTGCCAAAGGCACGAAGAGGTGGTGCGCGCCCTCTTGGTGGCCCAGCAACTCGACATCAATAGGACGACGACACGCGGAGTTCCGATTGCTGGTTTCATGGCGATTCAACGAGCATGGGGGTTGAACAAGAAAACAAATTATACGGATTATACCAAGAAAAAGGTGATTCAATATGAATTATCATGGAGATACCATGGTACATTCATTTTTTACATTTTACACTACCTTGTTCAGGCTCCATGTTCAATTTTGGGGCTTTACCTTTTTGATTGAACAGGTTTCTCAACCATGACCAGATCTGATCAGACAAATGTTCTCTTAGTTTCTCAACTTTACATTTTGGATATGATCCCATGGCGTGTGTTGCCTGGAGGGGATTGTGTTTTCATGCGTAAAGTTCAGCGGATTTTACCATGGTTGATTGCGTGCAACACCTTTTTGGCACATTTTCCTCGCGAGTAAAAAAGAACGTTTTTCATTTGAACTAGGAAAACAATGGAAAACATGTATATATTATGTTTTGACCAGAATATGTCCATGTATTTTTTCTAGCACGCCACTTTTATCAGAGGGTACACCCCGCCACATTTTGCATCACGCCAACATGGCTTCAGCCCGGCCGGCGACAAACGTGGCGCGTCGGCCATGCGCTTGAGCTTTCGTCGCCTTTCGTCGGTCATGGGGATTCCGGAACAGCTGGCACAAGTGCAGGAGAAGGTGCCTCCCATGCACTTCCAAATGCTGGGGCGCCATCACTCGGTTCTCTGATGTAGATAACTTAGATAACCGAGTTGTATGGGGAAACAATCATATATACATATATATTCATATGTAGTAAAGAGGGTTTACAAGCCAATATATAGTGGATGGTTGATAGTTAATAGATGGTGAAGGTTTACCCTTAAAAAGCGTGGTTGTCGGTGGTTAATTTAAAAACGTAAACTAAAACATTGGGGGGGGCGTTGGCAGCCCTTTGTAGCCAAGAATTGTGACATACTTTTCAGTTGCCAAGAACAAGAATTGCTGTTTTTTTTGCAAATTCTGATGGACAGGGGCCGAGAGTGCAGTATTTGAGAACATCAAACTAAGTTGCACATTGGATATCCATGAGATACACGAGTTGAATGTATGGGTGGTTCACCACGTACTATGATGCAAACCCCAAAACAAGTTCCTCACATTTTCCAACCTACGTTTTCCAATTTGTGTCAAACATTGTCCAATCCAAATTGAGGATTTTTGGTGGATAGGTAGGGTAATTGGATGTGCATCTAGTTTTGTATTACAGGTTCTTCCACGCCCACGACTGAGGACTTGTTTGTTCCGGGCCCAAACTTGCCATCCGGTTATTTTACAGACATCGCTGCATGGAAAATCATAGGAAACCACCATTTTTCTTAGGTCAATATGGGTGCATCATTCATAAATGGACCATGTCGATCCATTTTCCATAGCTATCCCTTGGATTTCCCCAGCGGCCACCAGGTGCACGCGGCCGCGGCCTCCCGTGCCAGCTTGTTGAAGCTGCCGGAGCCACTGGTGCCGCGACTGGTGGCGGTCAGCAAGACCAAACCCGTGGAGGATCCCTGGAGTTCTGGGGAGTTTCCGAGCGTTTTTGTTCGGGGAAGAGAACTAGGAAAAGACTAAAGATAGAATTGTAATCTTAAGTGTTGCATGTTTGTTGTTTCTGGATCAGCAAACACCAACATAGACATAATATGTACTGTCTAGATATTATATTGCATGACTAAAATTATGCATGCATATATCTATATATATATATATGTATGTATACATATCTATAAATATATGTATATAAAAATATACATATATACACCATATATACATATATATATATATATCATATCAGCATACATATGTACAGGTGTGTGTGTGTAGTTGTGTGCCCTGGATATGTCTTTGTCCCCAAAGGTTGGGGATTCTGTATGTCTGTAGTTTTGGAGATGTTGGTTGGTCCCCGAAGGTTGGGGATTGTGGTTTGAAAACCAGCTTCTGCCTGGAAGATTCCAAGGTTTCCTGATGAGTGGTAGAGAATCAGGAAGCAGTCTACGCTGGTGAAACTACTTCAGTGACCATCCCTTTCTGTATCACATAATAACATATTACTGTATATACAAATGGTTGATAACCCTGGCTACATGCAATGCCCACGATGGCCAGGCACCCATCCTTCACAAGTTGGTCGTACCAATGTCCCCAATTGTTCTTCCTTAGTTACATGTCCATTTTAGTTGACTAGGACTTGACATTCCATCTTGGCAGGCTAGAATCCGCAGTAGGGAAAAGGGTGACTAACCATCAAATTTAAGGGCTCTCCGCATTTTCAAACCCATTGTTTAGGCTAGAATCCGCAAGGGAAGTTATTCACCACTTCCAACGTGGAATGAAGTCACCGGGGACGGCCCATCAGCACAGGACTTGAAGGCGGCCTACGATGCTGGACATCGAAGCTTGGCGGCCTCACTTGGACGTCAAAAGTATCCTAATTTAGGGGAACTATATATGTATTTTTCATATATATATATATATTATATGCATACATATACATATATGGAACATTATGGAACATTATGGAACATTATGGAACATTATGGAACATTATGGAACATTATGGAACATTATGGAACATTGTGGAACATTGTGGAACTATCCTAAATTAGGGGAAGACAGGGGAACTATTCTCACAATTTCAGGGAACTGTTATAAGTCAGCCGGCTATATAAGATTGAAAGATGAGTAGCCGTCAAGAATGTGTAGGTAGCCAACAGGGCCAACAGTTGGGATGCTAGCTATTAGGGATACAATCAGGTCAACCATTAAAAGAAAAGCATCATTTCTAGCCACTGCAGTACAGATGTGCCGACCTGCAGGAATCTTGAAGATCGTCATGTCAGCTTTAGTTTTTCATGACTATTGTTTGTGGTAATTAAACTTTGCTATAGATTCCTATAGATGGAGGATTTTCGTTGCTTTTATGATTGCCGGAGTGTAACCAAGGTGTACATTCTTAGACAACCCCAGGGGACTTGTTTCAACGGTCACCAGCAACGGGTGATTTCGCGCTGACGCCGAGGACATTTCGGGGAAAATTATGTGCAGGAGCTGATCGAAAAAAGCCCACTGATGCCGGCAGATGTACAGTGGCATTTTATTGGCCATTTGCAGAGCAGCTTGGTATGAAGCTGCCAGCAGGCACTGGGGTTGGAAGATTCAGCCACATGAAAGGGAACATGAAACATATCAAACTTCTTGAATTTCAGCAGGAACATCATATAAGATCATGTTCCAAAATACAACGATTTTGGAGTTCCAGGTTGATTTTCAAGAGTGTAAGAGCTATTAAATGCTTGGTTTTGAAATCAAAGGCAGTCCCACGCCATGCCACGCCCCATGTTTTGCTGGTGCCAAGGCAATAAAGTTGGCATGTTGGTGAAAGGGTGCCCCGGACTGGCATGCCTAGAGCCGCTCGGCTGAATGGCAGCAGGTGCAGTTGTAGAAGATTTGAATGGTGATGGTAACCCTGCATTGATAAACTATCAAAGGTTTGACTGAAAATGGTTTACCACCAAAACCTAGCTGTTCTCGCGCATTTCCAAGTCAAAACTGTTCAATACTGAGGGTCTCAGACCATTTTTTGAAGTTTGGATGTGACTACACTACAACCACAACCACAACTACAACTACCACTACAACTACAACTACCACTACAACTACAAATACCACTACAACTACAACTACCACTACCACTACCACTACAACTACAGCTAAAACCACAACTACACTACATTTGCACTACAACTACTTTACAACTACACTATAACTACAACTACCACTACCACTACAACTACTACTACCACTACCACTACACTGTGCTGCCTCCAGCCACTTGTCGGTCCATCAGTTGGTTTGCTCTGCCATCCATGATTCACAACAACTCACATTTCCTATAGGTTTCCTATCTTTGAAACTTCCGCCACCGCCTTGAGCGGTACTACTGGTAAACTACTAAAGGTTTGACTGAGAATGGTGTACCACCAAAACGTAGCAGTTCTCGCAGCTTACATTGCAATTTTGCAGGTGTGCGAATTCATTTGGCAGGTGCCATCTTATACCCCCACCCCTTGATGGACTCAGGATTTACCAGTCTTGGGTTGATGTAAGTTAAGCAATTTTTGAGGGGGTCCAATCGAGTCCAATTCAATATTTGCCTGATTGGTGGATTTAAAAAGCTTGGATTGTGTTTCAGCCATACTTAAAGGATGATTGATTGAGATGACCAGCATTGTATTTTGGGGATGAGTACAGTATCCAACCACCAGCCAGTTGCCCATGATTGAAGAAAAGCAGCAACTGGTTCCAAAGTTCGGTGGCAATGGTGTTTCACATGGCTGAAGGATGCTGAAGGCACATGCCCCTGAAGAATTGGACGATTTCAATTCCACAGCAGGAACAAATGCAAACCCATTGGCTGAAATAATCCCCAGTGATTGCAGTAGGTTGGATGGCGAAGCTCTATATACTGTTCGTCAGGTTGAAACTCAAAAATTGCAGATTTGACTTCCAAAACTGCATTCCGCACTTGTTGCTTGTTGCTGGCAAAATCCAATCTTTTTTGATTTGCAGATTTTGCAGCAACTGTCACCCATTTTGGTGCTGGTTATTTGCCTGGGACGCCCCAAAAACTCAGGACCATTGACAGCGAAAAACTCGCGCGCGCGCTGGACAAAGCTTGGCGGCAAGCGTACCCTGAGCGACCGCTGGGGGTCATGGTACAGGTGAACTCCAGTGGGGAAGAAACGAAGATGCTCGGTGGCAGCTGGATCTTGGACGGCAGAAAAATGAAGATTTCAGCAAAAAACAAATCGATTTGACCAAAAAGAAATGGCAGTCTCAGGGGGGGGATTGGGTACGGCACATTTGAATACATTTAATGCATTCCAATTCGAATCCACATTTTAGATCATTTTAGTACCTTTAGGCTATTTAAGATTATCTAAATGATATGTTTGATGATTTGTGTGCTTGAAATCAGCCATTTTGTTGTTGGTCACCCTTTTTTCTCTCAGATAGCTTAAATCCGGACTCTTACGCCAACGCATGTTTTGGCTGCTTAAGTCCCAAAGGTTTGTTGATGAGATGGAAGCACGTTTGGAGGTACCCAATTTTAGCCAAGTTGAATTCCGACGTTTGCCACGTCAAAATCCAGTCTTTGCCAAGTCGAATCCCAAATTGTTGCTATAGGTTGATTTTTCCGACTCAAAAGGCATAATGTATATAACATGTTGAATTATCTTCAAGTCCTGAAATCAATGAACTGTATGTAACATAAATTTGACACATTCAATAGTCGCCAAATTTATCTTAAAGCTGTTGTTTTCTTCGAACACGTGAGGAATGGCGTGGAGCCAGCAGAAGTGGCGAACCTGTGCAAGGTCATTGCCACAGATGCTGGGCGAGTCCGGTGTGTTGGCTGAGCCATAGGCTTTAAACATAGAAAGGACACGGAAACGTTGGGAATGGTCAGCATATTTGTGGGTAATTAATGGTAATAGTAATTATAGTTATTTGATGTTATTTGTTATGTACTTGTATTATGTGTATATATCACCTATAGGTAGCTGATTGACGATTTCTGTGCCATCCGTTGTAGAAGCATTATCCTCATTGCTGGGTATCGACGATTTGCGGTTTCCTGTAAATGTTCCTTGAAACCAAAGCCCTGATCTCTGGTTGAAATCCCGCAGTGCAAGGGGGGATTCACTACTTACTTGTTTCTCTGTCGTTGTGGATCTTTAGGAGTCAAGAGGACAAGGAAGGTTCGACGTTCGAACCATTTGGATTCAACGATTTCCCATATGTATATATATATATATATTTTATAAGTACATATATATATATATATATGTAAATATACATGCGTATATATATGTATATATACAGATTCATATCAAAATTATATTTACACACACACACACATATATATATATATATATACAGCTGACCCAAAATGAAATCTCTAAGCTCAACACGTTTCAAAACAAAACATTACGACGTATTCTCAAGAAACCTCCTACTTTCATAGTGGCCCTTGTCTGGTTGGACTTCTACATACTACTTTAGTCTGTCCATCATGGGTGCCATTTTGAGCATTTCGGAGACACTTGGAGAAAAAAGAAATTGACACTTCTTGGGCACATGCTTCGAAGTAGCAGAGCTGACCCTTTGAACCAAGTCACGTTTGCAGCAGACGGACTTCGTCCCCGTTTGGTAGACAAAAGGCGNACTGAAACTTACAAAGACGCCTTCCATCACATGTATGGCCATGACCAACTTTTCGACCCTTCAAATCTTGAACACATGAATCGTGTCAAACAATGGGCTCCGCAACGGATTGGCCCTTTCTAAATGGGGCAAGTCCCAGGCCATTGGCCTCTCAAGGTACTCTCGTGGTAATTTCATGAGTGCAGGTGTGGACGGCAATTTTTATATATTTGAGGTCTTCCTTTAATTGGAAGGGCGTGGTGTCGGTTTGTACAGTCTCAGTTTTTCAAATTTGCCCGTCGGGAGCCCAGACGCTCGATCGAAAAATGCATATTAAGTAATTTATATTGTGCACACATATAAAGAAACCTGATTTCCACATATTTCCACAATTTTCCATGTATTATTGGGTGATTGAACATTGGCTTTGCTGAGGAATGCGAAGGCTTGAGATTAGTCACTGGGCGTGGTCAGTGAAAAGCTGCAGAATGGAATGCTAGGGTACAGAGTTCTCGGATGATTTTCCTATCACTTCTAAGCAACTCTGTGAACAGAGTCACGTAGATTTTTGTCATAGATTTGTGGTGAATTATGGTGATTGTTTGTTTCTTTGTTGATTTGTATAGTGTTAAATATCTATATGACTATTCATTTCTTGCTCTGCACGAATTGCGAACATGTATCAGTACTTATATACATCTGCAAGAATACAGAGTAAACAATTATGCATTGATAAAACTCTTATCAAGCTATAACTTAGCCTGACATTTGATATGACATCAATGGCGTGTCACCTCTCAAAAAACGGGGAAATTGTATCAACCATGGTTACTAACCTTAAGGAAAGACGTGGATATCCATGCTGGGCCTTTTTGGAAACCATGGGTGAAACCCAGGTGGGTCTGATGACCATTGGCGCCCCTGACTACAGTGGCTGCCGAACAGAGGACGCGGTTGGAAGTGTCGAAAAAGGTAAAACATTACTCACCAGACTCTGCATCCTTTGCAAGGTTGAAGTGGCATCGTTCGATCATCTTCAATTAATTTGATGAGATTGTGGTGACTCAGTCTTTCATGGGAGGCAAAACCATGTTGCAAGTGTCCCAAGTTTCGGGCAGGTTGCTCCTGTCAAGACTTACACCATGGCCAAACCAGAATCTTGAACCTTATGGTTCGTTCTGCTACATTAGGGCAGTCCCCTCTATTTGTGGATATCAACAGTTGTTTACTGCAAATGTTCCCTCACACAATTTCACTTTTAACATGCTTTGTACCATTCAAAGTATCGAACGTCCATTGAATTAGCCATTGAAACCACTATTATACATCATGTTGATTCATTTTGTTTGCTTCAAATCTAAGTTGTTGTTGCTTAAACATGAAGTTGCTTAGCTATATCCCATTGTATCCAATTAAATTCCCATGAGATTCCCATCCAAAAAGTTACATTCAACTAAACCTCCATTTCTGCCAGTTGAATCCCAGGGGGCCATACCATCCCGCAGAGTCCCAGGACTTTGAGACTCTGAAAAAATGCCGGGAGGAGGCGACGGCACTGTTGGACATGGGGATATCTTATAGCGAAGTATGTGAAGGATAATGCTGTAATTAATATTTATATATATATAGAGAGAGAGATTTGGTACATATATATATATATATGTATAGACACACAGTATAGATACAGCATATATGTAATATCATATAATATGCAGTATAGTTTATGCATGTATATAATCAATAGGAAACGACGGGATATTGCTAATCAACAATATAATTTTGGATGTGTCTGACAATGGGGTATTTGCTCCAATTTGTGGCTTTCAATGGGGAGAATGTTCTCGAAAACAATGGGGACTTGGAGATAGATGATTTTCAAACAAACTCCAGGGGTCCTTTTTCGTTTGGTCTCTTTGGTTGATGAAACCCGGCTATTCTGGGGGTATATATTGTAACCAAACATATCCAAACATGAGATTTGTATTTGTGTGTGTGTGTTTTGCATGGTCTTGTCAGGGATGGCCCACACAAATTCTCATCTATCAATAGGGCCGATGAGGTTCCAATCCATTTGACTTAGGGTACGCGATTTTCGGACAAACTCGTTTTTTTTTCCCACTGGTTCGCTGATCAAAAACAAGGAACACAGCAAGTGCAGGACCATGACTCTCTGGTAGTCAAACATGGCTTGCCGGAAAATGCCAAAGCTATATACTATAGTTCATCAGTTCATTGATTTTCCCAGCAAAAAAAACTCCATGGCTCAGAAAGTACGCCATGTTTATGAAAGGATATGGTCTTTGCCGAGCCACCAGGAAACCCGTAGAGATGGGCAAACACATTATCGTCACTGCTGATCATATTGCTTTATTGCAGCGAACATTTCCCCGAATTTTGAAACAATAAGAACCATATGAAACACATATCTCTAGTTTTCTGGTTGATCACATGTTTCCTGGCAGCATCCTTATTTCAATCATTTTGCATCTCCAAGTGGCTCATCATATTCCATCATGCTCCCTATTCTCAATCAGGCGTCTCAATGTGGGCTGTTTGAAAATGGGGCACACCCCCAACTAGTCACTTCAATGGGGAAAAATGACAATGGCCGCCTAACATTTGCAGACAAACACATGTTTTCCTTGTGTAAATTAAATATATCTTTAGACAGCCTCCACTCACCAACAGCCAGTGTTGCGGTTGAGAACGGAAACGACTACTACTGGCTCTTTTGTTTCAGAATTGGATGAACGCAAAAATAATAGATGGTAGCAAAAATTGTCTGACGCCTATCTGAGGTGGAAAAACTCGTCTCGACCACATTTTGTCCCAGGAAAACCAATCCACTGAACATCATTTTTGGTGATTAAATGCCTAGTCTTGTTGATTGAATGCTTATGTTTATTGATTAAATGCTGTTTTCACATATTTTCACTGGTTAGATGCCCATGTTTGCTTGTGTAATGCCTATTTTTGCTGGTGAAATATAGGTAAACCTCCACCCATCCATGGATTCTCGCGGTCCAACAAGGGTCATGACCAGGCCGCCGCGGCCACCGGGCTGGAGCTGGAATCTCTCGAGCTCTCCATGGGGATGAGTGGCTCAGATTTTCATGGGGAGCTTCACCAAGATGGATTGATTGGTTTAATCCAGAAATAATCATCCAATCATAATCATTATAGTATATCATTGATTGATTTCTGGATTATACTATGATTATAATATATTATAATATACTATGACTATGATTGGATTGATTTCTGGATTGTGATTGGTTTGAGGGAAAATCTTCACCGGAAACCATGGATTTTCCCCATGAAATTGATTGTTTTTTTTTTGGTTCCAATTTTCCCATTAACCAATCCATTGATTTCTGGATTGTGATGATTATATACTATGACTATGATTGGATTGAAGTGATGTTTATGCATCCAACCTCATGAATACGTGATTTGTTTGTGTATGTTTGAGTTGATTTAGGGATTGATTTTGGGGGGTTATGATTGATTTAGATACCTTCTCAGGTGTTTGCATTGATTCATGATGATTTATGAATTTATTTTGAGACTGGATTGAAGTGATATTGGTGTGGGTCAAAAAATGAATTGAACTGATTCAGTTGACTTATCACGGATTGATTTTTGACACAATCATTCAGACATGTTGTTTGTCCAACTAAAACATGGAGATTGAACCTATATTGAACCTCAACGATTGGTATCGGAGGATCATGTCATACATAGATAATTGATTCATTCCTCATCATTGAGACAATTGACGAGGCAATCCTACTAGAAAACTCAAATTCTTTCTATGAACGATAGGGGCCAAGCCCGACCAAAACCCAAGGCAATCTTCTTGCTTGTCGATGAAACACCTTTTCAAACCATACTAAATGATCTTCACCCCATTTAGATCCATTTAGAACTTTGATATAGAAAGTAGCTTCGCTCACCCCATGTCCGTTCGGGGAAACGGGGAAACGGGGCACCAAAACCAGACCTGCGGACCGCTGGCCTTCAGGCGCGGACTACGAGAACGCCATCCGCGAAGGCTCCACGTCCGTCCGCGTGGGCTCCTCCATTTTTGGTGCACGACATTATCCCGCCAAGTCCTGACGTTGAGATCCGTTGAGAGCTGCCAGCTGCCGGTGGATGTTCCAAGAGGTGAAAGGTTGATGTTGCTTGGGAACATATGGAAAACAGTATGGGAACATATGGAAGAACACGGTCTTCAACTTCCAGGGTGTATGGTTGAAGAATGTTGAAGATCTTGAAACTAGGAGACTGTTTGAGTGCTTAGATTATCCCACAGAGATAATGAGCTGAGGAGATATCTGGACCTCTCTCGACACGATTTCTTGGCACATAACGAGCTCACAAGATTTGTCCCAATTTTTTCATTGGATTGGTTAACGGGAAGATTGAAACCGGGAATTCCATGAAATCCTTATAGTTAGTGGGAAACAATGGAAAAACTATGGTTTCCGATGAAGATTTTCCCTTCACCGGATCCAGTGAATTTTGATGAATTTTGTGCGGGTTTACACATGTGCTTTTGGTTTCTGAGGTTCCTAGGGTTGTTTTCAGTCCACAGAACTCGTTCGTTGCGTTTGGCATTGGTAGTGTGGCACCCGTAGATTCCAGTTTTCACTCCAAGCGTTTCAACACAACGAGATGGTGCGGCGCTTGTTGAGAAAAGTGTGCGCTGGAGAGGTGTCCCAAGCTGATCCAATGCCTGGGTGTCTGAAAATGGGGTACGGTATACCCCCAATTATGGCTATTTACTGTACTGTCAATGGATTGGTTAATGGGAAAATTTACAGGAAACCATGGTTTTTACCATCAAATATAGAGGTTTCCTGTAAATTTTCCCATTAACCAATCCAATGATTACTGTACTGGGGATAACGATGATCAACCAGTGGATTTAGAGATACACTATTTTCAGACAAACCCACATATTTATATTTCACTTCAGACAATGAACACATTTGCATATTGCTGAATGATCCTATCAAATTTGGACCAGCTTGTCCCGTTTCATCCTATGTTCAGTTTGCTTTTTTTTTTGGTGGGGGGGGCGAGGTTCCATGGTGCCTGGCATGATGATTAGAATTAGACTTTATTCGATTGACTATAGAATGTTGAAACCGCCAAAAAGCAGAGAATTTGTCTACATGTTGCTACTGACTGCAGTATAACCATTCTTTAGAGTACCATTTCAAAAAAAAATAAAATTTGATGAGATGATATATATATATATATATACATAGATAATAATCATGACAATAATGCTAGTAATAATGATAGTAACTACAACAAAAGTAACAACAATAACAATAACAATAATAATAATAGCAATGTATATGTATACATATATAAGATGTATAAAGTTTGCTTATGCGTGCATATCCTTATCCTTGGGTTGACTTCAGTCGTAACTCGTCCAAAAGCCGAGGTATAGCACAAGTCGCAGTTTTTCGGCGCTGAAGTACCCCTGCCCTTTATCCACTGAGCCCTTGGGCGAAATGGAAGGAGGTTTGATGTCGTAGAAGCTTTATATACTGATTCTGATCCCTGAATTCACTGAGATTGAAAGGGATCAACTGGGATTTTATGGGATTCAATGGGGATGTGATGGTGATATAATGGATTTAATGGGCATGTAATGGGAATTTTAAATATCCCCCGTAGAAATCCTGGTTGTTTATTGGATCTATTGATCTATTGATATCTATTGATATCTATTGATCTTTTGGTCTTTGATTGAGGGTATGCAGTAGTAGTGGATCTCTACTGTTGTGATACATGGTACGGTACATGTTTGTTTGGATGGAAGATGTGTTTTACGTTGAAAGGTATGTTCCAAATGCTTATAAAGCAGGCTTTGCAAATATCAATTCCGCTTCCAACTTCTGATTCTTGTGGCGGAATGCAAGGAACTGTCAGAATGCTGTTTATGAGTTCGCCAGGTTCTCGCCTCTTCCCGTGCATCTCAGCTGATTCGTCACTAATTGTTGTTTTCAGCTCATCACATCTTATCACTACTCCAAGTGCAATCTTCTCAATGGAAAAGCACAGAACCCAGGGATTCACCATGGTGCTCGCTTCCACATCCCTCACGGTGGCCACGTTTCCCGCTAGGACTGCAACTCTGACTTTGGGCCATAAACAAAGCAACTGATGCTTCCAACTGGTACACGATGGGCTCCTCCCAGTCTTAAGTTGAACTAGTTTTACCTAACTGGAGTTGTACATATGTCTATCTACAAACACATATTGCACACATACCTATATAATCATATAATATATGTATATATATATATACACATGCACATCAGTCATGCACACCAACCCATTCATTGGCTTGGTCCCAAACCAACTTACATGCTGATTACGCACCCATACTCAAATTCATCAAATTTCTATATTGGTTAAGTCCATGAGTTCCCCCATTCTTGTTCTACAAATCCCCGTTGTTGTCCGTCAAATCCTCATATAAATATATATATATGATATATGACAAGTCCACCATTTTAGTTGATCAAATAAGTTCAACTCAAATTGTTGTTTGGTCACTTTCGATTTTCACAGTTGCTCCAACTCATCCAACTGCCATGGCAGCTCTGTGGCTGGGAAATCTCACCTAGCAAGCCACGGAGCAGATGACCGGAAGGTCCCTATAAACATCCATTAGTATCCATGAGTATCCATTATATATCTATATATATATATATCCCAGTATCATCCTATCATGAACCATTATCATCCTATTATTACTATCCCATTACATCATACTATGTCCTGATTATATCCCATTGAATCCCATCAAATGATGGTGGATTGTCCATTGCTACAGGTGGTGCTTCTGGGGCTCTGACGGGCGGCAAATTCTCTGTGATGTGCCTGAGCTCCAGGCCCGGAGAAGATATGGACGGGTGAAGGCAGCCATGAAACATTGCTGGCTTTACCCTCTGGTAAACTAACATAACTATGGAAAATCACCATTTTGAATGGGAAAATCCACTATTTCTATGGTCATTTTCAATAGCAAACTGTTAGTTTACCAGAGGGTAACCATTCGAATTTGGGATGTTTGACATGGTTGAATCATCAAACATGTGGCCTTCAATGGATATTTCATACATTAATTCGATTTCGTTGGGATTTAATAGGAATATAGTGGGATGAAATGGGGACACGGGATACAAGCCTGATGTAATGATGCAAAAGGGCGGTTTAACCATCGAAAATAAGGTTTGATATGGTTTAAGCATCCTTGTGCACATATACATATATACATATATATACATCTTCATATATGGCTGATACTTCTACAATAATTACTTATTAGATTCAATAATGGATCCAACATGGATATACAGATGCAATACTTGACGTTTCGGGAGCAAGAGATTATGTCAATTAAATCATCGCAATTGGGGATCTAAAGATTGGATTTGCTGGATTTGACCCGCTGTTTTGTTTTTGGAAGTATGATTGGGGGTTTGATAATCAAAACAGTGTAGTGGGGGTTGTATTGTGACTCGTGCAGTCACACAAATAAAATCCAACACTACAGATGGATTAGACGGTGGTATTTTTGGCCAGTGAAAAGTGCGAGGATAAAAAAACACATTGGATTGATTGGGTAAACTGCGGTGAATGATGGTTCATGGTCATTGTTGGCTTTGAAGGGGTCACTAATCGATGAGGAATCCATCAAAGTCTGGGCCACACCCTTTGGCAATCGGTCATGGCCATGCGCAATCCCTTAGTTTGCAGAACATTTTCCTGCTGGCAAAAAAACTGAGATGAACAGAATTGGCCCAAAACTCGTAGCCAACATGGAAAAGGGCTGACCTTGGTGAAGATGGATAGGTAGAGAGGTACTTTGCAGGTAGAGATGGATAGTCAAGTCCCTATCGATAGAGATATAGATAGATAGATAGATAGATAGATAGATAGATAGATAGATAGATAGATAGATAGATAGATAGATAGATAGATAGATAGATAGATAGATAGATAGATAGATAGATAGATAGATAGATAGAGAGAGATATATATATATATATAGATAGGTAGATAGATAGAGAGATAGATAGATAGATAGATAGATAGATAGATAGATAGATAGATAGATAGATAGAGAGATAGATAGATAGATAGATAGAGAGATAGATAGAGAGAGTGAGAGAGATAGATAGATAGATAGAGAGATAGATAGAGAGAGTGAGAGAGATAGATAGATAGATAGATAGATAGATAGATAGATAGATAGATAGATAGAGAGATAGATAGATAGAGAGAGTGAGAGAGATAGATAGAGAGAGTGAGAGAGATAGATAGATAGATAGATAGATAGATAGATAGAGAGATAGATAGAGAGATAGATAGAGAGAGTGAGAGAGAGATAGATAGATAGATAGATAGATAGATAGATAGATAGATAGATAGATAGATAGACAGATAGATAGATAGATAGATAGATAGAGAGAGAGATAGATAGATAGATAGATAGATAGATAGAGAGAGATAGATATATAGATAGATAGATAGATAGATAGATAGAGAGAGATAGATATATATATATATATAGATAGATAGATAGATAGATAGATAGATAGAGAGATAGATAGATAGATAGATAGATAGATAGATAGATAGATAGATAGATAGAGAGATAGATAGATAGATAGATAGATAGATAGGTAGACAGATAGATTAGACAAATATGAGATTGGATGTAACTAGATGAGATAGATAGGTAAATAGATAGACAAATTGATAGATATCCATTCCCCTTTGCAAAGCTAGTTTATCAACAGCTACATTGAAACTGCTTCATGACTTCTTGTTTGAGATTGGTCCTTCAGAATGTCAAAGGCAAAGATGGCCTGGTATATGCTTGAAGACATCACTTCCAGACACAAACACGAAACCCCAACAAATTGATTTGGAGCCTGGTTTTCGGGCAAAACAATGGTCAAGTCTCTGGGGGGTGGTGCATTTCAAGTTTCCAGGGGTGCATCGTACATAATCACGGTTGATAAGCCCTCATTCGTGTTTGTGGTCGTTCATAAATTTTCGCCACATCCCTAAATATGTCTTTAGGACCTTACTTACGCACTTAGAAGATTTGACGGGATCACCTCTGACCTGCCAGGACGGCAATGTGCCGATCCCACCCAACTTTGAGCGGAACCCGCCCGAAGGGCAACGCTGCAAGCTGATGCAAAACAAGGTGCCGAGCATAGCAGGCATAGCATGTGGATGGTGGAAAAGACATAGTTTGGGGGAAGAAAGTAGAAAGATCAAGCCAGATACCCTCTGGTAAACTAACATAGCTATTGAAAATGGCCATTTATAGTGGATTTTCCCATCAAACATGGTGATTTTCCATAGTTATGTTAGTTTACCAGAGGGTAAATGAGCATTTGGATATGTTTTGCCCTTTTGGGCACTTTGAAACCCAGGAACTCACCAACTTGATTATCCGAAGCTGTGCACCATTCCGCCTAGGGTGCTTGAATAGCCTTTGCGGTTGGTTAGATTGCTGGTGCTTCAATGCTGGTAGTAGATTGCCATTTGGTCATTTTACCTGGCAATGGGAAATCCTCACTGGTGGGAAAAATCACTTTCAGACGGAACGAAGCTGGATGTTTTCAAACAGATTCTATTGCGTGCTCAAAGTTGCCACTGGAAAATTCACACGGAACCTTCAAAAATGGTTCCCAATGGCGATGTTGGACATGGCAATTTTTCAAATCCCCCAATCAGTTCCATTAAGTTTCCCAGCTATGGACCTCCATGGCTAGGCCACGGGGATGTCCCATGTATTTCATGTTTGATGACACTGCAGTTATATGACCCTTGTTGGCTTCCACCACTCTGCCTTGCCTGCAGACCCGGAGTCAGCTCTCCATGGTCTTCAAGGCTCAACGGCTCAGAGACATGGCTTAAAGTAAACTGACGTGTTCTTTAGGTGTCTGAAAATGGGGTATACCCCCAATTATAGCCATTTTAATAGGGAGAATGATGACTAACCAGTGGAACTAGGGGGTACCCCCTATTTTCAGACAAACCCGTGTTTTAGACACGTTTATGTTGAAGGTGTGTTTCAGCAATGTGGGTATGATCGCATTCTCTAACGCTAGTTCATATTGAAAACATACATTTATAATACTGTGTACATATCATGTATATAGTTTTGTATCTATACTATTGTAGATGCATGTGAAAGCATCACATCACACCGCTTGACATTACATGACATGACATGACATATATATATATATATATATATATGTATGTGTGTGTATTACACGTATATATACGTGTGTCCTCCTTTAAACCACACAATAATACTCTGAATGATATATATATATATATATGCATATATATACATATATACAATGTGTTTTTTGGAATATATCCAATCTCACTGAATTGTTTTTTTTTTTTTAATGGAACATTTGCAGGAAACCATTTGTTTTTTTCCCATGAATACTGGGAGGTTTCGCTCAGGACACCTGGAACGCGCACTGGCGGCCAAGCACCAGCGGCGCAGTTCGGCGCTGCTACGGGAGTTGGGAGCATCAGTGCCAGAGGCGATGAGACAAGCGTGATGAGACATGGACATCTAATGGACATTTCATGGGATCTAATGGCGTTGTTTACGAGCCAAAATGTTGGATAATGGGGAGGTTTAACAAGTTTAAGCATCAACAAAGAGGGATTTGTAATATGGATAACAGGGATTGACCAGTGCATTTTCAGGTACCCTATTCGCAGACAAACCCATATGAAAGGCAATTTTATTGAGGGAGCATACACCTCTGTAAAGTGCAGACTATAACTGTAGACAAGCTAATAACATACTTTGAAATACATCGTGCATATATACATACATATCTATGACTAAACCTAAATTTCTTAAGGCAGGAAGACATGACAGGAACCGCAGAGCAGATGTTGTCAGCCCCGTTGGGGTGATTACATGATTTTACATGTATAGACCTATTTCTTGTTATGAAAGCTTAAAGTAATAGCCTTTATTCCCCACAAGAATCACTTATCAACACTTTGCAAGCTTGATGTGCATTCCTGCAGGTGCAACCCCATTATTATATGTCAAGCCAATATCATATAGCGGTAAAGCGCCTACCTCACCATTGTGTTTCTCACAGAGAAGAGAATCTCTCAATATATATTGGGGTACCACAAATACAACACAAATACTGTATATTTCTTGATGGGAATGAATCACTCGAAACAAATAACACGTTATGTATTTGGTGAGGTTTGCACATCCAGACCAAAATCTGCTATCAAACAATTTTGGGATATGTTGGGTTTGTAAGGGCTGATTAGCCGACAAACAGAAAAACATATCCCAGGTGGATTTTAGACATTGGTGGACAGGTCTCGTTTGGTGGGGATGTAGTGGACACCCATGAAGTTATACGAGTAGCATTCCTTTTCAAGAGGCTATTGGTTCCCAATTGTTCTTGGATTGTCAATCAGCAATTTTCTTTGAACAGTCTATTGGAAATATTGTCCCTGAGATGCAAAAATTTGCAAGCCCTTTTCATGTATCAATAGAGCTGAAACGTACAAATCTCTTGGAAAGTAATTCTGATCTCTTACTGTAAGTCTTATGTTCTGGCATTCCTGGTTTGCTGCCAATTTATGTAGTTATGTGACGCAATGATTAGTTGTATATGTGTATATCTAAAACCATGTAGGGCACACACATGTTGAAATTATATATATATATATGTAGTCTATACATATATACTTCGAATAGTTATGTACTTTTCATGGACTATGCCATGTTAAGAACGGATGAATCTTTCGAGGGGTCACTTCCCCCCTGGAGTGCAGGTCTTAAAAGCCGCCGGACGAAGGCTGCAACTTGGACCTCGTGGACGAAGGGCTGCCCTGGGGGGGTATAGCTGGGCTATCAGCTAGCAATGTAGTGATATACCCGTTGGTAATCAAACATGGCAATGGGAATCCCTATAAATTGATATAAATGGAGGTTTTGATGGGAAAATCATCTATAAATCGTGGATTTTCCATTGCCATGTTTGATTAAACCGGAGGGTATTTGGGATACATATATACCGTAGGGTAAACATACAAAAGATGTGTAAAACCCATGGTTTCCCTTTCAGAACATGATCTACAAACTGTGGGTCTTCCACATCTATGTTAGTTTACAGGAGGGTAGTTTATGAAAATCTAATTGGCATATGGTGGGTGATATGTATAGTTGGACTATAGTTGGGATCTTATGGAAGATTGAACCTTCACCCCCATTTCGGTGACTCCCCCAAGAATGGTTGGGTTTTGGGCCAATCTGAACCAGCAACATCCAACACGGGAAGGTCACCGGTGGCCTTGGTTGAATCTTCGTTCTGTTTTTCAAGTGGCCATGAAAGCTTTAAAACCTCAATATGAATGTTATGGTTAAAAAAAATGTTATGGTAAGTGATGGTATATGTGTCCCTGCTATGTGTAATTTATGTCATTAGCTTTGAATACATCAAACCTGGTTGGTAACCCTAAGAACATGTGGAAACTAAGAAGCTCACGGGGCAACTGCATCTTCATCACCAGATAGGTGATGACGGTTTGAATGGTGAGTCATTTCAGGATCATCAAGCATTTTGTCAGGCTGCTGTATTACCCTCTGGTAAACTAACATAACGATGGAAAATCACCATTTTTCATGGGTAAATCCACTTATTTCAATGGCTATTTTCAATAGCAGTAGCAAACTGTTAGTTTACCAGAGGGCACGAGAAAATTTAGGTAGGAAGGTGGTTAATTAATATGGCTATGCGGAACATGGGATTGCTACACCTGCGGGCCTGGCTCTATGAACAAGGGCCCCAGAAAACATACCACTATTTGTAGGTAGTAAAACATGAACAGCACCCACTCAGTCTTTTCATACTGCCAATAGATTTTCCAAACATACAGTATCCAATTGGCCTGAGGGGATTTTAGACATCACCTGAGGTGCTTGCTAGATTTGCTAGAGTGTAGTTAGCCTTCCTAAAGGGCGGTTTTGGTGGAGGATGCGGATGAAACCTGCCATGTCCATCGGGTATATAATTGTTCTGGTCGGTGGCTCACATCCCTGTGTTGCAGACAAAATCCAGTTTACGAATATGAAGTATACGTTGACTGTTGAAATCGAGATCAAACGAGAAACCTCTCAATACAACCATATATTCTTAGATATACATCTTGATACTACATCCGGTTATAATATATACACTATATCTTGAACATATCATTTCATGATGCATCATATGTCCCAATTATCCTTCGTCTTAGTGGTGGTTCGTAGTGGGCACTCGTTGGATCTGGTAAAACAGATGGGCGCCTTGGCCGAGGGGTTCGATGGCAGATCGACCCGAAGAGCCACTGGTGAAGGCGGAAACTTCGGTTCGTCCGCTTCAGGGTTGGTGGAAGGGAAAACCAGGGCTTTGACCAACCATTTTACCCTCTGGTAAACAGCCACAAAACTATGGAAAATCACCATTTTTAATCGGTAAATCCACTATTTCAATGGCCATTTTCAATAGCAAGCTGTTAGTTTACCAGCGGGTAATGTGAGTAAAGTAATAGTCAACCGCCCCCCAAAATTTTACCATCAATGAGTGGTACAAACCATAAAAATATGAGTGGTTGATTATTGTTTTACTAACATCATAGGGATCTTAATGGATTAAACGGGCTAATGACAAGCATATTCAATGGGATGCAACTATGCCAATATTGTAGCTGGGTATGTCTGAAATTCGAGTATGATCCCCCAATGACCAGTAAAATCCAGTGAATAAACACCCTATTTTCAGACAAGGCCATGTTTTTTCCCAAGCTAGAAGAAGACTCTTGTTTTCAAGCCCTACATATTGGGTAAATGTAAGGAGTGTTCCATGCTGTTTTTCATTGTTGACTGTTTGTTTCCGTCACTGGAACTATATATCCACAGGAAACCTGGACTTTACAAGCTAAATACGGTCTTTCTTAAACACTGATTCCCCCCTGAAGCCAAGTCTGACATCGGCAAATTTCACGGTTTTTGTTGGTTTCGCTTTTGTTGTTCATTTTTGGATAAGTGATGATGATCTCAACAGAGTGACATCTTTTCGGGTTCTGAAAGAAAAACATACCAGTTTGAACAGTGATGTGCTGATGTGCTGATTTATTTTGGTAAGATCTGGTAAGTCGCATGAATGGGTCCTGCCTTCGATCTTTGCTCAAGTCATATATCCGAACGGCAGCCTTGAATTAGGGGTATTTGCGGAGCCTCCCTGCTACTGAAATTATACTAGAATTTGGTACCTCCCAATTCAATGAGAAAGACCAGAGCTTGAGCCAAATCCAGAGTTGACAGCTGAGAGGCAATGCCCAAGCTGCCAAGACCAGCACAGGATCCGGGCGAGTCGACGGGTGGGGAGTTGCTGTCCCTTCCTACTAGCAATGTCAAGAAATGAACTTGTAGCCTGGTCGAAACTATTTAAGGGGAACAAAATGTGGGCTACCCGGATAACCAGCAAACAAATGCCAACAAAACTCTTTTCATCAAGACAGGTTCCGAAAACCTGGTGAGGATCTGCAAAAACATGGGTCCAGCGAAGGCAAGCAGCTAGAGAAACCATCATGATCACCTGGAACATAGTAATGGGTTGGTGGTAGTTGCAGTGCTTGTTGTTGACACCGGACACGGTGTTGTCCTTGTTGGCATTTGAGCCACCACAATTATGTTGTCAGCCCCAATGTTTGTCGGCTGTCCTGCTAATATATATATATATATATGAATCTGACACAGCTGGAGCAACTTTGTCCTGAATTGGTTTTCCAGATCGCTTTAAATAGTTGATTTGAATAGTTTAGATCCACCTATAAAAGCAAAACCCAACGCCACGATGTCGTCCCTACATATACAATTCCCAGAAGCTTTCGCCTACGATAGTTGGGTAGTTGGTCACTGTCCTTGCAGGATTTTTTCCAGCTGGCAAAAGCAAGCCCTTTCCCACTCAACGACCTTGCGTTTATACGTACCATCCTTCCATGCAAAATTCCACCTCAAGAGAGTGCTCCAAATATCAACTCTAGCATATTTGAGCTAGTTACCATATATTTGCTATATATACATGTTTACAGACCCCTTAGCTGAAAACTCCCAGCTGCGTTTTTGGCCCAAGATCTGCCCCCTGCGGGGGAACCCCACCGCCGTATCGCCATGGTGTCCACGTCCCAAGCGCAGATGTTGGCATCGGCCACAGCCTGCTGCATCTTCGCAGCCATTGCGATGATTCTCCGAAAACGTGGAGGATACGTGGTGGCAACTTGGCACGGCGCCTGGATCTTGCGGCTGGAAAATTTGAGGATGGAGGTTTCAGTGTTGTTTCTGGGGGGGGGTGCAATGGTTTGGGCCTGCAGATGTACAGTATATTTCTTGAATATGTGTATAGTAGATGTATATATATATATGTGTATTACTTTTATCTAACAAATACTCGGCACATGGTCAGGGCTGCCCCTGGGGGGCTGTTGGAGATGGCTGCTGAATCTCGTGGTACCGCCATGAACTGTACCACATGTGGATAGAGTTTACCCTCCTGCGGCAGATTCAGAACATGTTAGTTGTGTTGATCATGATCATATTTGACCATGTTCCCATTGAGAATGTTCCATGGTCCAATCTTGTTCTCTATGTATCTCTATGTGATGTATACTTTAGTATCACCCGCATACTATGTTATGAATTGTTATGATGTATCATATGCCATCAATGATGCCATATTATGCCATGAATCTATGGTACCATTTCCACCAGCTTTCGAGTTCCACTGAGGGCATCGCGATCTTCTTCGTGAGTTGTTTGGTCAGCACGCAGCTTCTGATGAGCCGACTAAGTATCCACTACAAGCACCCAGGATTTGTGACTTGCCATGCTCCAAATTGGTCCAAGATTAGTCACGTCGCTTCACAGAAGGGGTTCCCCCCAAAAGGTGGCTTCCACTGGCTTCAGTTGTGCACCAGGGTGCCAAAAAACCGGGCCTGAACCATTTGTCGAGGTGACAATGCTTCACTTTGGGTGCGTTTGGGTCGTTAGCTGCATCTTGTCTGCACCCATTGAGGGCAAAGTGAATCAGCGGCCTAAAGCGGTACTGTACAATCCACCAGCACGATGGATGAGAAACATGTTTTTTTTTCGATTGACTCATAATGTCTCATTCATATTGAAGTATTTGATGCTATTTGATTTCATTGTACTATTTATGTGGCACAATTAATGATGATAAACCATGATAAACTGGATTTTTTGGGCAGCCTACTGTTGGACAAACCGCTTTGTGTCTCGGCCAAAAAGATCCTCAAAAAGACCCCGGTTCCGTGCCGGTTCCAAGTGCTGGGGCCTCCGAGAAGTGCAGCTAGACTGTGGATCACATTTGATCCATAGTGATCGCGCATTTACTTTTATCTTTTGGATTGCCCTCCGGTAATTAAACGTGGCAATTGGAAATCCACTATAAATGGAGGTTTTAAGGAGAAAATCATCTACAAATAGTGGATTTTCCATTGCCATGTTTGATTACCAGAGGGTAGTTTGGATTACTATGCTATGTATATCTATGTATCAACATTATTTGATTATATATACTTCATCAAGTTTGGATCAATCATTCTGCCTTGATTTGGCAGTTTAGTCCCCTAATGTCCCGTACGTTTCAGAGAAAAGCCGGAAGAACATCCTAAAGCTTACTGTACCCTTATGGTGTGGACTGCCCCTGTGTTCACATGTTTCGCTGGTGGTTTGGGGTCGGGTTGCCTTGAATATGTTGGAATCTTGGGCATGCTTCAGGTTGTAAACATCCATTACCTTCGTTTGTGGATAGGTCCTAAGATTCAATATGTTTATATCCAGTTTTTTTTTCTTGGCTTATACCACTCTAAAATGTCAATCACATCTTCATTTCAGGCGTCAATGTGAGTATCTAAGATTCAATTACATCATCATGAAGATGCGTCAGGTGTCTATTGGGTGCCCAGTGGTTTTAGCAAATGGTGGAGCATCCAAACTTCTTCCAATCGCTCGAATGAATGGTCGCTTGGTGACGATGAGTTGATTGGGGCTATGGCGGCTATGGGGTCAGGGTTCCATGTGCGAAATTGGGCAGTGGCTGCGGTTCCACCTCCGTTGGGGGTATACTATATATCCATGTTATCTAATATTATCTAATTTTTTTCTTCCTAATATTATCTAGTATGTCCCATATTCTCAAAATGTTGATGATTACAGTATCATTATCATCCATGATGGAAATCCCCTTTGAACAACCACTGTAAAGGGATGACAGTGTTTTGAGCACTGCTGTGTAGAAATGATGGCGTCCGGCAGGGCGCGCCTTGAAAACCGGGCGCAAACACTCATCATTCATCATGTTCACCCATCCCTTACTGGTAACTTTCCTATGCAAACTCCCATGGTCAAAGGCACTGTACGTATATGGACACAGGACAGATCATGACACATCCAAATGTGACCGAACATGTGGAATACTGAGTGGCACACTGATTCATTTTGACCATTAATTTCACCAAGATATGTAAGACATTGAGCAGACAGACTTTGGGTCATTGTTCTCGATTTGGGTTTGCCTGAAAATCGTGTTACTAACGCTAGGGTTAAATCGTATCAGCTTGTGAAAGTCGTATCGGGAGGCCGTGCGCCTGGAAACAAATTCTCCTTTTTTACGTGGACTCGCTGAAAAAAAAGGTGCCGAAGGCTCTGCTGAGTCGACACTTTCTGAAAGATTTGGAAAAGATCACAGCAAAAAAGACAAATCGGATGAACTGGCTGAATTGCTGGGCAAAGGCAAGGAAGCAGCAGTTCCTTCCCAAGAAACCTTCGAAGCAGACCAGGGGCGCCGGGAAGAAAAGGATTGCAACTCCTGCTGGTGTCAGGTCTTAAGAGATGAAATTCTGCTGAAATTTGCTGCTGTTGGCAACATATACCCGTAATTCTCTTCGCTATGCACAGTACTTGGGCTAGTTTAGGGGTATATAACGTGAAAACTGAAACATTCTGTGCCATGGTGTTATGCGTCCAAGATCATATCATTATATATGCCAAATTGAGGCTGTACCAATAGGATTTGATTCTGACGGGATGATATGGAAAACAGCTGTCTTCAAACAATGCCATTAGGATTCTCTGCAAATTTTGACTTTGGAATTTTGACTTTGGTAGCAACGTATGTATCATTTTCCCTGGTGTGCGCAGTGCTTCGGCTACTTTTTGCTATATGTATCATTACAGATGAAACAGGCTGTGCCATGGTGTTTGTCCTTCCCTGATGTGACGTTCCACCACCTGATGTGACTTTTCTGTACCGACGCTGTGCCATGGGGATGTTGTGTGACTTTTCCCGCCTGATGTGACTTAACTACGGTGTTAGTATATACCCAGGTTCTATCATTTTCTCACCAAATAGCCATAAATAATAGTACCCCATTGTTAGACAACCCCAAGTAACATATCAAGATATATCCAGTTGGTCGGATTTATATCCCATTACTGTATATCAATTGCACCTCATGATATCCGGTCAAACCTCATTGCATCCCATTGGAACCAAGTAATTCAAACCCACAAAAACGGTTGATGTTCAACCCCTATTTTGAATTTTGGAAGAAAAACAGCTGGTGCTACAGGAAAAAACGGATTCTACTAGACCTAATTAAATCATATTGCATCCCATTAAAATCACCATAAGATCATCATAAAATCCCCCTACATCCCACTAAATCACCATAATATCACCCTGCAATCCCACTATATCCCATTAAATCGTCATAAAATCCCACTACATCCCATTATTGAATCATCATAAAATCATCAGATATCCCAACACGTCACCATAAAATTACCACACAATTACCATAAAATCCCATTACATCCCATTATATGCCGTTGAATGACCGTAAAATTCTAGCTACACCTTAGGCAACTCCATGTTTTCTCCCAGGTTCTTGCGAAACATTGTCCCCTTAGCTTTGAGCAATCCGCTCACAGTGCTTTGGTAAATTTTGGCACTGTGAACCCTGGTCAAATGGGATCCGTGCGGGAGGATTTATGGTGGGATTTGATGGTGATTTAATGGTATTTCATGGTATACAAGTGTATTTTTTTGCAGATTTTAGGATTTACAGCGATTTATTTAGATTTTATGATAATTCAATGGGATTTATTTGATGTCATGATATTTCATGGGATTTTACGGAATTTAGGCAGTCATCAACAGATAGGATCAAATAGGGATTTCTCATGGGATTTCATGAGGATGTAATGGGGGTAGAATGGGATAATAATTGGGAATTAGCCATCATTTGCCATGTATATATATATATAATTTGAATTCCATTTACAAAAATAATCTATAAATGGAATTGGTGATGAACATTTCATAATTCAAAATGAGCATTGATAAACCATCCCGGCAACCCACCATTTGGAGACTCCCAAAATATCCCGTGTGTGATTCCCAAATAGTACGTGCAATAGTGGAGATACCATTGGACCATGTCCCCAGACGTCCAAAGACCTCCTAAAAAGGTGAATTAGGTAGGTTCTTATGGGATCATTCTCAGAAGGCGTGTGGAAGTCTAGGGTGCTGCATGCTGATATTTTGTGTAGATTGTGTGGGTATACTGCAGGCGTGCTGATTGGAGCAGACTTCACACACGGTTCTCTTCATCATTGGCAAGCTGATTTATTCCCATAGCATCTATAGTAAATTTTCTTGCTGCTTGTGACATTGTGGAAAGCCACAGCTTTCCACAAGCAGTGGGCAAGTTTACTATACTACGGTTTGGCATCTAAGCATGGCAACAACAAATTCCCTCTCAATAGATGATTTTCCCAGTGGACAAATGACGTTTTCCATTGCCAGGTTCGATGACCAGAGGGTATATTACCTATACAACATTTTTTTGCAAATAGAGAATTCTCATTTTGACTGCTTCAATCTCAATTGTTGATTAGATCCGAATTCAGTTTAGACTAGACAAAATCCAATTGTTTGTCGATCTAAATCAATTTTTGATATCTCTATATATGACGATTCCTGTACTAAAATAAACAGTCACAAATGACCTTTTTTCAAAGAAGTTGCTAAAATCCATAAATCCTTCCTGTATGAATGGCTGGGGCTTCTTCTCAAGAGGTGGTTTTCAACAATACCGCGCTGACCTACGTGGGTGCTGGGATGTGCGCCATCGTTGGCACACTATCTCCTGTTTCGGTGTCTGGGATTTTCGTTGGGATGAGTCGGCTGGTGAATTAGTGGTCATTGGTCGTGAATTAGATGATGAAACATGAGGGTATATTAACATAGACCCTGAGAATAGCTATTTTTAGAGGAAACTAATCTTCCAATTCCTATCTGCCAGGGTCTATGTTAATTTACCAGATGGTAATAGCACGGTTTTATTGGGGAATTATATGGAATTATTCAATCACCAGCAGCTAGGGCTTATGAGTCACCCGACTCCAGGGTTGGCTGAATCCGCGATGAAGGCTGCCACGAATTTTCCATAGCCAGTATGGTCATGCCAATCATCAGAAATTAGTTAATGGATGATGAAACACCCATGTTCAAAAGTCGTTCAGTATTAGTTGTAGTCGTCATTTTAATCATCGAAACAAGGCCATCATATCCCATCATATCACGCGAAGCCAAAAGGCTATCAGGTAAAGTCCTTGGAGCCAGGTTCCAACCTTCTAAAAACCTTGAAGCCGTCAATCTTGATCTATCCTATCGGTTTTGCTGACCCTTGTCTTCACCCCATTACTATGGCTTGATATATCCATTACAAGGGAATCCTAACGATGGTGGGATGACCTTCGCCCATATACGTTAATATACAATTTGATCCTGGCACACATGCTTGGTGGTTTCAATTTCCGACTTGCTACGCTTGGTGCAGCAACACACTAAAGACCGCCCAGAGGATAGAATGTCCCCACGCACAAGCCCGTGCAGTAAGCGCAAAGTTAAAAGTGGTTCTTCCAATTTGACCCATAGTTTTGAAGGGAGTTGAACCTCCCCCAGCCAGTCAATCGGTTCAGTCTTGGAAGAACCGCCACTGAAACTCATAGTCCATCCATGTCCCCCAGATCGCTGTTGATTCCATGATTGGAAAATTGCCGAGAGAAGGAGCCAATTGGAACCCATGCTTGCAATCTGATGCAATCTGCCTATAGGGCCTACTGTCTCATCATGTCTCATCGATGACTCATCGAATGTGAACCCTATGGATGTGTTCATGGTGATCCATCCGGTGATCCATGGGGCTTACGTTTCAGACCAGCTACAGGCTCCGCCCTGTCACCACGTGGGATGAGCCACCGCACCCAGCATCAATGGATCCGATGGATGGGATAGGATCCCCGGATCCCGTTTTTTTTCCTGCTGAGGTGGCAATCTTCAGTTGGATCTGCGGCCATCGCCTTTCCTTTGTCTCTTGGAATGGACTCTCTGCTGCGTTTTGAGCTTGGCCAGTTGGTCATGGGGGAATTCTGTCATGGTTTAAGGATGTATGTGTTGAATCAAGTTGAGTCCGGCAAACCCAGTCACAAACAATACATTAATACATCAGTTTTACCATTTGTCTTGTGCAACGCAGCCGCAAAGAAAGAAACATTGGTGAGTCAGAACCCCCCAAATGCTTGCATACAGGCTTACTAGACCAACAGTGGAATGTTGGATGGTCTTTAGTCCGTCAGTGGTTGCAGTAGTAATCATTGTTTTCTTCTCTTAACCCCATGCTGTAGCACAAGGTTTTTAAAACAGAAGCAGATAGGAAGCTTGGCTGTTTCAACCCATGTAATGCATACTTTTATAGAGAGAGAGAGAGAGCATTTGTCAATGTCCCAAGATCTCTACATTTTTCATCATTTTTCATAGCGACTTCGCTCAGCAAGAGCTGCATGATTTCTTGCCGGGTTCCATACTGAGTCATACTGAGTATATATTTACAAAAATGAATCGCGGAGATCCACGTTCAGCAGTCATTACTTGTCTGAAACCGTCACGGCAATATACAGTAGCAGTGAAATGTCCGCATTTTCAACCGGCAACATCATGCCATTTGTATGATTCTTCAGTGAGTTTTCAGCATTTGGATTTCCAGTTGAAAGCATCATGTTTCAAGACGGTTGGTTTCAAGTTATTTCCATCAAAAATAAAAAAAGAGATGATAGTGGCTGGCCCCAAGCTGGAGAGGTTGCCTTCACTGATCCTTCACAGGGGTCCCGTCAGGTATTTTCATTGCCTTTTCGGGTGCCCTGATTATCGCGCTGGGGGAGGTCAATGCTATCCAGGCACCTGAGCTGAATGACTGTTTTCACATGGAAAAAAAACTTGTTTTCCCATGTTTTTCCCCGTTTTTTTCCAAATGTTTTACCATGTTTTACCCTTTAAATATAGGAGTCTCCTAGAAGTCTTCGCTCTAACAAAGTCTGGAAAGGATGCCCCTGAGAAGGTATGCTGAATGGATTAATCTGTTGAAGCCAAAATTTCATCAAATTGTGGGATGCTCCATTGAACCATCGATGCGGGAAAAATCCATGCAAAATCTTGGGTTCAGCCCACCAAACTGATCCAGCTCAACTTCTCCTGAAGTTCTGCCAATTTCCCCTGGCTTGGGGTTCCATACAGATTCACCCCGTTCACCCCATTGTTTTGCCATCAATTTTCCAGGTGGCCAACCGCGGTGGCTGGTACCTGGGGTTGTTGTTTGCCTTGGCGTCCGTGGGGGCGCGCTCCTTGAAGATTGTGATCATGGATGTCCTGATGGCGCCCTCTGCGGCTTGGCTATTTTTTGTTGGGGATCCGAGCGTGGAAGATGGAGAGTTCATCAACAAACATGGCGATTTACTGTGATGATTTAACTGGCAAAAAATATGGATTCAACCAACCAACATGGTGATTCAACTAACAAAAAAATTGGGATTTTGACCAACAAGAAATAGAAATTGGACCAACAAAAACGGGGGATTTTAACATGAAACCTGGGGGATCATGGAGGATTTGACCAAGTGATAATGGCTTTTTCATGAATCCCAGACTTAGTTGAAGGGACAATTGATGGGCCACCCAGTGGGATGGGAAGTGTGGGTTCTTGCTCAAATCTGGCCATTGATGAAGGGTTTTTGAAGATCCCAAGATTCGGAAGTAAAGAAATGGAAGCGAAATACAGACTCAGTATTTGACTTTACGCTTAAAACATGATACATCTGAAGATGTTTACATATGTTCCCATCATATGGGTGAATATGGATTTAGAAAGGCGTGAATGTTGTCTAGTCTTGGCTTTGGGGTGCCCATAGTAGCATGGAAACAGTTGGGAGGCGACCCCATGGGAGATGATTTGATCAAAGATACTGTGGATTTTGATTTCAACGAAGTTCCTGATTTAGTATCAGCTGCTTTATTTGTTCTTCCCCTCCTTCGAATCAATTGAAACAGACCCTGAAGACAGACCATGCTTGGTGGAAACTAGTCTTACAACCCCATCTTTGCCAGGGTTGGAGCGATGGTATTGGTTTGTAGTTTCAATGGTTGATTTGTTCTATTCATTCCATTCCAACCTGTATTGTGATCGTTTCCACTCATTTACTATTACAATTGGGTCGAGGCCACCACCCTGACCATTATGTTCGGACATATTTGTTTGGCACATTTTCTACCATTCCTGCCTTTATGATTGTTTTGAACAAGAATCCTTTCACAACCGGCCAGACCCCCAGAAGCACCATGCTGTTCACCAGGACTATCAATCAGCGACTCCCAGCAGCCCGTTGTCCCCGATGGAGCTGTACTCCATGCAGGCGCCCTGGTGTTTTGTCACGGCGGTGATTTTCGCCATGGCAACGGCTTCTTGGATTCCTCGGTGGTGACGTGGGACATAGGTTCAGTGATGCAGGGTGCAGGGTTTCGGTAAACATGGTAAAACTTGTGTTTAAAAATTGTGGCAGTGTGAATCCCATTTTCATGCTTGTATGGGTTATGACTAACCTTTTGCGACTATTTGCTGTACCACTTGGGCTTCCTAAAATGCACGTGCAAGCGAAGACATGTGATTATTTGTGGTCTCCTGTAAATTTTGTGAAGCTGGGATTGCCCTCAGTCCAGGTAAGCGACTTAGAGGATGTTAGTTGGGCATGTTGCTCAACACACATTGTGCCAGAGTTTTCCTCCATTCATCTCGAATTTCTAGCCCTCAATGATGGGACCCCCGTTCCCATGGTGGCTTCCCTAAAACCCCAGGTTTGAAACACCAAATCTGATAATCAGAAGCGATCATGGGAACGGGGACCCTTTTTCTGTTGGTTGTATCATGTTATATTTTTTCTTCGCTGATTAAACACATCATGTCTTGATATTCTTGGTGTTGAAATCACAATCTTGGGTGAGTCCAACTTTTTGTCGGTTAGAATCCATATTATGGTTAAAATACGGTTAAAACAGCTGATACCCTATTTATGTCTTTTCTTGTGCCCAGAAATTTGTTGGCTGAAGCCGTAGAAAAAAGGGAAGCTGGGAGAGCTCGCTAAGGAAAGCATCCCAGCAGCACTGAAGCAAATCACTCCAGAGGCCATGGGCGGTGGAAATGTCCATTGTGGATTGTTAACTTTTGTTAACCACCAAAGAGACATTATTTGCAGCTTTATTTAACACGGTATACTAAAACTACATATTAAATATAGCTCATGTTCATATATTATGTATATATATATTATATCATGCAGTAATTATAAGTATATCCTTAGTTGGTGTTTATATTTGTCACACATGTATCATACGTCAAGTAATTACAATGCATTATATTTCATTTAGTGAGTATAATGCACACCACGCATGTATAACCTATACATATATATATATATAATGATACACATTTAGGTACGGTCGTATATTGCGCGTGCCCATTGATTTACCCTCTGGCAATCAAACATGGCAATTGAAAATCATGTTTAGATAGGGTCTTGATGGGAAGATCATCGAACTAAACAGGTGATTTCCCAGAAAACCATGTTTGATTGCAAGAGGTCAGTTTGGTTATGTCCAATGTCATTCTGCTGAGTACTATTATCCCGTCCATTCCTATTGATTACACTACACGTATATCCCCATCATGTTTCCATATTATATTCTATCCCAATGTTTGTTGGTCAATTCAACCATATAGCCCTCACTAAATCCCCATGAAATCCCACTATATTCTATCAACATCCCATTCACTCTATGAACACCTTAAAAGGTATATCCCCATCAATTCCCCCCCGAGACCGGCGCGCTGATTTTGGTGACCTGCGTCTCGGCCGTCGCCTTGAACTTCGCGGGCATTTTCGCGCTCAAAGAGCGACCCGGTGAGATGCCTTTTGAAAAAGGTTGGTGATGGTGAAAGACGGTTGATATGGTGACCTATGGTGGTCTACTATGGTGTTGGTGAAAACCATGAAACATATGGTTGATGAATGTTCATAAGGGATTGTTTTATATGATTTGATGGATCATGGTAGGGAAGGTTTCGTCAACCCTTGAAACATGTTGAAACATCCACCTGGGAAAGGTTTGATCTGAATTGTGATGATAATTTATGGTAACTGGTGACTTAGACAACCAAACATTGGGATTAATGATTAATGCCGCAAACATTGTGGTATCATGGGGATAGATCTGGATACATCATTGATTGAAATGATGATTAGGATTGGACAAACCATCCCAAAACAGCTGAACATTTCAGGGTACAGTAGTGAATGATTATCACGATTGATCTAGGTGGATGATGATTAGTGAAAAGCTTTGGTTTACGATGGTCAATGATGGTGATCTTAACCCTAGGATTACCCTTTAAATATTTAACATAGCCATGGAAAATCCCCTACACATGGAGGTTTCAAGCTGGGACAATCATCTACAAATAGTGGATTTTCCATGGCTATTTTAAATAACCAGAGGGTATCTTCCAAAGCATTGGATTTCTTACCCTTCGTTTTTTCAACAGAGTTGACGAGTTGGGGTTGACATACTGGGTCAACCTAGGACGGTCAAAACTCGGAGTAAACCCATTGGTGATGGAGAGTTTTATACTTTGAAGCTCTTGCCATAAAGATTCGAGAAATTGAATTTGTTTCAGGTATCTAAGATGAACATGTACTCTATATTGTGTATACTGTATACTATACTTACTATACTATATTTATACCACTTATTCTTATATATATTTTGTGTCGTGAAAAAAAAACGCTGACTCATTTAGCCCTCGGTTTAATTGTAGATTGTCATTGCTGAGGGGGTAATGTCAGTCACTTTGACTTTCAGGAAATCATTTTGAATTGTTTAATCTTCGGAATTTTACCCTAACCCTAGTGCTGCAAATACCCTCCACAAAAGTAGCATCGCGAAACAAGGAGAAAACAATACAGTCTCAGAAGGTTCTTGTAGCAGAGCAGGTGCTTTAGGGATAGCATTTTTAGTTGTTGAATCTTCGGCATGTCTCCCGGAAAATCACAAAAAGAGTTGTCTTAAAGTAGGGCTACCCCCAAAATCCTCCGACCTATAGACCAATTTTGGAAAAAAAACCGATGGTGACTTGGGATCTTCCATCACCGTCCAAGGCTGGGCGCCAGTTCGCAGCAAATCATTGGAAAGATGAAGCTGGGCGGAGGACTCACCAGGAGGACTCACCAGGGATTCGGGTCGATGATGGGACATGGGGCTAAGATATGGGCTAAATAGAAGTACATTTTGGATTTGAATGGAAGATATATTGAATATCGTTGGATCATTTTTGGGTGATGCTATGATTTATGATCTGTCATGTTTATGGATCAATGCCTACCTGGCATTTCGAAGCGACCATTTGGGGGTCAGTAAGTGGCCATTCCGAGGCTTAAGTGACTTCAAACCAGGGGATAAAGAGGTCACTTTCAATGGTTTGGTATTACTTATTTACTTTCCACACTTTATTTGGGGACATCCATAGATCCCTGTTATTTGTGGAGCAGAAAGAAAAACATGATTTGAACTATCTCGCTCCATGCCTGGTCTGAAAACGTTTGTTGTGTGTGTTGCCCTCCTTGTGATCATGCTTGTTTGCAAGGCGGCTCCAAATAAACTGCCACCAGATCATCACCGTCCCATCACGAAGAACAATGTAAAGCACATTTTGAAAAACTGTATGTTGAACTGTTTCTTCAAACGTGAATCATCTCACAACATCTCACCACATCCACCTCATCCAATCCAAACATGCCAGGCATCAAGCAGATCGTAAGGATCATCAGGCCGTGTTCAAGGCACCATCCTCATATTATGCTTATTATGTGTCACTGGTTGCTCAAATCTTCCAATATCCAATCCAAAGTTTTCGGATCTCACTGGATGTTTTCAAACTGATTAACATAACAGAATATAACTTAGTTTTCCCAGAGTCAATAGTTTTCCCTCCAAGTGTCCATTCCAGTCACCAGCTCCAAGGAACACCATTTGCGTGGCCGCCATCTCCATGGGCTTCCTCGAGGAGCAGCTCTCGCGTCTCATTCTGCTGGGCTCTGGGGTGGTGCTGGCGGGTGCGGCCTTAGTGGAGCTGGGAAAGGACTCGACGCACGGCGACCCATTGTGCCTTGGAGCGATGGAGCGGGCGGTGAGGCAGCTCTTGGAGCAATGGGATTTCATGGAAATTATGGGGATTTTATTAACAACCATGGGCAACCATGGTGGTGTAGGGATTTGATAGGGATATAAATGAGTGAATTATGGGGATTTAACTGACAAAAATGATGGTATGGTAGTGATATGATAGGGGATATGAATGGGATATAAGTTGATATACCCTCCGCTAATCAAATGTGGCTGGCGCGAAAAACTTGTCTGAATGGAGGTTTTAATAATGAGAAAATCATCCATGTAAACATGGTGGATTTTCCATGGCTAATGGTCAAATCTGTTTGTAGGGGTTTCCTGAAATGGGGGTACCCACCAATCATCCATTTTCAATCCTGATTTCCCATGAAATCAACCATCCAGCTATTGGGGTATCCCCATGGCTAAACCTCCATGGCTGGTAAAATCAGCCTGCATCATGCTTCAGCTCGGGTTCCGGTCAGGAAACGTTTGGGCGCCTTAGAGGACCTTGAACGTGCGAAGATGTGAGGTTTGTGTCACCGCCTGTCACCGCCTGTCACGGAAAATAGAGAACGCAGTGCTGCAAAGCCGAAGGATCATTTTGATTGATTTGGGAAGACAGGGTATCAATGTGTTACAGGAGTCATGAGTAAGAGTGATATTTCTTTCAGTTGTTTATGCGATTCATGCACTTAGTCTACAAATAGATCACCTATATGTGTATCCATTTGCATTCGTGCAATTGCTAAAGACACGTGTACACGGACCACATTCATATTGTATATGCTGTGCACATGAATGTCTATTTGCTCGTATGTGTTTTTGCCTGTGTAATGAATCCATACCTAATATCTCCACAACATGTGGGAATGGCATTGATCATACAATAAACCGTCTACAGTCATCAGTTGGATTGACACAGGCTCCATGACTTCACATTTTGATTCACCTCAGCCTAAGAGTGTCACATCCTGACCCAGGAAAAATGATCGCCCACCAGTCTCCACTCTAAAATTGGAGTACATACTTCAATTTCTCTAAACCCTCTTCGGTATCTGGGGGATTCAAGATGATGGTCTTCTCACGGCTATTCAGCCAACCCCCTCATTTGGATGACACTCCCAAGAATAGATGGCCGGTGGTTAATTAATAAAGCATTAATAACGCCATTGGGCCATTGGGGGATGAGGAGGAGGTCGCCTTTTGGATGGCAAAGGGCCGATTGGACCCCAACTTCCAGGGGGACGTCCATGGTGGTGGATGGTTTGAAACAAATTCCCACTGGAATATTGGAGCAGAGAGGCGCACCAAATGACTCAACCCAGAATCATGTATTCCCATTTCTTGTGGTCAAGTTGGTCATATTCCCCCGATACCCCCCGATTCTAATCTTTTTCCATTGGAAATAAGTCGGAAATATCTGATTGGTAATGATAATGGTGTTACAATATATATATATATTATATTATAATAGTTCCATTCTCATCAATACTGTAAGAACCTCCATCTATTTGCCATGTATTTTTCAAGTCCTTCTGCGCTTCGCTGCGCATGTCCCAGGAGACCGTCGATGCAACAGTGCCGGGGCGGAAGGAGCCATGAGTACACGGATGTAAACACCATGAGTGATCCCATCCTTCCAATATTAAAAGATGGTTCGCCTATTACATAACCAACAAAAATGAAGGCTTAAGATCGTTTCAGCATCTTGAAAAGGGAAGAAATTTCTGGAGCCAATATATGCCAATATGATATCAAATGCCCAAAATGTGGGACCCAAAAATGAATATAAATGAATTGAATATATACTGCAGATCCAAACCTAAACCAGGGTTCACTGTGCGGGAAGAGGAATTATCAAATTGATCGAATTTCAGCTTGGACCCTCCCCAAGGCCCGCAAAGTATCCGAACGCTCACCATGATAACAAACTCATGCACATTTTCTGTACTCACAAATGGGCTTTTTCAAAATCCAAATGAACTGCTAGTTACGGTTTATCCATTATGTGGTAGGAGCCCATAGTTGTAGGTTGAATCCACAAAGCAAGATTGTATCGAAGTTCTGCCTCTTACTTATCGTCGGACGAGAATTCCTTTTCAACATGGGTAAGTTATGATAAGTTAGTAGTTATTGGAATGAGTTCATGATTTATTTGCAATATGTACTATATGTACATGCGTGACTAGTGCCGGGCCATGATCCAGTTTTCTTATGGGCTTCGGGTCCGTGAACAGAGAGGGCCCCTTGCTTTCCCTTGGAGGCAGGTTGAGGAGGGAAACCATTGTTGTTTCACCTACAAGGAGGGGCCTAACAGTTACACCCATGACAAAAAACACACAATCTACCCTCTGGTATATTAACATAGACCCTGAGAATAGCTACTTTGGTGTGCGGCAGTGTGCGAACCCCAAGCGCATTGCTTTTGGCGGCGTGGCACACCTCTGTTTGGATGGTTTCCTGGTGCGAACCTTTACACAGCNACTTTGGTGTGCGGCAGTGTGCGAACCCCAAGCGCATTGCTTTTGGCGGCGTGGCACACCTCTGTTTGGATGGTTTCCTGGTGCGAACCTTTACACAGCTGTATGGCAACAGCCTATTCGCCCCATCCCCAACTCCTTTGGATCGTCAGATCCGGCTGCCCCTCAGCAGCCACTCCTCACCTCTGGTGAAAAAGATCCTCAATCCTTTCTACCAATCTATTCTCCTCCTCAACGCTCCTCAAATGAAAAGCAACTCAAAAACCTCCATCTCCCGTCAATGCAACAACTCCTCCCATGAAACACAAGCACTGACTCCTCACGCATGCACTGACTCCTCCATCAACCTCGGGCCCTGGCCCTCCTCAAAACCTCCCTCTAGCTTCAAGTATGTTTGACATTGATGTCTGCCATTTTTCGAGAGGCATCCGTAACGGCACCGCCAT
>BGPT01001067.1:57501-67737 GCA_003297045.1 Symbiodinium sp. clade C Y103
TCCTCCAGCTGCGCACTGTAAGAAGTGTTGAATCTCCAATCTGCGCAGCACTCCTCCGGCAGCCCAACGAAAAAGAGGTTTCTGACTCTCCGGATGCGTGGCCTGAAATCGATCTGGCCAAAATCTCCTCATTCTCCACAGAGCTTCCACCGGACACAAAAAACGCCGTCCTGTGGCCTTGAGGGTCTTGGACTCACCGTAACCCATCTGATCCACCTTGGTCTTTCTGAGCTGCAAGGTAACCTCCTCTGGTCTGTAGTCCACCACCACACCGTCTGTCGAAAACCTCAAATCGCAGCCTCTGAGGATCATATCCTTGTCCACTCCGTTGGATTCTGCAAATTCTTTGCAACGTAGCATGAAGAACCAAGCCGTGGACAAAGCTGCAAATGTCATGGACGCGTCTGCTGCAGTGGGTGAGCTGCTGGAAGGTTCTTGTCCTCCAATGAGTTCATTGCCCAGCCATTGGAGCATTTCTTGCGTGACACCAAGCCTCCTCGGTTTGCGTGTCGTAGATCTCCTGTCCAAACCTCCCAGCAGGATCCAAACGCGATGCATTCCTTCAGTGATGTCTCCTGCACCAACACGCTTGTGCGCCAGCTTGATGGCGAAGATGTTCTGCCTGATGGTATTCACCGAAGCGCCCAGCCAACCCAGGTACCCCACGTAGGACAGCAACTTATTCTCTCGCTCTACGGCGTCCTCCGATCTGTCCAAATACTCTGAAACCCACTCCTGTCTCCTGGCCCAAGCTTTCCATTTCGCCCAGGCCCCAGCATAGGCCTTCTCCGTTGCGGGGCTCTTGTCACCATGCATGTTCTCTTCCAGCCACTCCTCCACACGTTCCCCTACCTCTCCACAGAAGGGTCTGACTGTCAAGCCCACACTGGTGACAAACTGGTTGGAGACCTTCTCTGCGATCTCCTCCACGGACTGCTTCGGCTTCCTGCCACCTGCATATGCACGATCATCCTCTGCGTCGCTCTCACTGTCATCAGAATCATCAAGCATCGAAATCCACCAGGCCTCCGCCCACCGGTTGACATGGTAGACCTTCTCGCTCTCCTCAAAACCTCCGGCACGACGCCCATAATCTCCTCTCTTCCACCTTCGAAGCCACACCAGGATTTGTGCCAGGGAGTCGGGTCCCTCAACATCCGAACACATCCCCGCTCGTCCGGCCTCCTCCTCAATCACCCCTTCTACCAAATGCCCAGCCCACAGAAGCAAACTCGAAGCTGTCTGAATGCCAGTGGCGCGACAACCCTCCTTCACGACCGTAGCCACACACTCCTCGGCCTTGAGGTCTGTCACTACTCGGCCCTGCAGCTTCCAAATCTCCTCATTCGTAAGCTGCCTCAAATGTCCAGGGGGTCCTCTGCGGTCAAAGACATAAACTGGCTCCACCTCCTTGGCACCCTCCTTCAGCTTCGGCCACAAACATGGCCCGTCAGTGCTGTGGCACGTCTCACGCTCTCCATCCTCCGCCCGAGCATAATGCCCAATTGGACACGGTAACATTCTGTCCCTCGGAATGCCACTTTCCAATTGTAATCTGGCTGGTCTTCGCCACACCAAATCCTCCCAAGGCTTCTGCTTCAAAACTGTGTGGACTGGGACTGGAGCTCCAACTCGTACCAGTGCCTCCTCGCAGGATGTCGGGAGATCTCCGCCAGGACGCACAAAAAGGCACCTACGGCGTCGAGCCATTGCTTCTCCCAGCTCTGTGGTCACGAACTCAACCAAAACCTGACCCCATCCTTGCTTCTGGCACTTCTTCTCACCAATGTCCCAAGCCACCGCTCTTGGACCTTCCACCACCACCAACCACGCCTGAGCTGTCTTCGCAGCCTCCAAAACTTGGTGAAGGTGTCGGCCTTGCTCATCCACTCCAAGTGTGGCGCACAAAATCAGTGGTTCTCCTTGGTACGCCGGCTCCAAACGTGCACCCAAGAAACCCGCAACGGCCTCGAAGTCGAGCACTCTCCTTCCTCTGGCCTTCCACTCCACGACTCGAATGCATGACCACGGAATCTGGGGCTCCTGCTGCACCTGTCTCTTCAGCCTCCTCTCCTTCAACTGGAGCAAAACTCTGCGGTCTTCCTCATCCGTGCCGTACAAGAAACATGGCCCAAACCTTTTAGAGTCCTCCAAAGCTCCTTGAACGGCAGCCTTGACCTCCACAATCTGCCATCCTTTCTGGCTGACAAACTCCTGGAACTCGCGGTCACTGCATCGAGTGNACTGCATCGAGTGATGAAGTCTGCATCCACATTGTGATACGTTCTCCACCATCCGGCCAAAATGCGGATCCTCCAACGCATCTCCAACATGTTCACCACCCGAACCAAAATCCGTCCTCCTCTCACCGCACTCTTCCGGCCGTGCAGCCAATGCCTCACCACCATGTTGTCCCCGGCATAGATGACCACACGATTCCTCCATCGTTCACCCATTGCACAAGCGAAGGCCACAAACGACAGCATCTCCGCCAGGTGGACCACGATGTCCTCGCCTTCTGACTGTACCTCCTCATCCGTGAGCACAGCGAGAATCCACGGCTTGAGCTCCGCCACCGTCTCCCGAAACACGCACCCATGCTTCCAATCTATAGCACCCACCACCAAAGTCGTAGCATCAGACGAAACGAACACTGCATCGCTCCACTCACCCGGCAAACTCAATCGTTCCAAAGGCGGCAGCATCTCCCGCAAAGTGGTGGAGAAAAGCAACTCCCATTGCGATGTCCTTGAGCTCAACCAGCGGCACACTTCAAAGAGATCCCAAAGGTCCTCCCACGCAATGCGAGTCTCCCATTCAGCGGATCCATCACCTTTCAAATTGACGGTGACCTTGGCTCTCCCGTCTGTTCCTCTCAAAAACTTGTCCGCTGCCTTCAGCTCATTGCATAGCCCCGGAACAATCGCTGCCCATCCGGTGAGGATCCCTCGAAACTGCTGCATCTCCTTCAGCGTGATGTCCTTCCGTCCATAGTCAAAGGCGGCTCCTGCAAGAAGTACAGCTCCTTTCTGAATACGACGCTCAGGTAGGCTGGCATTCTCGGACCCGGTCTCCATGATAATCCCCCACACAGTCTGTGTGGTTTTGAAGAACCCTTCAACCTCATCCTTCTCCTTGTTGACTGCCTGACTCCCAAGCAGCTTGGTCACTCCGTCCTCAAAGACCTCCGCGCTCACCCACGGCCGCAAACCAACCCACGGTTCGATCAAGATGCAATCATCTACCAGCACCTTGGCATCAAAGCCATCCGACATGTCTCGTCGCGGGGAAGTAGGCTGATGAGCGCGGTGGTACTCCTCGGTGGCCCTTCCCCACATGCACCATTCACCAGGGCTGCCACTGAAGCCAAAGGAAGACACCAGGTAGATGACAGTAAGATCGCCCTCTGGGGCCCCTCCAAAAGCTTTCTCCTCACCAAAAACCTTCTCAGGCAACCACGGCAAATCCCCTGCAAACAACGACACATCCGCTGGATCGACCCATAGCAAACGGAAAGCTCCTGAAATGTCCTTCTTGGCCATAAGAACAGGAAGACCAGGGGCCCGATGCTTCGCCCAGACAATGCGTCTGGCGACTTGCGAATGCAGAGGTTGTAGGGCTGGAGGATGCCAGTACTTCGACGTAGCAGAGTTGACCGTCCTCTGATCATGTACGACTCGTTTGTCCACACTCACCGTCCTGTCAGGGAGCATCTTATCCACTGCCTCAAACGGTGAAGAGACCACATCCTTGAGCTCCGGCATGTTGCTATCCACAACCAAAACCCGATGCTTCTTCACATCCTTTGCCACCTGCTTGTAGNGCCTCAAACGGTGAAGAGACCACATCCTTGAGCTCCGGCATGTTGCTATCCACAACCAAAACCCGATGCTTCTTCACATCCTTTGCCACCTGCTTGTAGACCTGGTCCACATTGCGTCGGGCATTGGGGTGCAACTTTGCAGCTACCCTGTGACGGGTTCCCACGTACCTGGCNCACATCCTTTGCCACCTGCTTGTAGACCTGGTCCACATTGCGTCGGGCATTGGGGTGCAACTTTGCAGCTACCCTGTGACGGGTTCCCACGTACCTGGCAGACATTCCAAACCTCCTCACCTCCCGCAGGTAGGCTAAATGATCTGGATGCAAAACTTCATCGAACTCATCACTCTCGACCCCTGCCAGGTTCATCAAACCATACTCCTCACGTACTTCCCACAAACTTTCTGCTGCGGCCTTCACACTGCCGGCCACTTTCACCAACATGCTCCCTTTGCGCATCAGCTCAAGCCACTCAGCCCCAGTGTTTTCGAACTTCATCTCAACCTCAGCCACGTACTCCTCAGCAGCCTGCTTAGCTTCTGGCCCTGGGGCGGCGTAACGGGGACCTTCTCCAGAATCTCCTCCGCCTCCTGCTCGACCCTCACCTCCGCTGTTCCTGGATTCGGCGGCCTCATCCTCGGGGACCTCATCTCCATCCTCACCACCGCCGTCCCTTTGGTCCTCACTCCCGGAGTCCAGGTTGTAGTTTCTCCAGCTCTCCCAATCAACGTTGTCAAAGTTCTGCAGAGGGAAGACAGTGTATCCCGTCCACTCTCCATAGCCGACATCGACATTTCCAGCCTCCCTCCAATTGTCCTCAATGCGAACCCGGACATTCCTCCTGTTGATCAGGAAGGTTCTTCGCTCATCCTGCACTCGACATGACCCAGGAAGATCACCTTGATTGGGGACAAAAAGGCGCTGGCGATACACCATGTGAACTCTCCGGATGATTCCTCCCTCAAAATCGGGTTGATCCCAAAAGTCCGTAGCGTGTGGTGAAGCTCCCCCACCTGGCTCCTCTGGGTCGTCATCCCCACTCTCGCTGCTCTCCTCGCCTTCTGGGCCTGGATCTGTCCAAACACCACCTGGCGCGTCCCCAGCAATTGAAGGGTCATACCCTGGAGACTCTACCTCCGCCACCTCAGCATCACCGTCTCCCACCACATCCTCAATCAGTCGTTGCTGCTCCTCACCTTCTGATGTACACCAATGGCCATCTCTGGCACCTGCAGTAAGAAAACGCTCGACCTCCTCACCAAACAGCTCCCGCATCTCTGCTTCTGCATGTAATCTGTCCAGCTCCTCAGGGGTCTGCCATCGAGAGGGAATCCTGGTCACCTTCCCCGATCCTTTACCTCCTGCACCCTCGCACTCCTCAGTCGGCAAGACATTCTCAAAAGCGTCCTCGTTGTCCACCACGTTGGCATTCTCAGGGGCGGCCGTCTCCTCCAAGGCGTCGTTCTCCTCAGGGTGATAGAGCTCGGCAAGAACCTGGTTACCTACAGTAGCTCCGGCATCCACAGAATTCAGGGCATTCTCAGGGGCTGCATCAGACGTTGGGACCTGGACATTCTCAGGCACCTCGTCCTCGACAACAATCTCCTCAAGGGATTCCTCATCCTCAGAACTCCCATCACTGCTACTGCCTCGTCCTCGCTTGCCACCAGCATGCTGGTCCACTCGAACTTGTGGTGAAAACCGGACCCCCCCCAATGTAGATTGCAAAACCGTAACCACAGCATTGACAAAGTCCCAGGCATAGGCTCCAGCTTCTGTGCACCTGGTAACAGATTGTCCCTCACGCGCACCCTTGAGCGCCACGTGCTTGTGGTGGGGCCCCACACCCGGACATGGACGCAAAAGCAAGCGCCGCAACGGTTCATGTCGAGGAAACACCAGCCGGGTTTTGTGGACGTAGTACTCATTGTCACGGTCAGGGGGCCCCAAACCCCATGCACACATAACGAAATCGACATAGTCCACATCTTCTCGCTGGAGGACCCGCTGCCATGCAGGAAGATCCCATTGCTTGGGGTACCGGCCACTGGATGCAGATGATTCACACACTGGGAACTGACCATGGTCCAAGGCAGTCTCAAACAACTCGGCCGCAAACTCGGAAAGGATGTTGCCGTCCGCCTCGCGCTGAGCCAATGGTCCAACCCCAGTCCCAAGCGGTTCAGTGAATGTGCGGGTGCCGCCGTTCTGAAGTTGCCAGTCACAATAGCTGGTACAGGGCGCTGCAATCCACCAAACATTTGCCTCCTCATTCTTGCAGAGGCCCATAACCCGGTCTCGCACCGTAGACTGCAAGAGATCATGGTGAGCTCGGTAGCCTTCACGGACATGGGGTTTCTCAAAGACCTCAACCGGTTCGAGGGCCACACCATTCCTCCGCCAAGATTGAGTAATCCGTCCTGTTCCAGCGAACACCTCTTGCAAAACCAGTCCTGTGCCTTCTCCAGCTCCTTTTGTTGCAGGCAACTCACGAAGGACACTCGCTGGGTTCTGATCGGCTGTCATGGTGGCGACTGCTGCCAAACAACTATGCTGCCTGCATGTGGACAGAAAATCTCCGGCACGNCTCACGAAGGACACTCGCTGGGTTCTGATCGGCTGTCATGGTGGCGACTGCTGCCAAACAACTATGCTGCCTGCATGTGGACAGAAAATCTCCGGCACGACGATCTCCCCGACAAAGGCGACAATGAACGCGTCCTGGGGCTGTACGAGCTTGGTCATGACGNATGCTGCCTGCATGTGGACAGAAAATCTCCGGCACGACGATCTCCCCGACAAAGGCGACAATGAACGCGTCCTGGGGCTGTACGAGCTTGGTCATGACGTGAGTGCCAAAAGAAGGTAAAGCCCAAGGCTGGAGTGGAAGAATACTCCTCCTCATTCACGAACGCCTCAATGTCGAAATCATCTGGGGGTTCAACCACCACCATGTGGCCCTTCCAAATAAGCACCAGCAACATCCAGCCGCCTCGTCCCCACTGCGGACCAATGACACTTTCCACCACAAGGCCCCCTTTGTAGTCTGCTCGAAGCACCACCACCCTGGCCTCCTGTAGCTCTGGAAGAGGAAACATTGCCAACGATCGGAAATCCTTCTCATGGTTGGCCGTGATCAGGTCATGGATGTAGATGCGAGCTTCATGCTCTACCGGGGAGACAAACTCCTCAGCAACCCCGATGACAGTTGATGCCTCCACAGCCAGACGGGCTTGTTGCAGCCGAAGTTGTTGAGCTTGAAGTTGAGCTTCCTGCATTGAAGGCCAGCGTCCATACTGGTGCTTGAAAACTCCTGCGGCCAAGCTCAATGTCACACATTGTCGACGCTCCTTGACTGGCTCCGCCATCTTCAGAAGACCGGCAAGCTCCTCCGTCATGTATACCTCCTCTTTGTAGTCAAAGTAGTGCCATTGCCTCCCATCAACATCCAGGGTCCCTCGGCCTGGTCCATCTCCACTCCACTGCGCTGCATGCACCTGTAGCCTCGATGAACCTGCTTTCCCATCATCCTCAAGTTCCAACAGGTTGGCCGCCTCCTTGGCAAGTTCACCCAAACCAAAGGTTGCCATCTCAGTCATCAAAGTCTGAAAACTCACCTCAGGTTCCCTCGCCACTCTAGCCGCTGCCCATGCGTACAAGTCGTCCGAAGCCTCATCCAACCTCTTCAAAACTTCTGACTTTCCAAGGCGTTGGGCCTCTCGCAATAATTGGTGGGCCGAGGCAGGTGCACTCTCACCATCACGACCTCCGTGTTGACGTCCTGGGCAATGGGCTACCACTCCCCAATCTATACTGGGACCTTCTACCAGCTGCTTGACGTCTTCCTGCGCCGTATAGTCGACCTTGAACTCCTCGGGCGGTTCCCAAAAACGAACATGCTTCTGGAGAGATCCAGCCTTCCCATCATTTTGACTCTCCACACTTCCTGGTTCCGCATCTGCAGCGTTGGGCTTCTCCTTCTTGTCTGCTCCTGAGGCTCGACGCTTTCCATCCTGCACCTTCTCTGTCTTCTCCTTCTCAACCTTGGCCCGAATCTCCTTGACCTTCAAGCTCACGCTCTCTTTGGTCTCTGCTTTCATCCTCTTGAGTCCTCCTCTCTTCAGGANCTCCTTCTCAACCTTGGCCCGAATCTCCTTGACCTTCAAGCTCACGCTCTCTTTGGTCTCTGCTTTCATCCTCTTGAGTCCTCCTCTCTTCAGGAACTGAAGCTGTACTGCGGGATCAAGGCCTTCAAAGGACCCTCGCAAAGGCTCATGTGATCTCTGGCAGTTCGGAACACTGCAACCCACATGGCATAGATGTCCCCAGCACAGCAAGTTCCCTTGTCGGTCCAAAGGCGCTCTCTCCTTGGCTCGATTCACCTCCTCAGTTGTAAGCTTCGGGCCCCACAACGCCTTCATGGTGGGCTTGTCCACATCATTCCCGCCGGCAGAGGTTGTAGGTCCTGGTTGAGGCGCTCTGTCACGGCGCTGAGCTCCTTGCCATGTCAAATTCCATAAGAGCCGTTCCTGCTTCCGGTCAATCCTCGGAAGCTCCTCCTCCTGAAACCATGAGCCGGGCCTCTGTAGGTCAAAAACCGTGGGCATCACCAACCAAGCTTGACCATCGGGACCAGGAAGCAAGGCATGGAACTNCCTCCTCCTGAAACCATGAGCCGGGCCTCTGTAGGTCAAAAACCGTGGGCATCACCAACCAAGCTTGACCATCGGGACCAGGAAGCAAGGCATGGAACTTGAGCTCAGAGAGGGTTAAGGTCTCACGGCCAATCTCCTTCTTCAGCCTTCTGAGAATATCCTTGAAATCCTCCATACACCGCCAATGCAGTTCCTCCCACAAATCCATCACCACATTCAACGGCCATCGATGTGGGAGACTCAAGTGCCATTCCGACAGGAGCTCCAAGGCACTCGTACGGACCTGCCTCCACNTCCCACAAATCCATCACCACATTCAACGGCCATCGATGTGGGAGACTCAAGTGCCATTCCGACAGGAGCTCCAAGGCACTCGTACGGACCTGCCTCCACTCCGATCCGTACACCAAACACCACACATCCGTCTGGCGTCGGACACGAGCGACCCATTCATCGAAACGGGTTGGAGGTGCTGGACGCTGTTCCTGAGATCCTCCTTTGGCTCCTCGGACCTCGGATGCAAACTGATCCAACTCCGCGTCCGTGTACCCGATGAAGTCAGAGGCTGATAAGGCATGTTTTTCATGGACACCCCAATACGGTCCCGCCAGACCAATAGCCAAGCGTTGGGTCATCCGTTGGCGAAACCCGGAACTCCTCAACCTCGTGGCTGCGCCAACCTGCGCTGCAAGCAACCCGTTGGCCAACGCTTGCCCATGTTCACCCTCTCCAATCTTCACATCATACTGGCCGCAAGCACGCATCAAGAACACCAACTCCTCAGACTGTCTGCCTAAGCCTTTGAGGGTTCCTGCAGGTTGAGTGCCTGAGCCATCCGCCTGATGCCGAACCAAACTCGCCAGTTCCGCTGTCTGGCTCTGCAGAGCTTTGGCTATTTGTTCAACGGGCTCTGCTCCTGGCCCTGTTGCTCCTGCTCTCCTATCCACCGTGTCTCCTGGTTGATACAAGGAGGGTGGAGCAATCCTCAAGCTTTCGGCACGTCTCACTGCTGAAGGGGTTGGATCTGGTACAGCGGGTTCTGGGCGACCATAAACTCGGGGTCCAGGTTGTACTGGTATCGGCGGTTCCTCTCCTCGGTCAACACTGGCTGGCTGGGTGAAAGATAGTGGAATGGGTGGACACTCAACGGAGGGAGGACTGGTTCGTTCCGAACTGGTGGGCATTGTCAGCATACTCCAATCCGACTCCGGGGTTGGTTTCTCCTGTCTCAGAAGCTCCTTGCGCCACTTGGTGAGAAACCTCGAAAGGCCCCTCTGGCCCTTCTCCTTCTCAATCTCAGCCTCCTCAATGAGTCTCCTCAACACTTCTCCATCTGACAAAACTCGGTCCCTTGCAATGCGGGCTCTTACCTGCTCCTCACGCAAACCATCCTGGCGGCCGTCTGCAAAGCGCTCCACAAAGAGTTCCAACAACCTCGGCTCTACCTCTGATCCGGGTGAACTGAGCATCTCGATCTTGGCCAGATTCCGCTGGATGTTCGACTTCGGTGTGCTCCCAGGCGATCGGACCGGGGGTCTCTTCCGAATCCTCCTCTGGGGGTCTGCAGCCTCTGTAGCTCCTCTCATCAGGCTCCTCGCACGCCCTTCTCCGTTCTCAGGATCCTCATCCTCTGGGTCTTCCTCTACCTCAGGGTTGGGCTCCTCCTCCTCACGGGGCTTGGATCGAGGCCGAGACCGTCTCCTCCTCCCTGTTGCCGCTTCAGTCTCATCTGGGACTGGTTCATGTTCACGACACCAC
>BGPT01001067.1:85711-123956 GCA_003297045.1 Symbiodinium sp. clade C Y103
TTGAACATCTTGTAAACTATCTTGGAACATTGCATGTGCATGTGAACAGTTTAGGAACCATTTCAAGTTTGTAGGAACCGATCTGTGAACTATCGAACTGTAGGAACCAGGTAGGGACCACGTAGGAACCAATTCAAAACCAATTTGGAACCAAATGGAACCAGTTTGTGCATGGAAGAGCTTGGAGATGGATTTTCGTTTGTTTTTGTGTTTTTGTGGTGTTTCTGATCTGTTTGACCCATGTCTTATGAACTTGATGCCGGTAGGTGATTTTGTAGGGCGTTTTGTAGGTGCTTTGTGAGTTTGAGCTGAAGCTTGTTTACTTGTAGAAGCTGAAGAACGTTTTTGGAAGTTTGAGAACTCGTTTGAAGTAGTTTGAGACTTTTAAGAACGTTTGGAGAGTCATTGCGTTTTACTCTGCATCTCTTCTAAAGGAAGAGAGGATAAGATGATGTCAAACCTCTTGTGGTTTGGCTCAAGTCTGAGCTGTGAAAAAGAGCTGACCGCCGCTCTTGTGTTTTTCATACATTTTCAAACGGCATCTGCTGCTCTTGGTACTTTCTATGTGATGACTGGGGTCTATTGATGCTCTCATCAATAGATATAGACTGACACATCTGAGACTTTTGATGCATTTGATACGCTTTATACACACTGAAGAGCTGCCATTAGAGGCCCCCTCCCGCCTTGGATGCGGGAGTTATGATAGTTGCAACTGGAGTGACGTTGGATACTTACGTACAAGGCTTGGCATTTGTGTCGCCTACGTGGTACTGCTATGTGAATGATATCAACAGCCTGTTCATCCACTTTGCTTCCTTTTCCTGGAGCTTATCTGGCCAGCTTTCTGCCTCCAGTGGCTGCTATTTCGTCTCGGTGCTGTACTGAGAGCCGGGCATTTGTCGTTTCAATTTTGTTTCATTTTCTGTTTTGTTCTCATTCTTTTGACTAGTGACACAGGCCTTGTGCCAGAGTGCGTTACTTCCGAGCAGAAAAAGGCTTCATTGTGGGAGAGTTGGCTTGTTTGACCGTGGGGAAACAAAAAAAAATTGTGAAATAATTAGCTATTTTCAACCTGGCAACTCGCTTCATTGTGGAAGAATTTGGTTGTTTGACCATGGGAAAGTAGAAAATTTGTGATAAATTGGATGTTTTTAATTTGGCAGTTGGTTTCATTGTGGGAGAACTGGGTTGTTTGACCATGGGAAATTAGAAAAGTTTGTGATAAATTGGCTGTTTTTAACTTGGCAATTGGCTTTATCGTGGGAGAATTACATTGTTTGACCATGGGAAACTGGAAGAGTGTGTGAAAAATGGATATTTTTAGCCTGGCAATCGCCTCATTGTCGGAGAATTGTTCCTCATAGCATTGGGGTTGCTTGCCATCCAAAAGGGGCGAACCTTTTCCGCTACCCCTTGCTGTTTATGTGAGGAAGCCTGCGCTTGGTACCTTTGGGCGCCCTCTGGGGCGGCACCCTTTCCACCACAATGGACTTACACTTGTCCCTGTATTCCCGAGGTTGGTGATGCCAGTTCACTTGCTCGTTGTAGGTGAACTCGAATCTGCCCTAGCACTAAAGCTTGGGTTGTAGCAGCCATGGTCACATCCTTCATTGGTTTCGGAATTGAAGCCTTGGGCTTGGAATCGTTCTTCTCTCAAGGGTAGCCATGTCAGTATCAAAATGAATCTGGTCATTGATGATGTCCACATCTAGCGCTTCTGCTTCATGGTACGATACATGCCAGGCAAGGCGGTTGACTTCCCCTGTGTTGCTACCACTTGCTGTAGCTCCACAGGCATGCACTAGCATTGCCTGCTGCTGAAAGGCTTGAAATGCAGAAAATTTAGAAAATTTTTACCACTACGACACAAACTATCAGACCAACGAACCCTAGTTCTGAGAAAGCCTCAAGCGTGGCATTGCCGTGGCACTACAGTATCAACTAAATTTGAAGGTCTACTTGTGGCATTGCCGTGGCAGTATCCACTAGATTTCAAGGTTTATTTGTGGCAGTGCCGTGGCAGTGTCAAGCTGCAATGTGGCAATGCCGTGGCAATACGCGGATGTTCCGGTTCATTCCTGCATAGAAGATCATGGTGCAGAAATCATCTAACGATAGACACAATCTGCCGGGAGCTCACAGGAGATGAATCTCTGCACTGATGTTCACCCAACCAACAGGTGATTTCAGTTTTCTTTGGTCAAAAAAAAATAATGGGCAGAAGGTGTGTAACGCCTGGAAATTTTTGGAGCTCTGTATGAATCCCACTTTCTCTGAATGTCGTTTTGGTGAAACAGAGCGATCAAGATTTCAGTTTTTCAGCAGGGATGCTTGTTTCTTGTGTTGTGTTGTGCGGAGAGAACCTGCAAGAAATTCAGTGCAGAGCTGAATCCATCACTGTCGGGACCTAAAAGGGAATCAGAGTCATTTTCTCCAGTTTCATGTTTGTGTGTGTTTCATTTCAATGCCCTTTGAGCAGCAAATGTGAGACAGTGAAACTTGGATGATCTGCAGCAGGGCACGAGCTGGCGCTAGACGTTGGTGCATCATGGGTACCATGAAAGCCTTGTCTTACCAACCCAGCGTAGGAACGAAGCGCACAAGGTTGTTTAAAAAAAAAAAAGTGGAACCGTTTCAAATTTTTAAACAAAGGAAACAAACCACTTTTGCAAATGATTTCGTTGCAGTGATGTCTCACGACTGTACTTGCANAAAAAAAAAAAGTGGAACCGTTTCAAATTTTTAAACAAAGGAAACAAACCACTTTTGCAAATGATTTCGTTGCAGTGATGTCTCACGACTGTACTTGCACATGATCACATCTAAGTGATACCTCTGCATACACACTGTCACGATGTCATCATTACAGTTTCACTGGCATGTCACCCAAATTTTATCTTGTGGAATTTTACACCTCAAAGTGGGATGTGGTGGGCGGGTAACACAGTTCATCTGTGTCCATTCCCCTAATTTTGTGTNATGTCACCCAAATTTTATCTTGTGGAATTTTACACCTCAAAGTGGGATGTGGTGGGCGGGTAACACAGTTCATCTGTGTCCATTCCCCTAATTTTGTGTAAGTCCATGTGGCTGTCTTGTTGGCATTTCTTTCACAGTGGCTTGTGCATTTTGGTACCTGCTGCAGCTTGATGCCACCGTACCTGACCTCAGCTGATCTCCAACTTTACAGTTTGACAGAGCTCTTTCAACTTGCAATCGCAGTTTTGTTTGAAGTCGCAAAGCGCTTTCGGGTGCCATTGCCCCCTGTGCCGGAACCAGATCCGGCGCAAGTTTTTCATTGCGCTCAGGGCTGTGAACACTGCGGCTGCACGTGTGTGCGCACTCAAGTCAATCATCGGCGTCATCAGTGTCGCCTTCACCTCGGTTTCTGACGGGGGACAGGGAGAGATGCCTTGGAGGTCTAACATAGGGGCACCTTTTGGCTATGGTCCAGCTGAAAGTACATGTGCAGATGTTGGTTTTGACAGCTGGGAGCCCAACAGTTCAGCTGTAAACACAACTGCAGACATCAGCTTCAACGAGCCTGGCAGTTTTGATGGCTGGGACACTGGATTGGTTGATAGCAATCTTTTTGGAGGTCCAGATGTTGAGCTGCCAGACTTGGGAGACCTTTCAGTTGAGGGATCACCGGAGGATCTCAGTGAACCCAACAGTGGGGCTCATGTTGATGTGATTTCTGCAGATAGCGTTGAGTCAAGGAAACGACCAGCGCCTGGTGTTGACATTCAGCACGGAGTTGGCATCCGGGATGATTTGTTCTTCAGCATGTTTAGGCTGAGGCGCCCGACAGGGCCTCGTCAGGCCTGGGAAGAAGGTGCAATGGCTGCAGTTTTCAACAGGGCTCAGCCGATTCTTTCTATGCCTTGGTTGGGTCTTCCAACCATAGGCAGAAGAGAAAGCCTACAAGGCCTCAGCCCAATCGATGAACCTCCGGAGAGAACAGCTTCGAGAACACCTTTCCATCTGCAAAGGTTGATGGCAACACGTCTTGCCCAGACCGACGACCAGTTGCGAGCAAAAGCCATGCGACGGCTTCGTGACCTAGTCTTGGCCGATCCTTCAAGGACGAATCTGGGCAGGGCTCTTCTGGATTCTACCGGACAGCTGCTGGGGCAAGATCGCATTTCGTGTGTTTTTGCTGATGCATTCAGAAGCAGAGCAACCTCAACGCTGGTCAAACGTTCGATGGACTACTATAAACTGGCAATGTGGTTGGAACAGCACTTGGGTTTGCAACCCATGCAGTTATCCGAGAATGCAGTTTATTTGTACCTGTCCTTTTTGCGTGACTCGAAGGCTGCACCGACCTCAGCTGATGCGGCGGTCAAAGCAATTTGGTTTATGCACTCAACTGCAGGTATCATTGAGTTCAATCCAGGATCATTTACATCTCGCATCACAGGTGTTTGCCGTGACATGTACATGGGCAAAAGGCTGTTGAAACAGGCACCAGCCCTACCTGCAAACGTTGTCCGGGCCCTGGAAGAGTATGCGTTGATGACAGATTCATGGGAGGATTCTTTCTTTACCAACTTCATTCTCTTTTGCATTTACTCCAGCTGCAGAATTGGTGACGCTTCGAAAATGAAGGCCGTTGAGTTCTCCAGGCATAATGATGTTTTCTTGGTTGAAGCCTCGACCTCAGAAGCGAAGAACACCAACACCATGGAAAGACGTAGGATTCTTTTGCCGTTTGCAGCATTGGGATGGGGTGTGTTCCCAAACCCTTGGAGTCTCAAATGGAAGATGCAACTTGAAGAGATGAAACCTGATACAATCATGCCTGCTTTCTCTGAAGTGTCAGGGCAATTCTTGGGCAGGAGAATTACCACTGCCGAAGCCAATGCCTGGATGAAAGAGGTGCTGGTCCGATCCGGGCTCGACGCCAAGCAAGCTGCCAGGTACAGCACCCACAGCTGCAAGGCCACTCTGGCCACTTGGGCCGGAAAGTTTGGGGGATTCTCCATGGACGAGAGGAGACTGCTGACACATCATATGGATGCCAGCAATGTCATGCCATTGACATACTCTCGAGACAACCTGACTGCTTTACATTCCCGACTTTACAGGATGATTGCGGCTATCAGGAATGGTGAGTTCAGCCCAGATGATACCAATGCAGCAAGGATCCATCATGAGAACCTTGACCTGTATCAGGGGCAGCATGGCCATGAGGAATGGTCGGAACAGTGGGCAGCCTCAGAGTCAGATGTGACAGACGACGAAGGCCTCCAGGAGGGATGCCACTTCACAGGAGGTCGTCATGTGCCGGCAGAGGACATTGCTGGTGACAAGCTGTTGCATCAAATCTCAATGGTTGTCCACTGCAAGCGTGACAATAGCACCCTGTGGTGCGGACGCAAGCTGACCAAGAATTATAGGAAATGGGCACACGGTGATCCAGACTTTTCTCAACTGCTGATATGCCAGCAGTGCGACCGAGCGCAATCCTGAGAAAATGAAGCTGCAAAGCGTTGAGGCGGTTCAGCCGCAATCCAATGTCAGCAGATTCTCAATTTCTCATTTCGATTCAGTCACCGTTTTTCAGTGCCATTTTCTTTTCATGTGAAACTCAATTTCAAACCAAACATGTCAGATGTCAAGTTTGAGGCACATGTGCAATCCAAACAGACGTCATTTTGCATTTTTATTTCATGTCAGCAAGTGCATTCATCAAGTTTGAGGTGACGTCAGTCACAATCCAAACAGATGTGGTCACATGTGAATTTCATTGAAATCACACTCATCCCGTGACCTTTGCAAACATCAAGTTTGAGGCGGCGTCAGTCGCAATCCAAACAGATGGGAGCAAGCCTTGACACAAACTGTAAAACAAGTTTTAACTGTTTCAATTGTCAACTGCACAAATCGGCATGCTACTTTGTTTTACACTGCTGATCGGAAACCTCAGGGACGACAATCAAACAGGACGTCAATTTCTGTAACTGCCAGTACTGAACGTTTATCTGCCCGAGCCTTAGTGACTTGCAGCCATGGTTTCTTTGGAGTCCACAGCTGCTTGGGAAGCCAGAGCACGAACCATTGGCGTGCCTGAAGGGTTCATCATAGAGCTGCAGAATGGAAACCTAGATTCCTTCGGTCAGTGGGCATTTTGCTGTTCATGTGACCAAAACGCCATGGATGATTCACCAATTAGGAATGCTGTGCAAGTTCTCATTGGCAGAGACGTGACACCACAGGAGATGATGTATTGCAGGAGATTGTACTTTGAAGGTCGCACCTATGCCATTTCTGACATGCAGGCCAGAATCGATAGGACACCAGACGACAAGCCACGCACCATGCCCTTGGCAGAACGCATGGCCAGGATTGAGAGACAGAAATCAGACTTGGTTGGAGTCACGTGGACAGCAGAGCTTGAACCTGCCCATAAGCTTGTAGATAAGATAGTTGCAATGCAAGATGAAGGAACACTGCTGTTCATTCCTCCAAATGCATGTGTTAGTAGGGTCCAGGAGATCCAGCAAGAGAAACAAGAAGTTGCACTGACCTTTGATGCTAGTGGAGGTATCCGCATGGGGAAACGTGCAGAGGAACTTCGATGCGACACCAACGGTGACCTCAACCTGCGAAATGCCTGGACCCGAAGAAACCTTGCATACGACCAAGCAGGTCTTGCTAGTTTTGTTGTGCTTGAGAAGTGGACTACTAAGCTGATGTTGGCCAAACTCAAAGAGCCACCCAATGGGTATAGGTACGTAACGACCCAACAAATTTGTGACTGTGACAAAGAGATGTGGTTACAGTTATCGCAGCTATCTCGGGGTCAACTTCGTTCTTTCACTCCAGAGCTCCGACCCTTAGATGCTTTCATTGAACAGTTGACGACCTCACCAGAGATTCTGTGTTACCTTGCACCTTTGCAGGGAGCCAAGCGTGATTCAGGTGACCACACTGATGCTCCAGGACCTAAGAAACCTAAGGTCACACCAGCACTGCCCTCAGCTCCATCCAAGCCTACGCCCAAGCAGCCTGATGCCTCAGCAAGCGTCAATTGGCGCAAACTTCCTCAGGGATGCCAGAGGAAAGGTGCAAATGGATGGCGCTGTTTGAGATTTCAGTGGGGCCTGTGCAACAAACAGAAAGAGAACAAGTGCAAGTTTGGAGTCCACGAATGTTTCAAATGTGGTGCAAGGAGACCATACAATCAATGCGAACACTGACTAACAGGTTCACCAGAACCACCTGCCAACGGCCGCCAAACGACGTTCGTTGAATTTTTCTCTGGTTCAGGAGCGNAACAGGTTCACCAGAACCACCTGCCAACGGCCGCCAAACGACGTTCGTTGAATTTTTCTCTGGTTCAGGAGCGTTTTCTCTTGCGATGAAAAATGCAGGTTGTCAAGTTTTTGCCATTGATCACCAAGCTAACCGTTTCACACCAAAGGTGCCTACCTTTACAATTGACTTGAGCATTGAGGACGAAGTCACAGTGGCAAATCAATTGCTGACTTTTGTCAGACCTGAGGCAGTCCATTTTGGACTCATGTGCGGAACCTGTTCCCGTGCCAGGGAACATTCACTCTCCTCCACCTTGAGACGACAAGGCGCCCCGGAACCCAAGCCACTCCGGGATGAATCCAATTTGTTTGGGAAACCAACCATGTCCAATGCAGACCGCATCAAAGTTGAAAAAGCAAACACAGTTTATCGACACGCCATTACACTGCTCATGACCTGTTATTTGCTCCACTGCATCGTGTCGATCGAGAACCCGGCGAGAAGCTGGCTGTGGCTTCTGTTGGCTGTATTGGTCAAACAAACCAACAATCCTGGTTTCATTGCTTGGTATTTTTCACTGGAAGCAACTATGTTTGATGCGTGCATGCATGGATCTACACGCAATAAAAGTACCACAATTTTGGGTACACCTGGAGTTTTCAATTCCCTTGCGCTGCGATGCAACCACTCTGGCGGCCACGCACCATGGTCCGCTCAAAAACTGGATGGGAGGGGCTGGGTATTTGACACTGCCGCTGAAGCTGAGTACCCAGCTCTCATGGCACGGCGCTTAGCAGCTTGTATACTCAAACATTTGCCTGCTAATGTTTGCACTTTGCAGTTGCAACAGTTGCGTATGAACAGCCTTCAAGTTCAAGGACGCCAACATAAATCTTTGCAACAGCTGGTACCTGATTTTATTTCTTTTTCTTGGGTCCCTCGTGACTTCCGCCCGGCACCCAACCAGAAGCTTTTGCCACCAAAACATGCGGGGGAAGAAAACGAAGTGCCAAAAGATACAAAAGAGGATAATGACGACCTCATCAAACTGGGTACATTTTTGGAGCCTGAGCAACACATGGGGGAAGCTGCACTTCTGAAACACCCCATGGATGTTGCCACCATCCTGCCAGATGACCTCAAGTGGGCTCTTTTCAATCTGGTGACCAAAGAGCCTGCCCAAATTGCCAAAGAGAGACTCGAGATGCTGAAGCTTTACAGAAACAGAGCGGCGGCCTTGCAAAAACAAGAGGATGAGTTGCACGACAGCCTGCCAACTCACATTCAAGGAGTAGTGAAGGGCAAGCGTCTCTTGCTCTTTGAGGAGCGTCTGCAGACAAATGCTTTCCCAGATATGCAGGTGATGAATGACTTCAAGCAAGGGGTTGACTTGGTGGGTGAGGAGCCTTACTCACCTTTGTTTCTGGAGAAATTGCAACCAGCCACCATGACGGTGCGACAGTTAGACCTCTCAGCATCTTTGAACCGGAAACTGGTAATCAACAGGTCTCTGGCTGACCACGAGAGGGAGCATGCGGACCGATTGGTCGAATTGTCGCAGGAGGAGGTTGACGAAAGCTTTTTGAGAGGCCCCTTCATGTCTGAAGAAGCCGTGACAGCAGAGCTTGGAACGGATTGCTGGACCCTTACCAAGCGCTTCCTTCTATTACAAGGAGATGACAACAAAGAAAGAATAATTGACGATTATCGCAGAAGCCACGTCAATGCAGCCTTTGCCTCCAGGTCCTATCTGGACTTGCAAGACGTAGATGTTCTAGCAGCCCTTCTGGTAATGCTGACTCAAATCTTCCGGGACGGGCCAAATGTGGAGGTCCAATTGTCAGATGGGACGAGCTTGAAAGGGCGACTTTCTGCAGCTGCCCAGTCCAGAGATGCGCTAGTTGGAAGATGCTTTGACCTATCAAAGGCCTACAAGCAGCTGGCAGTGAGCAAGGACAGTTTGCGCTACTCGGTGCTGGGGGCTCGTGACAACAGTGGTCAGTGGTTTTTCTACATAGGCCAATCTTTGCCTTTTGGGTCCACCTCAAGTGTCTACAGCTTCAACAAAACTGCGCGGGCCCTGCAGTTTCTGCTTTGGCGCGATTTCCAGATAGTCACCACAAATTTTTATGATGACTACCCCACAATTGACTTTGCCATGTCTGCTGATGCTACTACAAGGGTGGTGTCTGGTTTCTTTCAGCTGCTGGGGTGGCGCCATGCAGTTTCTGGGAAAAAGGCAAAACCTTTCAGCACCACCTTCACTGCGCTGGGAGTGGAGTACAACCTTCATAGCATACATGCAGGCAGTTTTACAATCGGCAACAAGCCTGAGCGATTGGTCCGCATCAAGCGGCTGATAGAGCAGGTGGAACAGGACAAGAAGATAAGCCAATCACAGGCTGCGTCCCTACATGGGCTTCTCAACTTTGCCTCCGGGTTCGCGCTGGGGAGATGTTTGCAACCGGCAGCCCAAGGGTTCTCAACACTGTCAACTGGAATCACTTTGACCCCAAAGGGTTTGTCAGATCTGTGCGAACATACAATCAAAGTTTTGGATGCGATGAGACCGCGGCAAGTGTCGGCAAATGACACGCAAGTCCCTGTCATCATATATACCGATGGTGCCTACGATGGTGACCTTGCTGATTGGGGTGCAATTTTACTGGACCCTTTGACTGGAGTTAGACTTTGCTATTCTGGGCGGGTACCTTCCTTTTTGCTCCAAGCCTGGTCCCACCTAGTGGGGGATCAGCTCATTTGCCAGATTGAGATGTTTGCCGTCCTCTGCATTCGCTGGGAAGCTCGACATTTGACCCATGGCCGAAGGGTCATTCTTTTCATCGATAATGAGCCGTGCAGGTATTGCCTGATAAAGGGTCGGTCACCGTCAGACCCGTTGTTCCGCATGTCACATGCCTGCTCGTGCATGGAGGGCGCCATGCCTTGCTATCCTTGGTTTGAACGAGTGGCCTCGTATTGCAACCCGGCAGACCTTCCATCTCGTAGGAAGTCCAAGGAAGCCTGTGACAAATGGAACCTCATTTACAGAGGTGATGCAAACCTTCCCTCAGAGCTCCTCACCAGCATTCTCGATGGAACACCATACCCGCAAGTCTCATGGTCAGGTTCTGATATAAAGTGGATCACCGAAGACCGGGGGAGAAACACANGGGGGAGAAACACAAGTGATCCGCCAATCGACTGAGTCCTCCCAGAGGAAATCCAGTTGAAGGTGAAAAGGTGACAAAACGATTTGAACAAGAATCGTCAAAGCCACTCGGACCATCAGTGATTGCTCCCCCGACACGTCGAAGAAAAAGGTGTGACCGCTTGCAATCCATTCAGCCTGGCGTTTGAGATTATTTGGTTTGGTGATTTTGAAATTTTTGAAAAATGTTTAATTTGAAAATTTCCCAACACCGCGCACGCGTCGTGTACGTCGGAAGTTCTCTTCTAAACAACCTTGGGGGTTGGGAAGACNAATTTTTGAAAAATGTTTAATTTGAAAATTTCCCAACACCGCGCACGCGTCGTGTACGTCGGAAGTTCTCTTCTAAACAACCTTGGGGGTTGGGAAGACCCTTCCATAGCGCAGCGCACAGGGAAGCACTATCACTGCCGGGGGCTTTGTGAACTCAATCTTGTGAAGTCGTTTCAACCATTCATTTGGTTTCTGTGAAGCATTCAGAAGTGAATTCGAAACAAAGGTTTCCCTTTTGTTTGTGTTTGTGCTGAAGAGCACAACACTAAGTTAACTTGATGCAGTTTCAAGTTCTTCATTTGTGTTTTATAAAACAAAGCTACATGTTTCAAAGGAAATCCATTTCAGTCTCGTGTCGGTGGACACCTAAAATATCCACATCGGTGGCCATTTCCTTTTAAGGGTGGGTGGGTGGGCCTGTCTTTCCCACGATCGGTGGTTGCACCCTCCTCCACACCCCACCGGCGTGTGCAAGACCATGCGAAAGCGATAGCGATTCGAATGTTCCGATTGCAAGTGAAAGCCGTCATTTTATTTTGGATTTGTCATGTGGCGACAAAGTTTCACGAGTTTGTGGCGGAAAGTTCCAACGGCGATTTTCGGCGCGTGTCCCTATGCATGTATACGTGTATATGTCCCCAGGGTTGTTGTTTTGTTGTTGCTTGGCGGTGCGGCAAATGCATGCAACATTTTGTGTGGAAGGTCAAAGGGTGGAGTCAACGTAGGCAATCAGGGCAAGTCAAAGAGATCTGGACGGGGTCAAGTTTTGCCCCAAAAGGGATCAAGGAGCTGTTGGCAGAGACTCCAAGGGTCGTCCCATTTGCTCCAATTACAATCTCTCAGAGTGTTCAGATGCAGCTGCAGGAGCCTCGTGCAAGCGTGGGAGATCTGTTTGTTTCAAGGCCAATTGTTTCAAACCTCACGCCTTTTGCCATGCCCATGCGGATGAAATGCCGAAGCAAGGAGCCAACTGACAGCAAGAGTCCAACTTGGATGGTTTCACAGCCCAAAAACTGCCTAACGTGTCGTCTGAAACCGTAGACAAACTGTGTCAAACATGGCCTTCCTGCTGCCCTCCTGGACGGGGAAACGCAGTGGCAGTAAAGGANAAACTGCCTAACGTGTCGTCTGAAACCGTAGACAAACTGTGTCAAACATGGCCTTCCTGCTGCCCTCCTGGACGGGGAAACGCAGTGGCAGTAAAGGACGGAACGGCCCTCCCGGACGGGTGAAGGACGGAACGGCGACAAAATGTCCTGCTGCCGTCCCGGACGGGGAAACGCAGTGGCAGTGAAGGATGGAACGGCGACAAAATGCAGCCCGAAAACTGCCTAACGTCTCGTCTGAAACCGTAGAAAAACTATGTCAAACATGGCCTTCCTGCTGCCCTCCCGGACGGGGAAACGCAGTAGCAGTGAAGGACGGAATGGCGACAAAATGCAGCCCAAACACTGCCTAACGTCTCGTCTGAAACCGTAGAAAAACTATGTCAAACATGGCCTTCCTGCTGCCCTCCCGGACGGGGAAACGCAGGGGCAGTGAAGGACGGAACGGCGACAAAATGCAGCCCAAAAACTGCCTAACCCGTCGTCTGAAACCGTAGAAAAACGATGTCAAACATGGCCTTCCTGCTGCCCTGCTCCTGCTGTAAGCTGCTGCAAGGTCTTCCTCCTGCTGGTGTGCTAGTGCTGCTGCTGCAACTCTGGTGCTGCTGCTGCTGCTGCTGCCATGCTCCTGCTGTGAGCTGCTGCAGCTGCTACTGTATCTACTTCTCCTGCGGCTGCTGCTGCTGCTACTGCTGCTGCTGCAGCAGCATGGTCTTTCTACTGCTCCTGCTGCTGCTGCTGCAAGCCCAAGCTGCTCCTGCTTGGTGCTACTGCTGCTGCTTTAACGTGCTGATGCTGCATGGTGTGCTGGTGCTCGGCTGCCGCTGATGCTGCACTACTACTAGTCGCGCTGTTGTTGTCGTTGTTGTTCCATGTCTCAAAGCCTCTTTTTCCCTGACGCCCCTGGACAGGGAAACGAAGTGGCAGTAAAGGGCGGAACGGCCCTCCCGATCAAACATGGCCTTCCTGCTGCCCTCCCGGACGGGGAAACGCAGTGGCAGTGAAGGACGGAACGGCGACAAAATGCAGCCCAAAAACTGCCTAACGTGNAACATGGCCTTCCTGCTGCCCTCCCGGACGGGGAAACGCAGTGGCAGTGAAGGACGGAACGGCGACAAAATGCAGCCCAAAAACTGCCTAACGTGTCGTTTGAATCCGTAGAAAAACTGTATCAAACATGGCTTTCCTGCTGCCCTGCTCCTGCTGTAAACTGCTACAAGGTCTTCCTCCTGCTGGTGTGCTAGTGCTGCTGCTGCAACTCTGGTGCTGCTGCTGCTGCCCCTGCCCTGCTCCTGCTGTAAGCTGCTGCAGCTGCTACTGTAGCTGTTGCTGCTGCGCTGCTTCTCCTGCGGCTGCTGCTGCTGCAGCAGCATGGCTGCTGCTGCAAGCTGCTCCTGCTTGGTGCTACTGCTACTGCTTTAACGTGCTGATGCTGCATAGTGTGCTGGTGCTCGGCTGCCGCTGATGCTGCACTACTACTAGTCGCGTTGTCGTTGTCGTTCTTGTTCCATGTCTCAAAGTCTGTTTTTCCCTGCAGCCCAAAAACTGCCTAACGTGTCGTCTGAAACCGCAAAAAAACTGTCAAACATGGCCTTCCTGCTGCCCTCCCGGACAGGGAAACGCAGTGGCAGTGAAGGACGGAACGGCGACAAAATGCAGCCCAAAAAGTCCCNGCCCTTCCTGCTGCCCTCCCGGACGGGGAAACGCAGTGTAGCAGTGAAGGACGGAACGGCGACAAAATGCAGCCCAAAAACTGCCTAACGTGTCGTCTGGAACGGCGACAAAATGCAGCCCACAAACTGCCTAACGTGTCGTCTGAAACCGTAGAGAAACTATGTCAAACATGGCCTTCCTGCTGCCCTGCTCCTGCTGTAAGCTGCTGCAAGGTCTTCCTCCTGCTGGTGTGCTAGTGGACGACGACGTTGAGACCACGTGCTGCTGCTGCCCCTGCCCTGCTCCTGCTGTAAGCTGCTGCAGCTGCTACTGTAGCTGTTGCTGCTGCGCTGCTTCTTCTGCGGCTGCTGCTGCTACTGCTGCTGCTTTAACGTGCTGATGCTGCATGGTGTGCTGGTGCTCGGCTGCCGCTGATGCTGCACTACTACTAGTCGGGTTGTTGTTGTCGTTGTTGTTCCATGTCTCAAAGTCTGTTTTTCCCTGACGCGCTCCCCCTTGCGTCGGCCAAAAAATGGCTAACGTGTCGTCTGAAACCGCTTTCCCGGACGGGGAAACGCAGTGGCAGTGAAGGAACGGCGACAAAATGCAGCCCAAAAACTGCCTAACGTGTCGTCTGAAACCGTAGATGGCAGTAAAGGACGGAACGGCCCTCCCGGACAGGGAAACGCTGTGGCAGTGAAAGACGAAACGGCGACAAAATGCTCCAAAAACATGGCCTTCCTGCTGCCTTCCTGGACGGCCCAAACTGCCTAACGTGTCGTCTGAAACCGTAGAAAAACTATGTCAAACATGTCAAACATGGCCTTCCTGCTGCCCGCCCGGACTCGGAAACGCAGTATAGCAGTGAAGGACGGAACGGCGACAAAATGCAGCCCAAAAACTGCTTAACGTGTCGTCTGAAACCGTAGAAAAACGATGTCAAACATGGCCTTCCTGCTGCCCTCCCGGACGGGGAAACGCAGTGGCAGTGAAGGACGGGACGGCGACAAAATGCAGCCCAAAAACTGCCTAACGCGTCGTCTGAAACCGTAGAAAAACGATGTCAAACATGGCCTTCCTGCTGCCCTGCTCCTGCTGTAAGCTGCTGCAAGGTCTTCCTCCTGCTGGTGTGCTNCTGCCCTGCTCCTGCTGTAAGCTGCTGCAGCTGCTACTGTAGCTGTTGCTGCTGCGCTGCTTCTCCTGCGGCTGCTGCTGCTGCTACTGCTGCTGCTGCTGCAGCAGCATGGTCTTTCTACTGCTCCTGCTGCTGCTGCTGCTGCAAGCTGCTCCTGCTTGGTGCTACTGCTGCTGCTTTAACGTGCTGATGCTGCATGGTGTGCTGGTGCTCGGCTGCTGCTGATGCNCTGCTGCAAGCTGCTCCTGCTTGGTGCTACTGCTGCTGCTTTAACGTGCTGATGCTGCATGGTGTGCTGGTGCTCGGCTGCTGCTGATGCTGCACTACTCCTAGTCGAGTTGTCGTTGTCGTTGTTGTTCCATGTCTCAAGGTCTGTTTTTCCTTGACGCGCTCCCCCTTGCGTCGGCCCTTCCTGCTGCCCTCCCGGACGGGGAAACGCAGTGTAGCAGTGAAGGACGGAACGGCGACAAAATGCAGCCCAAAAACTGCCTAACGTGTCGTCTGNGCCCTTCCTGCTGCCCTCCCGGACGGGGAAACGCAGTGTAGCAGTGAAGGACGGAACGGCGACAAAATGCAGCCCAAAAACTGCCTAACGTGTCGTCTGAAACCGTAGAAAAACGATGTCAAACATGGCCTTCCTGCTGCCCTGCTCCTGCTGTAAGCTGCTGCAAGGTCTTCCTCCTGCTGGTGTGCTANTGCTCCTGCTGCTGCTGCTGCAAGCTGCTCCTGCTTGGTGCTACTGCTGCTGCTTTAACGTGCTGATGCTGCATGGTGTGCTGGTGCTCGGCTGCTGCTAATGCTGGGACTGCTGCTGGAGGCTGCTGCTGGAGGCTGCTGCTCCTGCTGCTACTGCTGCTGCTGCTGGAGGCTGCTGGTGGAGGCTGCTGCTCGGCGGCTGCTGCTCCTGCTGCTGCTGCTACTGCTGCTGCTGCTGCTGCTGCTGGAGGCTGCTGCTGCTGGAGGCTGCTGCTCGGCGGCTGCTGTTCCTGCTGCTGCTGCTGCTGCTGCTGCTGCTGCTGTTGCTTGTGCCAGAAACTCTTCTTCTGGGACTGCTGCTGGAGGCTGCTGCTGCTGCTACTGCTGGAGGCTGCTGCTGCTGGAGGCTGCTGCTCGGCGGCTGCTGCTCCTGCTGCTGCTGCTGCTGCTCCTGCTGCTACTGCTGCTGCTGCTGCTGGAGGCTGCTGCTGCTGGAGGCTGCTGCTCGGCGGCTGCTGTTCCTGCTGCTGCTGCTGCTGCCGCCGCTGCTGCTGCTGCTCCTGCTACTGCTGCTGCTGCTGCTGCTGCTGTTGCTTGTGCCAGAAACTCTGCTTCCCTTACGCACTCCCCCTTGCGTCGGCCGGGGTCGGCGGATCGGCAGATATATGATACACACATATTTGTTTATTGGAACAACATGTCTATAGAGACATGCAGCACAAAATTCTATGTTGCGATGGTGGCCCGTGTTCTGAGCTCAAAAGCCGCTGTTCAATTTTGCGAACCAATTGTTCCTAAAACTTTTCCTTTAGATGAAGGATGTCTCAAACCAACCCCAGACTTTTGAAATAGCTCTTTATTATATAGTTGATTTCCCTGACCAAGTCATTTCGGGGTAGTTTGAATCTTCCTGAGCTCAAAGGTTTGGGATCTCCCCAGTTTACCGCTGATTTAGCAGAGATTGATATCATGAGAACATCAGTCGCAGTGGTGGCCAGCCTCGAGCAGCCCCCAGTGTGGAATGAAATTGTAACATTTATCTCTTTTTTGAGATGAATCAATGAGCAAAGCCTGAGAATATTCTACGAATTTACAAGAGGCGTATGCCTGGAAATGATGCGCCGTCTGCCAAAAAATGAATCTCGCATGGCCTTAGCTGAGTCAAGGAATCTGTTCTTAATACCACAGCATGGGAACATCAGGGCAAAAGCTGAGACTTACAAACGACGTGATGATGTGCCATGACTAGCCAAATACAACTAGGCACAAAGGGACACCATGGGGGTACGGGAAATACATGTGAAACCAGATGCTATTCAAGCAGTTTCCAGGCAAGCCAGGAGCGAAAATTTCTTCTAGGTATGGACATACAAAGCAAAAGAAACAACCTGCCTATACTATGCAATCTTTTTCCGAACACCTGAGGGTTGAGAAACTTTGCTCTTAACATCTCTTAAAGTCTTAACAGCTCATTTCATTGACATCTCAGTCTTTTGACACCTCTTTCTCATGCCATCTCTTTCTTTTGGCACCTCTTTCTCATGACATCTCTGCCTCTGTTTCTTGTTTTTGATAACTCTTTCCAATGCCATTTCTCTTCTTTTGGCACTCCTTGCTTGTCACCGCTTTCTTTTGATACCTCATTCTCCTGACAACTCTTTTTCATGCCATCTCTTCTTTTGACATCTCTTGCTAATGGCATGTCTTTCTGTGACTGTTTCTCTTGACAAGTCTTTCTCCTGACAACTCTTTCCCTCGACATCTCTTTCAATTTTGACAGGTTAGGTTAGGTACATGTCACAGGTTGGAAAACGGGAAAATGATACCAGGAATCATGATTAGCTGTAATATTTATAATATTTGTAATCAATAGGCATTGCATTTGAAGTGCTTCCCCTTTGGATGAGTTCCTGAGAACGAGGTAAACTTTTCCAAGTGGGACCCCCCGACATTACCTGTTTTCTGTGTTGTGCTTCAGCAGACATCGCGTAGAAGTCGATGGTTCCCTTCTCTGGAGTCCTGGTTTCTGGCAGCCAAAGTAGTCGAGTATTTGACCTTTGAATCATTGTGGATCTCGGCTCCAAGTCTCGCAGTATCCTGCTGGTCGGTTTCTCCGGTTGCGTTCCGTCTGCCGAAGTGGGATGCTCAGATATTTGCCGTTCAGAGCAAGAATCGGTGACATTTGGATGCCCCTTCCATTCTTGAACCTGAGGGGCCAAAACGCGCTGGTGCCTGGTGCTCGCTGGTTGGCATAATCTAGGTGATCTAGTTCGTCATCATTGACTGGAACTGGTGGATTTAAAACGTTTATAGCAGTGGATTTAAACGTTCATAGCAATTCAATGCATTTTATAGCTTGATAATGCCGGAGATTTCAGACTTGTCCGCTTTATTCCGTGTTTTTTGGGGTCGTTTTTGTGGGATCGACTTTCTCAGTGACTTCATCATCCATCATCATCCATCATCATCCATCATCATCCATCATCATCCATCATCATCCATCATCATCCATCATCATCCATCATCGCCATTCATCGTCATCATCGCCATTCATCGTCATCGTCATCATCATCGTCATCATCATCGTCATCATCATCGTCATCATCATCCATCATCATCCATCATCATCCATCATCATCCATCATCATCCATCATCATCCATCATCATCCATCATCATCCATCATCATCCATCATCATCCATCATCATCCATCATCATCCATCATCATCCATCACCATCCATCATCATCCATCATCATCCATCATCATCCCTCATCATCCATCATCATCCATCATCATCCATCATCATCCATCATCATCGTCCATCATCCATCACCATCCATCATCATCATCATCATCATCATCATCATCATTATCATCATCATCCATCAGCATCAGCATCAGCATCAGCATCAGCATCAGCATCAGCATCATCATCATCATCATCATCATCATCATCATCATCATCATCATCATCATCATCCATCATCATCCATCATCATCCATCATCATCCATCATCATCCATCACCATCCATCATCATCCATCATCATCCATCATCATCCATCATCATCGTCCATCATCCATCACCATCCATCATCATCATCATCATCATCATTATCATCATCATCCATCAGCATCAGCATCAGCATCAGCATCATCATCATCATCATCATCATCATCATCATCATCATCATCATCATCATCATCATCATCATCATCCATCATCATCCATCATCATCGTCCATCATCCATCACCATCCATCATCATCCATCATCATCCATCATCATCCATCATCATCATCATCATCATCATCATCATCATCATCATCATCATCATCATCATCATCATCATCCACCATCTTCCATCATCATCCATCATCGCCATTCATCGCCATCATCATCATCATCATCATCATCATCATCATCATCATCATCATCATCATCATCATCATCATCCTCTTCCTCTTCCTCTTTCTCTTCCTCATCCTCATCCTCATGCTCATCATGCTCATGCTCATGATGCTCATGATGCTCACCTTCTGCAAAAGATGCCATCCTTGTGCGTCTTGCCTGTTTGAGCCAACAGCACGCATCATTGTAAATGATGTAAGAATACTGCACTGCAAGGGGCTTTGACCAAAGAAATTTCCTTTCACACTCTTGGACGAAAACCAAGCACTGTATACTTGCCTCAGGCTCTTGTTCATTCAGGCTTAGTTGACGTTAAGCAAAAGTTGAGGATTCAGAAATTGTGCACTTCAGACTCTTGATGCAATACGCACCTTTCGTCAAGCTATAGTGCAGTTTCATGCAGTTTCAGAGTTGCTTTGACCTGAGCCATTTGGAGCTACGTGCAGACATCTTGAGCCCGTGTATCAAGGCAAAAACCTCCATACAGCTGCTGATTTTGACTAAGCGTCTCAACGCTTCAGCAACAGGTTGATGGAAAAAACTGAAGTCGCCGCAGTACATGTTTAGGGTCAGGTCGCGATTTTGTCGGAGGTTCTGAAATAGTAGACACTGTGCGCAAGAGACCGCGGGGTGCTATGAATCTCCAGATGTCATGGGTCTCAGTTCCGTTTGAAATTGCGCAAGCTGCGGCGAAGCTGGTTGTGGGCAGTTGAAAATTGTGTTTTCGGCTCAGGGGCTGGCTGTCAACAGGTACTCGGATTCTCCGGGTTGAGCTGGAAGTGAGAATTTACGCCTAGAAAAAAATACTATATAACGCCTTGATGCCCTATGAAATTGGATGATTGCTTGCCACTCCATCTCTCAGGGGCCATGTTCAACTTCCATGTCCAACTACCTCTTGATCTGTGGATTGGGCATTTGACTTGAAAAGAAATGGGAAGTAAAGAAATGGAATAATAGCTTGGGTTCCAAGTTCCCTCAGCTCTCATTGTGGAACATTCAGGCCAGTTCAGCTATTACCAGGGTTGGCGAGTGCTGCGGAGTCACATAGTTCTTTGACGGCCCGAGTCACAGTGCCATGGTTGCTTGGGATCGATGCCTGTGGTGCTTGTTTTTGTCCATATGGCTGGACGACGCCTCGTTGGACTGCGACTTCGAAGAAGCAAGCTATCCAGCGGCTTGCGACTGGAAGTCTTCATGGTCCGACACGGACCAAACGTGGACGTGGACACAAGGTTGTTCCAATGCTCCCACATCGCCCGTAGTTGCCGGGGAAGGGCAATGCTACATCTTTTATGAGACGAGCGGTTCCACTGGTGAGGCGCACAGCAAAACATGGTAGGACATGGCAAGACATGGCAAGACATGGCACGAGGTTGCGCTGTAGGGTCGTTTCCGATTTTTTTGTCTTTTTTTGTCCCGTTTTTAAACTTCATTCGGTGATTTACGTGATGAAAATTGACAGAATACACCATGTGGATCCATGTTGTAGAATAATTTGCGCATGTTTCGGAGGAGAGGTGCATTTTTTTTTGGTGTGTTCCAATGTCACTCATTGCTTCCCTGGAGACCAGCTACTTCACCAGCCCAGTGGACACAATAACAAAGGTCGCCTTCTTTTACAACATGTACGGCTACGACCTGTACGGCATCAAAAGCGGCGCACTCTCTCTCGAATGCGACGTGAGCGGTGCGTGGACCACCGCGTGGAGTTTGTCCGGCAATCAGGGAGACGTTTGGATCTATGTAGGGGTGGATATCTCGCCTGCATCCTCCCAGTGCCGATTCGCGGGAAGGAGGGGGAGTAACTATCGCGACGTGGCAATTGATGCACTTGTGGTGGTGGGAAGCTCAGTTGCTTCAAGTTTCAAGTCGCATTTGCATGTCAGTGATGGTGCTTGGCATTTTCCTGGTTCGGGCCTTCACCAAGGTATGGCCGCAATTACTTTCTTTTATGCTTATCCACGCCACATGTTTGTGAACTAAGACCCGTCAGAACGTGTGCTTGGCATTCTTGCTCGGGAAAAATTGCAAAAAAGGTCAGAAGATCAGGAGGGAGACAGAGTTGTCTGGACATCCCACGCAGAGTTGGCGTGTGTCTCTGTGTGTGTGTGACATCTGAAGAGATGTAAAACTTCTACCTTGGAAGTGTCAATCATGCTATTTGTGAACGAATTTCTTTCTGAGGTTTTCAACTCCAACAGTGTATTCAATTCTCAAACTTATCACAGCAGGGGGTGGTAGCAGGGTCCAGAGTCTACCACCAACGAAGACACTCTGGTCTCCCTGGTGATACATGGCCAGATCAGCCACCGGCTAAGCTAAGAACCGGCAAGTCAAACCATTGGTTTTTCTCTGGAATTTTCAGGTTTACCAGCACTGGCTATGCACGTTTGCTGCAATCTGATATTTTGGTATGATGGAACTTCATGGCATTTTACTTTATTCTGGTCGCTTCGCGACGACAACCGCCGGAGTATTGGTACCAAAAAAACTGGAGGTCCAATAAAACTATGTATGTTCCATGTTGGGCCTTTCTAGGGCTCTATGTTGGGCTGTGTTGGGGCCATGTTTGGCCAAAGTTGCGGGGCCTAAGCTGCGGCCATGTTAGGCCATGTTGGGCCCATGTTGAGCCATGTTGGGCCCATGTTGAGCCATGTTGGGCCCATGTTGGGCCTATGTTGACGCATGTTGGGCCATGCTGGGTCCATGTTGGGTCCATGTTGGGCCTANTTGGGCCTATGTTGACGCATGTTGGGCCATGCTGGGTCCATGTTGGGTCCATGTTGGGCCTATGTTGGGCCCATGTTGGGCCTATGTTGGGCCATGTTGGGCCATGTTGAGCCCAAGTTTGGCAACTTAGCCGATTTCACAACTTTTTCAAAAACGTGGAAAAACCCACGATTCTAGAGCAAAAAGGACCCCCCCCCAAGCTAAAGCTTAATAGCTATTGCAATTGCTTCCGGATAACGCGTGCCAACAAAAAACGCTTCGGCACCTTCGGTGCGGGCGGATTTTCTGCTTTGTCGTGGTATTCTATTTGATGGAGCTTCGGATACAACTTCCCTCCAAATCACTGCTCCCGTTCCTGTCAGGTTTACTGAGCTACCCATTTCGCAATGACTGTTCTGTTCAAGTGTGTTACTCATGTGTTGGAATCCGTCATGGTGACATGAGCCCTATTCGGGAATACCTTTCCAGGTAAACTGCCGGAACCTCCGACTCGACTTCGGAATTTGCACTTTTATAGTTTGTAAATCGTCTAGGTAAAGTGCAACAGTCGGCCATTTTCCTGGTGTCACACCTTGGTCCGTGGTTGAACAGCTTGCCGCCGTGCCTGGCATCATCACCTTTTTTGTCGGTCGAAGCAGCTTCATTGGGTTGAACAGCTTGCCGCTGTCCTGGGCAACCAATTTTTCAGATGCTGACAGCCGTAAAACTTCCTTTATCAGCTTTGCTCCAGAGTGACTGACACGTCAACCTCGCATGCAACTTACATGAAAAGGCAGCAGGACATGCTTTACAGGTGTGGTCTACTTCTCCTAGCTTTTGGTTGCTTTGGTGGGGTCCAGTTGTGCACCTAATTCGTTTGAATTTGTCAGCTGTCTATGGAGTGTACGCTCAACTACTTGATCGACCACTGAGGGCCTTGTGCCTTAACACGACAATGCATGAGTGTACTAGAGTGCATCACGAACAGGTGTGATGTTGTTTTTTAACTTGTAAACCTTCCCCCGTGCCTCACCTGCGCTGCTGTCGTCATGTCCCAACGAGCCTGGAATCAGTCGTCAACTTCACCTACACCTACTATTCTACCGATGACACCTTGTACCTCCAACTTCACTTCAGGCAATCCTATGTTTCCACCTTCTATGGCTCAACCTGGTTTTGGTCAATTTGGAGATCCATCGCGCAACCCAGTGATGAGCTACACGGCACCTACGGCTGTTCCTCCCCAAGGCAATGTTTTTCAAGGCTGTGGATCAGATGATCAGATCCTCTCCTTCGAGATCAGCTCCAACAAGCGCTCAGACTCAGGCCCAGGTCCAGTTACTATTGCAGCAACAGGCCATTTTATTATTTCAACAACTTGCCTCGTCCAATCCTCCTTCCAATCAGTGTCCGCCGCCTGCTCCAACTCCATCTCCAACACCGACACAACCTCCATCTCCACCTGCACCTTCACCCGCTCCACCCGCTCCGCTCGTGGGATCCTATTGAGTTTCAATCCCAGCTGCTGGCTTCTTGCAAGGAAACGTTTCAACAGGCTGTTCAATCATTACAGCCTCATCCGTTCCTCCTTCGGCATCCTCTGCCAAGGAGAAACCTTTAGCTCCTACACAGGCTCCTCATGAACCCAGTCATTCCAAGCCACCATCATCATCACGCAATCCATTGCCACGCCTCCGTCGTTCCCATACCTAACGAGAACGTGGCAAGTCTCCCCACCAAACGTTCTGCCGAGTCCAAACGGTCGGTCTCCCGCCACAGGAGTTCTCCTCGGCATTTACGTCACCGACCCAAGGTTCCCCTGTGTGTCGCAGGTCTCGATCCCATGCACAACGGCGTCCGTCCTCACCTTGCGTTCTGACTCCAGAGGTGCTACATCCCTGACATTGAGATCCTGCTCTCCACCACGTCGGGCGTATCGTCAACAAGTTCACCTTTGTGAAGCCCCTTTGCGCCCAGATCCTACTTGGGACTATCAACATCTTCCCATCACGGCATTCTCAACTTCCCACCATCAACCCTCATCCAACACTGGTACTCAGTCCTGGTGGGACTATTCCCGCTCACACCAAAATCGATCCGGCAAAAAAACCTTCACGCAAATCTTCCCAGATTACTACGCCCAATACACCCCGTGATCCCACTCCACCAGATGATGGGGACGATGAAGTTCCCCTTACTTCCAATAGTGCCAAGGATGAAGTAATGGGCTGATCAAGTCCGCCTTCATATGATGCCACCAAATGCAAGGCACCCACGAGTTAAAAGCTTCAGACAGACCCACTTTGGCTGGCACCATCCGTGTTTCTATCTGGACTGCCTTTGAAAGGGCTGTCAAAAACTTAACCCGGGCACGCCACTTTCCAAGACGAACCAAATGATTGAAGTAGTGGGGGCTGCAAATATTTTGCAGCATATTATTTCCTTCGACACTCTCCGCCTCATCCATCTGCCATCGACGGAGAAATATGCCTTGGTGGTTCCTGTTCCGGCTTTGCTTCAATTTGCGACAAAACCACCACTCGGCAACAGGGCAACCTGTGCCCATGCTATGATTCATGGAACTTCGATATTGGGAGCCAAGTATGCTCTAGCTTAGGGCACAGTACGCCCGGCTGACTGGGCATTAAGCATCCTCTCAAGAACTCAGAACTTCCTACCTATGGTTGCGATTTTATTGGAGCTGAGATCTCGAGTCTTGAGCCGCAAATACCTGAATGGCAACTGACGACGCTCCCGGACAGGGCTTCGAAGAAGGGAAAGGGTCAACTGGAGATCCTTTTTATGATGGTATACCGTGGATGTCGACCTCATCTCAAACTTGATGCTGGAGGCAATGACATGGTTCAAACCAAGGTTGCAAGCAATGGAGTGGTGATTTCCTCAGAGAAGTACACTGTCGCAAGGAGTGAACATTGTTCTATTACTGGAGTGGTGGTTACATGGGACAACTTGGGCTTCATCCAGTCCCAGCAAAATGCGTCCAGGCTTTTTCAACCTGATTCGATTAAGGATCCCGCTAATTCCTGATGAAGAAGCGGACTTCGGTGGCTCTAGTGGCGATGAGTGATTTTCCCTGTGCCTTAGCTCTGGACACGGATCGTGGAAAACATACCGCTAGCCCTGCTTGACAAACTTTCGGTATTCTCTTTTGTGTTGAGTTGCACGGTTGCTGTAATCTGACTAGTCTTGACACTGCACTGACTCCAAGCGTGCTCTGTTTGCATTTGTCACTTACTTTACATGCATAATTATTTCACCTGAGGAATCTTGCTGTTACCCACTCTTATTCAGATTCACCTTGTTTACGAGTGTTGCTGTCATCTCTTCACATATCTTCAGCTTTTCTACCTTCTGCCACGGGCCACTGTGATATACGGTCCACTCTGCGATGTTATTACCAATGGCGTCTTCTGATCGATCTCGTTCTCCGGCTCCTGCCCGTGAACTTCCTGGCTTTCCTGTATTGTATGGCGTGGCCCAGTTGGCAATGCAGTCCGCGCCTCACGGTCCCCAGACCTTTCAGATTTTGACCCAGCTCAACGAATTCCGACATACCATACACTAAAAGCTCAGCATGTGTAGCCACCGAATGGCCCAACATAGATTCCCAACATATGACCCAATAACAAAGTGGTAGGATGAAAAATGACACGGCCTGGAAGGTCAAATTCCAGTCCCCCACATAAATCCCAAGTTTAGTTTAGTGTCAAATAGTTTTACGACAAAAACCCAAGTTATGAAGCAATCATGGTTTTATAGGGCGTGAAAATGCATGAAATGTTTTTTGTGTACACTACCGTTTTTTCAACATATTCATTTTTACCAACTTGTATGAAAAAATGATGAAACAACCTAGCTTTGTAAGTTTCCTGAGTCAGAGCTAAATATTTCTTCATTTACATAAGTTTTTGAAACTAATACTTAAAAAAGATAAAAGGAAGACCTGACACCTTAGTATCTGGAGCCAAACTTGGGACATGCAAACATGTGAAAATCAGGCTTTAGAGCTGGCACAGGTATATCCGTATACTACCCTTCGGGGGAACAGGTCCTGAGGCTCATAATAGACTTCAGGGCCACCAACTGGCTCCTCAGCCAGGTGCCAGGAGGAAACGCTGCTCATAAGCGGCGAACATCTCACTGTTTCGGTTGCCAAGTGATTGGTCGAAGTTCATGGTGCTGGGGAAGCCTGTGCCAGGCAAGTACGTGGGACGCCCTGAGGAGGATGAAGTCTACGTAGGACTCTCAGGGCTCTCCATTGAGAGGAGGAGCAGGCTTGTCGAGGCTGTGTGAGATCAGCCGGGCAGCCGAGTTCCCAGACCTAGATGCGGGCGCCGCCTGGTCGATTTACCTTGACGATACGACCATCATTCAAAAGGTGGCGGCCAAAGCGGTGGCAGACCTCTCGGGGAAGTCACCGGATGAGCAACTTCGCCTCAAACAGGCGTTCTCCTGGTGGGGTATCCCGACGAATGCGGGAAAGGCTGTGCAGAGGGCCCAGGAGGCGGAACGCCTAGGAGCACTCTTGGACGGCCGGAATGGAGTCCTCCGGACGACAACCCGAAGATCCTTGGAGTTGATCTCTCTGGGCAGTTGGATAAGACAGAGGAAGGAAGTGGACAGGAAGACCTTGCAAATATACGCTGGCAAGGCAATCCACATTTTGCAATTCCGCCGCTGCTTGTTCTCATGCCTGGAGGTGATTTTTGGGATGATTGCCCATGGTCCACCAAGGATGCCAGTCACAGAGGCCCCTGCGGACTGAGATGCTGGTCATGCAGGTTTTGCTGCCAATGACCCAATGCAACTTGCGGGCGGCAGTGGATCCCATTGTCACTGCAAGTGACGCTTGTGAGTCAGGCGGAGGAGTTTGCTACGCCTCGCGATTGACCAGGGCCGGAGAGGAAGAAGTCAGAGCAATGTTGGAAGGTGAGGACCACCAGCAGAAGCCGGGTCAGTCCGGTCCTACAAACTTGAAAGATGGTGAGCGGGTGCTAGTCATTGACCTCTTTGCGGGCATTGGCGGCCTGAGTCTTTCACTCAAGAAGGCCGGACTGGAAGCTCATCACATTGGGATCGTGGAAAAGGATGGTGACTGCCGCAGATTGCTACGGCGTGTGTACCCTGGGGCCGACTTCTACAGTGATGTGGTGAAGTTTGGAAGCAAAGAGATTGAGAAGTTGCTGGAGAAGGTGCCCGAAGCGACCGGTATAGTGGTCGGGGGAGGGAGCCCTTGTCAGGGACTCTCCCTACTAAGCGGAAACATTTGTCAGATGAACGGTCCAAGCTGTTCTTCGAGGCCAGTCGGGTGTTCAAGGAAGTGGAAAAGATTGCACTGAAGCGAAGACTTTGGGTGCTTAAGGTGCTGGAGAATGTCCTGGCTGACGAGAAGGACGTAGCGGCTATGAGCAAGGAGCTGAAGATGAGGCCCGTGCTGGTGGACTCCCAGTACTTGTCGAGAGCAAGACGACCAAGGCTGTTTTGGTTGGCACTGGCATGACGCAACTGATCTACCGTGGGCCGCTGGAGCCCTTGGCACTCTTCCTTGAAGAAGGATGCGAGTGGCCCGGAGGGATGCAGAACGACATGCTGAAGTTCCCAGCGATGACGAGGTGCATTCCTCGGGTACGTCCACCTCCAGACCCAGCTGGGTTGGGGGAGGCCTCAGCCGCCACGGTGGCCAGGTGGGAGGGCGATGGATTTCGCTATCCACCCTACACTTACGCGGATGACTATATGATCCTGACTCCAGCATGTGAGATGCGGCCCTTGAAGGCTGAGGAGCGGGAGATCCTGATGGGATATCTGCCTGGTCACACGGCAAAGCTTTTGAAAAAGGTGCCAACGACGCCAGAGGAAAAGCGCCATGCCGAGGATGTGCAATGTTCGGCAATTGGAAATTCGTTTCACACCAATGCAGTGGCGTGTCTTTTGGACCACGCATTGGCAACGATGGGGCTGAAGGCCCGAAAAGGGGCAAAGGAGATTGTGGAAAGCTCCATGGCCCAGCAGATTACAAGGGCCCCAGCTGGTGAGCCTCCCCTCGTGAAAAACGCTGGCGAGGAGGCCGAGCTGCTCAAGGATGTTGACACCCTGAGCATGGGTGGGGCCCTCACAGCCGAAGCGCTGGAAAAGAAGGGGCAAAGCGCGCGCTTGGGAGAGGAGTTGAATGAGGAGAAAAGACTCTGCAGTAAGCTGGTGGCAGCGTACATTAGACGCCAAGAATACCGTGGCTCTGATGTCCGGTTGGATGTGGGCGCATTGTACCGCCCGGACTCCTTTCCACGAGGAGCCATCTCACCATATCGGTGGGTCTGGCACAAAGCCCACTCGTTCCCCTACACGGTGGCCGAGCATATCAACATACTGGAGTTGAGGTCGCTAGTTCATACCTTTGAATGGCGACTGAGACGCCACCAGTTTGGAGATTGCAGAGCCATGCATCTCACAGACAGTCAGGTGGCCCTGGCTGTAGGGGTAAAGGGCAGATCAAGTTCCCGATCCCTGAACCGGCTTCTCCGCAAATTTGCTGCGCTACAAGTCGCAGGGGGGGTGTGGCCACTGCTCGCCTATGTGGAGAGTGGCCAGAATCCTGCAGATGGACCATCAAGAGAATATGAGTCCTAAACGCAGAGTCATCCCAGCAGCTTGCGAAAAGGAAGCCAGGAAAAGGGAACGGCAAAAGATCGGCAACCTCAGGAGTCAAGTCATCAGCAAGAAAACGGAAGAAAGGTATAAGCAGAGTTATGAGGAATTCAGAATGTATCACCAACTCAGTTTCAGTTTTGTTATGCCGCCATACCCAGTTTTTGACGACATGGTGGCAGAGTATGTGGAGAGCCTCTGGGAAGATGGCGCTGCGAAGTCAGCGGCAAATTACACAGTGGCTGCAATCCAGTTTTTTAGGCCAGAGACCAAACACCATCTCCCATGGTCCTGGAAACTTGTCCGGGTGTGGAATCAAATAGAAGTTCCCCAAAGAGCAACGCCGCTCACTCCGGAGCTCCTCATGGGGTTCGCAGGACAAGCCTTCCAGTGGAGGCAACATGAACTCGGGTGGCTGTTTGTCGTCGGGTTCACCTTGTTCCTGCGCACCGGAGAATTGCTCCAGATCCGTGCAAAAGACGTGGTCATGAACAAGGAGCATGGGGTCCTTTACTTACCACCATCACAGGGAGGCAAACGCCTGTTCCTCCCCCTTGAGCGTGTGGAGATGGGTGAGGCTATCACGTTGCTGGCCTTCAAGCAGTTGCTCAAAGGTAAACATCCAGGAGACCGGCTGTGGCCGCACTCTCGGCAGCACTTCATGGGGTTGTGGCACTCTTTAGTGGACACCCTGAAGCTGGAAGGATGCAATTTCTTCCCTTACAGTTTGCGCCGAGGAGGAGCTTCATCAGCTTATAGAGCTGGATCCAGCTTGGATCAGTTAGTGACAAAAGGGCGTTGGCAACATGTGTCGACAGCCAGGCTGTACTTGGATACTGGCTTACAAGCCCTTACTACTTTGACGCTCCCTCAGGCCGCCCAGCCCAAGCTTCAAAGAGCTGTCGCCACATTCCGTTCTGTGAGCCAGCAAGGGGCGCGTGGAAGGGTGGCACCTGCGTGTGGGCATAGTTAGTTTTTGTGAAGCTCTGATGCCCGCAGAACCGCTGGCTGCCGCCTCTTAACTCAAAGGGCACGGCTGCAGAGACCTGGAAAAAAGGGGGAAGAGAGGGAAGACCCTTGAACGGGAATGCATGTGCTTCTCGGACCCGGGGAGTATGCATGTAGTGTAAAGGGGGTCTGTACTCCATAAGTTTCGGCTCCCTCCATCCCGCCCCCGCACCTGCGTGTGGGCATAGTTAGCTTTTGTGAAGCTCTGATGCCCGCAGAACCGCTGGCTGCCGCCTCTTAGCTCAAAGGGCACGGCTGCAGAGACCTGGAAAAAAGGGGGAATGCAGCTGCCCAGTCGAAGAGGGAAGAGCCCTGAACGGGAATGCATAAATATACAGGATTACGTCAGACCCATGTTGGATCCATGCAAACATGTGATAACATGTGTACAAGCCTTGCAGGGAAGGGGTGTAGACTGTCTTGGAAACGATATCATGGTGCTTGCCCCAGCAGAACTTGAGAAGGTCCTGTGGATGGATTTTCAGTTTGCAGCACGATGAAATTTGGGCGGCCCTGAAAGGATGATTAGAGCGTTCATTTGGCTGAAAGGTTGAAACAAAACGCTCGTTGTATCTCGTTGTAATGCTTCGAAAATTGAACGCATATATTATCTCGAATGTGTTGGCTGTGTTTGGCATTGTGCTTGCCGCGCGGAGACCACGGCCACGGCAACAACGACAGCCACGACAGCCACGACAACTGGCACGACATCCACCAGGACGACCAGTGAGACCACGGCCACTGCAACAACGACAGCCACGACAGCCACGACAACTGGCACGACACCCACCAGGACGACCAGTGAGACCACTGCCACGGCAACAACGGCCACGACAGCCACGACAACCGGCACGACATCCACAAGGACGACCAGCGTCGACTTTCCCACCCCGCCGCCAGCTGTTTGCAACAAATTCAAAGTAATCCGAACCCTAATACTAAACCCCCCCCAATAATAAACACCTCAGGTAGTTTTTATTGTAAGGGAAATTTTATTGTTAGGGGACCCTAATAATGAACACCGGACCTTAATATTAACAACTATTTTTTTCGATTTCAAAATCAATTAAATTCCAATTTAAAACGCAATTAATACGTTGCAAAAATTGGATTTCGAAGCGGACCCTAATAATAAACACCGGACCTTAATATTAAAAACTATCTTTTTTCGACTTCAAAATCAATTAAATTCCAATTTAAAACGCAATAATTACGTTGCAAAAAATTGGATTTCGAAGCGGACCTAATACTAAATTTCGGACCTTAATATTAAAAACTATTTGTTTCGATTTCAAAATCAATTTAAATTTAAAACGCAATTAATACGTTGCAAAAATTGGATTTCGAAGCGGGCCCCAATAATAAACACCCCTGGGTTAACTAGTTTTTATTCTTAGCGGGTAGAACCCACAAATGGTGGCTTTGTTTTTAAATTGTTTTCTAAAGGGGATCAATGAAAAGTCAAATTGGCCAACCACAAATTTTTCAAAATTGGAGATGGACCCTAGTTTTTATTATTTGGGGGGGTTTAGTAATAGGGGGAAGGGATCAGAAGATGTTTCCTCGGAGCGAACCAGATTTGGCGCCACTGTAGTGATTTGGATAGGAAACGAAGAGGACAGCACCTTGCGTGTTGGTGTTTGTCCCTGGTCCAAGGTCATCTTTCTTTGGAACAAAGAGTTTCAGACACAATCGCTGCGTTGGTCGCATTTTTCATACCATTTTTCTGATCCCGCGACATCTCTCACGTTGGTCTTGATGACTTTGTTCTCCGTGACTTCATGGCACATTTGGTACCCGCAGACACCATTTCGACATGTCCCTTAAGATCCCTTAAGTATCCTCAGGCTTTTCTCCTTGATTATATCTCGACCAGGAGTTCTCATGACTCAATATAGTCGACGGGTGCCTGTGCAATCGCCTAGATGGTTTCATGCGTTATGAGATTTTGATGTGGTTGTTCTTGGCGGATATTCCATTCCTTGCCTTCTTCACTCTGGCCTCCATGGTGAACAGGACGATTCAAATTCCTTGTATTCGGATATTGACCATTGCTATTCCAATTTGTTTTCGGGTACCGTGAAATGACCAAGTTCACCTGCGTATTGGAGCTTGTGTTTCAAAAATGATGTTGCACAAGACACGTGTCTTCATGCGTCGTTTAGACTGGTCGTTCTTTGTGTTGTCTCCTTGGCAAACGGCTGGCTTCAAGAGACATCCTCTAGGCAACACTACGACAATTGCACATGGCACATGACTTGTGGATCACACAGCTTGGTTCATGTTCAGTGCCATTGAAATCTGACGTTTGTTGATTGTGGGCCTAAAAGCGTTTGTGAGACAATTCTCCAACTGCAAGGTGGTTGCTTCTGAATTGGAGTTGTATCATGGATAACCTTTTCCCCCTACTACTAACCCCCCCGCCTAATAGTAAACACCTCGGGTACTTTTTGGTTTAAGGGGGGTATTTAATATTAGGGGACCCTAAATTAAATTTCGGACCTTAATACTAAAAACTATTACTAAAAACTATTTTTTTCGATTTCAAAATCAAGAAAATTCCTTTCTTAAAACGAAATGAATACGATGCAAAAAATTAGATTTCGAAGCGGACCCTAATATTAAATTTCGGACTTTAATACTAAAAACTATTTTTTTTCGATTTCCAAATCAATGAAATTCCTTTTAAAAAACGCAATTCATACGTTGCAAAAAATTGGATTTCGAAGCAAACCCTAATATTAAACTAAAAACCTTAATGCTAAAAACTTTTTTCGATTTCCAAATCAATGAAATTCTGTTTTAAAGAGCAATTAATACGTTGCAAAAAGTTGGATTTCAAAGCAGACCCTAATACTAAATGAAAAAAATATGCTAACAACTATTTTTTCGATTTCAAAATAAAAAACTTTAATGCTAAAAACTATTTTTTATCGATTTCAAAATAGATTAAACGCCACTTTAAAAAGCAATTAATACATAGCAAAAAATTGGATCTGAAGCGGACCCTAATATTGAACACCCCGGGGTTGACTAGTTTTTATTATTACGGGGTGAAGCCCACAAATGGTAGCTTTATTTTTTAAATTGTTGTCTACAGGGGATCAATTAAAAGTCAAGTTGGCCAACGACCAATTTTCCAAATTGGAGACGGACGCTAGTTTTTAGTATTTGGGGGGGGGTTAGTAATAGGGGGAGGGGATTATTTTGTGGTGTGATAATCAACAGAAGCATAAGACCAGTTTCAAAAGCACAAATCATCAAGCGGGACAAACAGGCACTGCAGCGACCACTCACTGACCATTCTGCCCGTCTCAGTTTTGGGATGTTTTGGACCAACATGTCTTGATTCGGCTTTGTTGGGTTTGGCTAGAGCTCACTGGTTTTAAGCTAAGTTTGAGAAAGCCGCTTTTTTCTCGGCTTTGACCACATGCAGTAAAGAAAGATTGAAATCTTTTCTCAGTTGATTGCATCCTAACTTCCGTGGATGCTCCATGCTCTCCACGCTACTTTTCAACGAGCACCTGGGCCAGGACAGTCACGTCGAGCACAGACACGACAAGGACTTTCACAACCGGAACCATCAACACAGCGACCATTTTGCTGCGCCAGATTTCTGCGCGTTCCCACTGCGTAGGATCTTTAACTCGTGAGGTTGGTTGTCGGTTCGATGTGTGTGTTCGAACGATGCAGATTTTTTGTTTGCGCAGGATTCTGACATATTCTGACTTTATACAAACCAGATTTTACTACCTTGTTCCGTATTTTTCGGTAATGAAGTCCTTCTTGGAAACATTGCGCATAGTAAAACTCGGACAAGTCCATGCATAAAGGTCTGATATGTCATGATATATGTCTAAGTACTTGCACGATGCTCCACGCTCTCCACGCTACTTTTCAACGAGCACCTGCGCCAGGACAGTCACGTCGAGCACGAGCATGGCAAGGACTTTCACAACCGGAACCATCAACACAGCGACCATTTTGCTGCGCCAGATTTCTGCGCGCTTAGACTGCGTAGGATCTTGAACCCGTGAGGTTGGTTGTCGGTTCGATGTATGTTCGAACAATGCAGATTCTTGTTCGCGCAGGATTCTGACATATTCTGACTTTATACAAACCAGATTTTACTACCTTGTTCCGTACTTTCCGGCAATGAAGTCCTTCTTAGAGGTTCCTTAGTGGTTGGGTTGTAGGGGGCAACCTGACAGAAAAGCTAAGATGAGCTTAGACTATATGAAACAAGTGATTCTAGATGAGCTAAGATGAGTCAATATGAGCTGACATGACTTACAGTAAAATGAAGTATGGTGAGCCCAGAAGAAATGAATGGAATCAAGAGGAGTCTAGATGACCTACGATGAGTAGATGATAAGTGGAAATGAGAGAGGGTGAGCCAATATGAGCGTACGAAACTTAAGATGAGTTAACATGCGAGGAGTACCCGGACACAAGTATTAGAGACAAGTTCAGATAAGTTTGAGGGCCCATGGGACGACTTCATACGAGGCAAAATGAGTGATAATGAGATAGACGCGACGAGTTAACATTGGAATTAGTTGAGATGAGATGCCTCCAGTTGGGATGACCTGAGTTCTATGTGTCAGTGTGCCACGTTTCACTATAATGCATGTTTTCAGCCATGGACAATATGTCCGACGCCCCTTTGGCCCAAAACCGCCTTAGGGCCCTTGAGTCGTAGCGCGAAGCCGCACAGCGGCGCCAAACCAACACTGGTGGCGGAGCGGTGTAAGTCGGGACCTAAGGTCAACCGCTTCCGCCCTACAAGAGGGTATCCTGGTCTGCATGACCACGAAAGCTGCGTTGGATGGCAACGCCCTCGCGGTGCTTCTAGACTGGAAGAGCACTCGAACACCTCGAGCATTCAGAAGCACTTTAGCAGGAGAGGCATACGCTGCAGATGATGCAATTGACTGTGGTGTCTTTGCTAGCCAAATGTTCTCTCAGATTGTGTTTGGAGCTGAGGCGAACCCGCTCACCAATCTGAAAACACTCAGGCATTGTCACGCCACCGATGAGGCTGTATGACGCAGCCATCGCAGCAAACTTCAACACGGAAGAGAAACGTGTTGGGCTCACAATCAGGGTGGTACAGGAAACCATTCCGCCAACTGACATGAGCTGGGTGCCAACCACCGCCATGTGGGCCGACGGCCTGACCAAAGCAAACGGTGGCCTCAGGTCAGTGTTCTTGGATTGGTTGCGCCATCCAACGGTCCAGTTGGGGTCAGAAGTGTGATCACTAGAATGGGTGTGATCCCCTTCAACACGACATGGTAATCAGGCCACCAGGCGAAATGGCAGTGAAATTGCCTGGCAACAGAATGTGGCTTAGCGCGCGGCGCAAAACAAGCCGCACGGCACCAAACCAACACGACGTATATATCTTAATCTTAGCACGAAAAGCTTTGACTTTTGACACTCGGGGGCCCCCAGTTGAAAGCCTCCGGTCAAAGCAACCCCCCCCCGGAGCCACTCAATCCCCTCAGCTCAGCCCGATTCCTAGACATGCGTATGAAGGATTGAAATGCCCACAATGATGATTGAATATGATGATGATGATGGTGGTGGTGGTGGTGGTGGTGGCGGTGGTGATGGTGATGGTGATGGTGATGATGATGGTGGTGGTGGTCATGGTGATGGTGATGGTGGTGATGATGATGAGGAGGAGGAGGAGGAAGAGGACGACAACGACGCCGGGGTGAAAGTGATGAAAGGCATCAGGCGGCAGGCGGTTCATTTAGAAGATATTCCGAGACATGCAGAGGAAATATTTTCACAGGCCAACATAGTATGACTCCAAGGTTTCAAAACTCCACGATTTCAAGACACCAAGACATCAAGACTCCAAGATATCAAGACACCAAGACACCCGCAGATTTCAGTACTCCAAGTGAAGCTTTCACCATGCCTCGTTGACTTGCATATCTTCAGATGCGCCGCCAGATGCTCTTCATCAATGTCATCACTGAGGCGTCTTTCACGCCTCTCATTTCTGTCATCATCGGCGTCGTCGCCGTCATCCCTCATCATCATTATTAGCATGTCCCCCGGTCCCTATCTCGTCTATTTTCAGCATCCAACCAACCTACCTTTTGTCCACCCCTCATTTCCAATGAATCCAAATGGGCTGAGACGAGCTCAAATGAGTTGAGATTTCCCAACATGTGTTTAGAATAGTTTAGATGAATCACGATCTGTTTAGATGATTCGAAATTGCAGGTGATTGAAGTGGCTTGGGATGACATCAGATGATTCAAGGGGGTTCGAGATCGAAAACGGACTCGAACGACTTGAGTTTTGAGAGAATTTAATGAGTTGATGCAAGAAATGATGACTGTCGGTAACTTGAGATGAGCGTTTTAAGATTTCATCAGATGAATTTGGATGAGCATGACACAGTCAGAGGAGGTCACATGAATGAAGCTGAAGCTGACCCTCGATTATCTATGATTATCTATGATTATCTGATCTTTGATTATCTAGGATGCTCAAAGAAGAGGTGAGACAGGGTTTCAAGTGAATTCAGGTCAGTCCACATGAACGGAGATGAAGGCAGGTGATTCAGCACGAGTTCAGGTGAGACTGAAGATCACTTGAAGTGCCACCAATCGAGATAAATCAAGTTGACCTAAAATGGGCGAAAATGATTTCGGGCAAGTTCCGCAAAGTTGCTCACAAGATGCTTTCAGAGGAGGTAAGTTGAGCAGACGGCAGTTACGATGCGTTCAGAGGAAATGAATTAAACAGAGTTCAGATGCGCTGAGATGAGTTGACACTACGACACAGATCACTTGAGAGGAGTTTGTACAAGCTGAGTCAAAATAAGCTGTTCCAGTTTTGTTTTCAGGGCTGGTGCGTCGCAGAAGGACATTTATTTGATACATATTTGATAGTTAGGATCTTTGTAACACATTCATATTATTTCATATTTGTGTTGTATGCGTCATTATGAAATACCCGGGCGCCCGAAAGCCAAAGAAAAAGAACTCACATGAGTCGCATGCAGCGTTACTGCAAACGTACTTTAGCAATAGTACGGAAAATCTGGTCAAACGCAGTGTTTGCCATTTTCTCTAACCAAAAAAGCCGGAACAGATGATCGTATTCATGGCTTTAGCCCAAAAAGCACGATTGTCTCGACTCAACATTGGACCAAAACAAGTTCAAAAACTGTTGGCCGAAACCAAACAAAAATCAAAGAAATTTTTCAACTTCACAGGCGTAAATGTTGTGAACTGGCCATCTTTGGGCTCCGGAGATTGGGGCCTCTATCAGCTTGAAAAAAAAATTTTTGACCAAAATTATTTTACTTCGAGTGATCCCCACCCTGACACATACTCTGACATAGTTTCTGACATGCCATCTGGAAGTATATATATATATATATACATTGGATATAAATATATTTTGACATTCTATCTGACATTCTTTTTGGCATCTACTTACTCCGACAGTTTTTCTGACATTCTTTCTGGCATTCTGTCTGGCATCCATTCTGGCATCCAGGCGCGGCCCACAGCCCCCGGCACTCGCGATCTGACCATCGGGTCCAGGCATGGCCCACAGAATCCGGAGCTGGCAGAGGAGACCAAGGAGGGAAGACAGGAGGAAGAAAGGAGGGACGAGGAAGGAGAAGAAGGAGGAGGCGAAGATGAGGAGAAGGCATGGCGCCTTTGTTAAAATCTAGAGACCCTCACCTGGCAGGTGGGGAAGAAAGGCCGTACGGCCGGTCAATTTTTGGGGTTTGGGTACCTAGGTGTGTGCAAATTTCATTTCCAACCGCGTGGAATTGTCGAATTGGTTGATTTGCGGCCAGCTTTCACCAAATCGATGCGCTTCAGGACTTTGACGACCACATCCGTGACATCAACCACGACCAGGACCAGTGCGGAGAGCTGTCGATGTTCCTGACATGATTTCCTTTGCTCTCAGGACGGTGGGTTTGCCGATCTCCTTGCAGCCGTGCTTCGATCACCCCATTCCAAACACAGACTTTTGGGCTGAAGTGCCATATCACGCGCAGAAGGATTTCTGCGACAACACGGAGATGAAAGATTTCGGCGTACAAATTTCAAGCTGTGAGAATTTTTGCGGCAGCGAGGAGTCTCGTCTATAAAAGAACGTTTTTTTCAGAGAAGTGTGCGTTGCAGATGCAAAGCCATGGTTTAAAATTCAGCTTGGACTTCGGCTTCCACCAGGTGCCACAAGCAATACATCCTCCCTCAAAGTGGTTGAGATTCATCAGATTCATGTCAGTGATGTTTATTTTTCTGTTATTCAGCTGAGGCTGTACCTATGCTTTTTGGCACATTGAGCACAGGTTTCAGCTTGTCCGACACAGCAGAAGCCTTGGAAGACTTGGTCGGTTTGAACGCAAGTCACCTGCAGCACTGCTCTACCTTGGCGCTGTCGTTCCAGCAACTGCGGCAAGATGCACGCGACTTCCTTTTAGCAAAGGACTATCTTCGCTGGTGCCCTGACTGCCGTGCTCTGAATATTGAAAAGTCAGATCTAAAGTTGATATGATTTGATGTTCACCATCCGCCGTTCAAGTGCAGGACGATTTGGACTACGTCAAGGCGTTGGTCGTGGCTAACATCGAGGCAGCAGGGGCCGCCATCACCGCCGAGCTGTCGTCGCCGAGCTTCCAACGCTTGGTAGAGTCCGTCTCATCAGAACGGAAGGGTGAGGTGCTCCTCACTTCCCTGCAACGTCTACTCTCGGACTCAGCGGAAGATGGGCTTTTCCAAGATGCCGTTGAGCACTTGCAGCAGACGGCCCTAAGTATCTTGAAGGGCCGGGGCCTGAGGTGAACTGGAGTCGTTCGTGCATAGTGAGCCCCACTCGAACTGAACTCGAACTGCCTTCCCCCCCCCGGCAAACAAAATAAGCCATTTCGAACCCAAACTCGAACTCGAAGAACTTGAGTTTGAATACGAGTTCGAACAGTTCGGATTCGAGTTCGAACTCGAGTTGGAACTCAACCCCCTCGAACTCGAACTGAACTCGAACTCGAACTGCCCCCCCCCTCATACATCGCACCAGCACCCGAACTCGAAGTCGAACTGCCTTCCCGTTCCCGT
>BGPT01001067.1:126341-173841 GCA_003297045.1 Symbiodinium sp. clade C Y103
CCAAAAAAGTATTCGAACTGCATTCGAACTGCTCCCCCCCCTGGCCGGACCTCCTGAACTCGAACTCGAACTGAATTCGAGCTGCCCCCCCCCCGCCCGACCTCCGTCCCCGAACCGCAGTTCGAACTCGAACCGAACAGTTCGAACCCCCCCGGGGCACACTCTGCGTTCGTGGAATCTTGGGATTGGATCCAAACAACCTGGAACCAACGGGCGTCGAAGCTTGAAACTCTAGAGCTTTGAGACCATCAACGCATATCAACGCCTGAAACATTGAAACCCTAGCCTGGATACTTGGCGGCGTCGAACCCTTGGAATCCTATCCTGAAAGGATCCTCGGAAATTTCAAAACGAGGCGAATATACAACCCTCGGATGTGAACTGATCATATCGCGCATTGAAATTGCGAAGCCTTCGAAATCCTGAGATCATGGAACATTGAAAAACTTGAGCCCGGGAATCGGTGAAACACTGAAATGTTCAATTCCATGATGCGTTTCAGGGGTAACAGTTAGCCCCACGAAGCATGGAGTTTCAATGATTAAACTTAAACATCTGAATCTTCAAAGTGTTTGACCCTAGAAGCCATTCTGAGTTTCCGTATACGTTTTTGATGCACCAACCTCAAGTCCAGAGATTGAAATCCAAGACGGTTCGGCAGTTGGAATTCTCTCAATCTGATTGGGCAATATTGGGCATGAAGATATATATATATATATAATATACATATCATATCAAGAGGTTATTGGGGTTATTGCTTGGTTTGCGATTACGTAGCTAGCGTGACAAAACAAAGAAACATCTGCAAACCCAAAAAATGGCAGGCATTTGCTGGATGCTTTGGGCAGCAGCATAGCATTTCACCCACTGCACTGGTGTTTGACATGGAGGTAAAGTTTATGCCAAGCCACGCCACTCGAAATTTAGCACAATCTTGCTCAAAAGCATTGGCAGCAATCGACTACAAAGGGGTATCATAGATCTCTTGATCATCTAGTTCAAGTGCCAATATGACATAAAAAAAGGGTGTAGAATGAATGTAGTAATCACGAATCGATCCTTTCATTCTTGTCGTTCTTGCACTTGAATTGCCAAACTGAAACAGCAGCGGCGGCCACCTGCTTCACCTGAGCCACTTCTACTTGCTTCACTTGTCCAGATTTGTACTTTTCTATTCGCCATCGATCATCCTTTCCAGTTGCATGGCACTCATTCGGTAAATGCCCTAGATGGACGGTTATCCTCGGGCTGCAGGATCCCATATCAGTCCCGTTTGTTTCAGTTTTGTTGCAGCGGTGGGCTTGGATTTGCGGAGAAGCTGAGGTCAAGTTTGTGAGTTTTGTTTTCGCTGTGCAGCAAAATGCCGATCTGCCCAAAACATTCAGTGGCCTCATCTCCTTTATCCCTTTGCCCATTTTGTGTTTGCATTTTGGGGTTTGCGATTCATAGATGTTTGTGGCTCTCGTTTTTTGGGTTGAGGCTCGTAAGTTCTTGGGGCTTAAGTTACAACGATTTTTGCGGGTTTAAAGTTTATACTATATACAATGTTTATAGATGTTTATAGGGCTTTGCGGCTTGAGGTTCATAGATTTTTGGGGCATTTGGCTCACAGGTTTTTGGGGTTTTGAGGTGCATAGTGCATAGGTTTGTGGGGCTTAAGGCTCATAAGTTTGCAGATTTATGGTTCATAAGTTTGGGGGGCTTGAGGTTCATCGGTTTTTTTGATCTTGAGGTTCCCAGACTCTTTAATTTTCATGTTTTAAGGTACATACTAGTAGGATCTTGGGGCATTGGGTTCATAGGAATAGTGTATGTAAGTTTTTCTGGTAGCTGTCGCGTTTTTTCTGATACAAGGTTCATACTGTAGATTTTTTGGGACCTAAGGTTTGCACATTTTTGCGGTTGGACCTGACGCTCATAAGTTTTTGGGCCTGAGGTTCATCGAGGTTTTGGGGTCTTAAGTTCGTAACATTTTGTTTGGTGTTTTGGGGTTCAAGGTTCACGTTTTTGCTACTTAACTTAGGGTTCGTATTTTTATTTTTGAGGCTTAAGTTCCAATTCGTTTGAGTCTAAGGTTCATAGATTTTGGGAGTTTAAGGTGCATATGCTTCCGGGGTTCAAAGGTCATCGATTTTGTGGGGTCTGAGGCTCAATTCTCAACACCCACTCCACCAACTATATATATATATATATAAGGAGAGTCATGCACGACCACCCGCTGAACTGTCAATTTCTACTTGGACATCGAATGAAAACACATACCCCGAAGGTTCCAAAGAAAGAATGCTGAAGCAATCTTGCAAACAATGACGTGCAAGCTCTAGTTGGCATGAATTTGCCCGAACACACGTTTGGTATCAGCAACTGTTTGAAAAGCAACAAAATCTTAAATGACCCACTAGTTAGTATTTTGGCAGCCAAAAATGAGAAAGAGACGGAGTTATCTGCAAATCCAATTTTGCCTCTGTGGCCTGTTAAACTTGCAATCGCATTGCAATCCCCCTAGAAATTTCCTCTATAAAATAGGGGTACCCGGGTACCCTTTTAACCTCCATTTTACATGGTCTACAGAATGTTTTTTAGCCATTTGTTTTTTTTCCCTTTTTTCTAGGTCAACCCTGGTCGCCATTTTATAGAGGCCAATGCTTGGAGTGTCTCGACAAAGCCGCACCACATGGTTCAAAACAACAAATAAAAACAACAAACAAAAACAACAACTCCAACATTGCTTACATAGTCGGCAGGAATTTCCAAGATACGCAAGATGTTCGAAAATACAGCGGGAGCAAAACACCTTTATGTATTCTATGCCCCATGAGCAAGAATAAATGGATGAACCATTTACCGCCAGAACCTGCTAGATATTTTCCAAGTTGACATATGGCTCAGGGCGAACATAATCTCACAATTTTCAGTTAGCACACATTAGCGTGGCAGGCGCCTCATCGAAAGGCACAACAAATATGCAAGCATGCTTTCCCCTGCTTGGTTGGATGAAGAACAGCGCCAACTAGCCCCAAGCAGCAAGCAGGCACCAGTTTGACATGTTCTTACCGCCTTTCTCAGAGTAGCTCACTGGTCTCCGTTGCAAGGCCATCTCTGCCAACACAGCCCTTTTGAACCCTTCTATAAAATGGAAGATGATTTTTCCCCAAGCAGTTTACTGTTAGGTGTTCTTAATGCTTTCTTAAGATGGGTCGCCTTGCTGTTGGATGCTGTGGTCGGGGTTCCCTAGGCCTTGTCTCCCATGTCTCCCATGTCTCCCTTCATGTTTCCTATTGTTGGATGCCGTGGTCGGGTTCAACAGGCCTTGTCTCCCATGTCTCCCTTCATGTTTCCTGTTCTTGGATGCCGTGGTCGGGTCCCTTCATGTTTGCTATTCTTGGATGCCGTGGTCGGGTTCCCAAGGCCTTGTCTCCCATGTCTCCCTTCATGTCTCCTATTGTTGGATGCCCTGGTCGGGTTCCCAAGGCCTTGTCTCCCATGTCTCCCTTCATGTTTCCTATTGTTGGATGCCCTGGTCGGGTTCCCAAGGCCTTGTCTCCCATGTCTCCCTTCATGTTTCCAATTGTTGGATGCCATGGTCAGGTTTCCCAAGGCCTTGTCTCCCATGTCTCCCTTCATGTTTCCAATTGTTGGATGCCATGGTCAGGTTTCCCCAAGCCTTTTTATTGCATGTACCACGCATGTTTCCTACTGCTATATGCCGTGGTCGGGTTTCCGAGGCCTTGTCTCCCGCATGTTTCCTATTGTTGGATGCCGTGGTCGGGTTCCCCAAGCCTTGTCTCCCATGTACCCCTTCATGTTTGCTATTCTTGGATGCCGTGGTCGGGTTCCCGAGGCCGTAGTGTTGGATGCCGTAGTCGCCTTCCGGAGGCTTTGTCTCCCATGTCTCCCTTCATGTTCCCTATTGTTGGATGCTGGGGTCGCCTTGCCGAGGCCTTGTCTCCCATGTCGCTCCACTTGTCTCCCTTTGTTGGATGTTGTGGTCGCTTTCCAAAGGCCTTGTCTCCCATTGTCTCCCTGCGTGTGTGCCTTTGTTGGATGCTGCGGTCGCTTTCATGAGGCGTTGTTTCTCTTGTCTTCCTTGTCTCCCTTCTTGCTTCCCTTTGTTGGATGCTGTGGTCGCCTTGTCACGGCCTTGTTTGCCGATCTTGCCTCCCTTTCTTGCTTTCCTTTGTTGGATGCTGTGGTCGCCTTCCCCAGGCCTTGTCTCCCTTATTTCCCTTCTTGTTTCCCTTTGTTGGATGTTGTGGTCGCCTTTCCAAGGCCTTGGCTCCCTTGTCTCCCGTTGTCTCCCTTCTTGTTCCCTGTTTTGGATGCTGTGCCCGCACTTCGGAGGCCTTGTTGCTCTTTTTGCTTTCCGTTTTTGAATGCTGTGTCCTTCTTTCGGAAGCGTTGTCTCCCTTCTCTCCCTTCTTGTCTTTTTCTTGCTTCCCTTTATTAGATGCCTTGCGCGCCCTCCCGAAGCGTTGTCTTCCTTCTTGTCTCCCTTCTTGTCTCCCTTCTTTGTGATCCTGTTTCTGATATGAGGCTATGAGTGCCATTCCATGTGCTTGCACATTTTTTCCAAAAGCATTGTTTATATCCGACAACTGTTTGGGGTCTACGGTGGTGTAATTTTTTGGCAGGGTGTTGCATCTATAAAATGGAAACAGATGAAATCAGGATAGGCTAGATTCCTTCCCTCCCCATTCATCCTGTATAAAAAGGAGGCCTGAGTCAATGCATATCAATGCATGCTGTCCCCTGCTTGGTTAAATACAGAACAGCGCCAACTAGCCCCAAGCAGCAAGCAGGCACCATTTTGACATATTCTTACCACCTTTCTCAGAGTAGCTCACTGGTCTCCGTTGCAAGGCCATCTCTGCCAACACAGCCCTTTTGAACCCTTCTATAAAATGGAAGATGATTTTTCCCCACTGCCAGGTGAGGGTTGTTAGATTTTGACAGAGCTGCCCGCCCGTCTTCCTCGCCGGTCCTCCGCCACCTGCCAGCTCCAGATCGCAGTGGGCACTGCCGGACTTCAGCCGTGACTGCCAGATCGCAGTGGGCACTGCCGGACTTCAGCCGCGACTGCCAGATCGCAGTGGGCACTGCCGGACTTCAGCCGCGATTGCCAGATCGCAGTGGNGATCGCAGTGGGCACTGCCGGACTTCAGCCGCGACTGCCAGATCGCAGTGGGCACTGCCGGACTTCAGCCGCGATTGCCAGATCGCAGTGGGCACTGCCAGACTTCAGCCGCGACTGCCAGATCGCAGTGGGCACTGCCGGACTTCAGCCGCGATCGCCAGATCGCAGTGGGCACTGCCGGACTTCAGCCGCGACCGCCAGATCGCAGTGGGCACTGCCGGACTTCAGCCGCGACTGCCAGATCGCAGTGGGCANGGGCACTGCCGGACTTCAGCCGCGACCGCCAGATCGCAGTGGGCACTGCCGGACTTCAGCCGCGACTGCCAGATCGCAGTGGGCACTGCCGGACTTCAATGCCAGATAGAATGTCAGATAGAATGCCAAATAGAATGCCAGATAGAATGCCAGATAGAATGCCAGATAGAATGCCAGATATAATGTCAGAAAGAATGTCAGAATAGATGTCAGACAGAATGCCAGATAGAATGTCAGACATGTCAGATAGAATGCCAGAACATATGCCAGATAGAATGTCAGATAGAATGCCAGGACATATGTCAGATAGAATGCCAGATAGAATGTCAGAACATATGCCAGATAGAATGCCAGAACATATGCCAGATAGAATGCGAGATAGAATGTCAGAACATATGCCAGATATAATGTCAGCAAGAATGTCAGAATAGATGTCAGATAGAATGCCAGATAGAAAGAATGCCAGATAGAGTGCCAGATAGAATGTCAGAATAAATGGCAGATAGAATGCCAGAATCTGTCTCAGATAGAGTGCCAGATAGAATGTCAGAAAGAATGTCATAATATGTCAAAATATATTTCAGATAGAATGCCAGAACATATGTCAGGTAGAATGCTAGAACATATGTCAGATAGAATGCCAGATAGAATGCCAGAACATATGTCAGATAGAATGCCAGATAGAATGTCAGAACATATGTCAGATAGAATGCCAGAACATATGCCAGATAGAATGTCAGATAGAATGCCAGACAGAATGCCAGATATAATGTCAGCAAGAATGTCAGAATATATGGCAGATAGAATGCCAGATAGACTGTCAAAATAAATGCCTTGAAATGCCATGGTGGGGATCACTCGAAGCAAAGTAATTTTGGCAGAGTGTTGCGTCTATAAAATGTATTCAGATGAAATCAGGTTAGGCTAGATTCCCGGGACCGCCCCTCAACCCCCAGCACTATAAAATAGAGGCCTGAATCAATCCTGAAATCAAATCAAAAATAAATCCAGACCTCTTTGACTCTGATTTTGTCTTAGTCGGAAGTCTGCCCAGCACTTTCCATGTCCTTGCAACCACTCCTCTACAAAATGGGAAGCAAATTCGTAAATCACACAAAGATTATTCATTTTATAGACATCGTTCGTGATGGGCGTGCAAAAATACATTTTATAGAGATATGATGGTATATATATCAGCAAAAGAGGGTGCAAGTATGCATAGGTTTGTATAGCTATCAGCCCGTATATGTCCATACCCACGTATGGCCAATAACTACCAAATAACCGAAAATCGCGCAAGCGTTTGGCATCTTCCAGCGGTTCCTCTTGTGTATACCTTGCTGGGGAGGGCGGCGCTTGGCTGATGTCTGTCAAACCTGAAAGTAGTTGCGTGTGGGGTTGTGGTTTTATGACTGGTTTTTGCTTGTTTGGGTCCCAACTGTTTAGGCACTTTGTAATTCATATGTCAATTGCCGCAGGTCTGTGAAGCTGTGTGGAAATTGTTTCTCTTGTGCCGTTTGTGTGCCCGTTGTTTTTCTTGTTCGCGAACGGCAACGCTCTTTTAAATTGCAAAAAAAAAAGTAAGTTTTTTTGCAGAAGAAAAGCACGAAAGGATTGAACAAGTACAACTCAGCAGGGCCTGGCAGGGTTGATGATGGTTCGCCTCTACAAAATGGAAAAGCCAATCCCAAAACCATCCAAAATCCCTTTTCTGTGACCTATTCTTTTTTCAGTGCTCATTCTATAGACGGTCAAAACTGGACCCCAACAGCCCAATGAGACACTTAAGTGAGGAACCCGGGGGGCCACATTCTATAGACCATGCACACCCCCAAATTTTCTTGGGACCGGTTCATGAATCATATCTATAAAATGGGGGCACCCAGGTTGGACACTTAATTCAAAGGGGGATTCAGTGCATCACTTAATGTAACAAATCTCAGCAGAAAAATTACAAACACAGAACATAAAATGAACCATCGCAATGTTTATGTCAGGTTTTCTCCTTGCAGCAAGCTTGGTCCAAGCGCAAAGAAATTAGGTCCAAGCCAAAAAAAACAGCAACGACGCCAAAAAAAGAAAAACAGCAGCAAAAAACAGAAATGAAACAAACACATCAGTCATTGAAATCAGAGTACTGCGGCCAGCCCCCTCCCAGTGACAACCTCCTACAAGGATGTGCCCCTAGTTGTAAGTTATTTTATAATTTGTGCATGTTATTTTACAAAGGGGGTTCAATATATCTTTTTATAATTTGGGTTAACTAGCACGAGTTGTGTCAAAATTATATCTACACATCGGTAGATATAAGATGAGATAGGTGACGTGCCCAGAAAAGACAAAATGAACGTAAAAGATCATAAAAGAGTTAGCGAAGGTAGCGGATTTTTGGGATAGAAACAATTATGTTTTATGGAAGCACCTTTTTCCTGCTTAAACGAAAGTTTTTTCTTCAAAGCAAAGCATGGCTGCTACCAGGGTGCTCCATATCGAGGTGCTCCGCGTCGGTAGGCCGGTAGGTCTTGGCGTTGAGCTGTGCATGCCAGACTCCATCCATCTCCCAGATTGGGTCGCCAAACGGGCATGGATCGGCATGCTCAGCCGACTCGACCAAAGCACGTCGGCAAACGTCATGGTGTGTCTCTTCCACACCACCCCGCACCTCGATTCTGTCGAATCTCTCCATGGACTTCTTGCCAGCCCATTCGATACCCAGTCTCGTAAGACTCCTTCACCTTGTAGTCCACATACTTTCGAACCATGTAGATCACACATCCCAAGAGCAGCAGGCCCAGGACCAGCTTCCAAGTGAAGTTGAAGGCCAGCAGGCTCCCAAGTTGCGGCAAAATGCCGTCATAGCTGGACGCCACAGCACCCAGCGTAGTGCCCAGGTAGTAGCGCATCCCATTGAGGATCGCTGCTGCATTCTCAGTCGTGTCCTTGGACTTTGTCACGTCCTCATACTCAAGAATGTCATCCGTGTACGCCATGTAGGCATAGGACTCCAGAGGGGGCGTCCTCGGTTTCAGTGATGTTGTTTTCTGCCGGCTCATCCAATCCTTCATCTTCGAATTCATTTTCATCCATCACACGAAGTCTCTTTGGAGATTTGATGCATATTCATCCATGTTCTACTGACGCTCAGCAGCTGATTTCTTCTTGGCCGCGATGTAGCTCGGATCCCAGTAGAATCCAATCTTCCCATGCCGAAATCGACTGGCCAGCAACTGTCTGGCAGAGATCTTGGTAAGGCCGTCAGCCCATTGACGTTCACTGCCCGCCCATTTGAGCTCTCCTCGAAGCTCCTCCACCAACTCTTTGATGACCCGGATCTCCAACGATCCGTGACACTGGATGTCACTGACTCCCGATGGAAGCTGTCATAAAGCGCCTTCGCATCGGTGATCAGGACCGGTCGGGCTGCTTTCTCGGCCAAGAAGTTCTCCAAGCTTCTTATTGGCGTCCTCGAGGTAGTTCCATAACTTGCAGATGAAGCCAGTAGCATCAGCAGCGTATGCAGCTGCCTTGGGCTTCAGCAGCCAGCGAAGATCGTGATCTCCATTTGAAAAGATGAAACCAATCCTCAGTGTCGGTCAGGGTGTGCTCTGGCACGAGCATGACCATATAGCCACCTTGGCTGCTGCCATCGGCTCGAACGCTGAAGCTGACGTCGAACATCGTCACGAGCCTCAACTTGCTGATGTCACCCAAAAACTTGCAGATCAGTCCCACATCTGAGTTCTGTTTTGCGAATCTCAGCGCGCCATTTAGCTCCGTGACCGTGCTCACTTTTCCATTGTTGACCAACCCCGATGTGATTGTTGTTGAAGCCTGTAGATGGGGAGAGGATTGAACTGAGGGCCATGGAAGGGCTCCACAAAGACCTGGAAGTTGGGTGATCTCCTTGCAGGTGTCGGTGTTGGGGCCAACACAAGCCTTCTGCACAGGCACTGGGTGGATTTTCCCGATGTAGTCTTGTTGACATAGCCTCAGGCCACCCTCCGGCCGTTTCTCGAAGATGGACCCACAGGTATTCCAATCGATCACCATCCTTCCACTCACGAAAGTTGAAGGAAGCTCGCAGGCTCTCCGCCAAGTTGGCATATAGGTCTTTGATGTAGGTGACCCGGCTCCCAGCATGTCATCCACATGAAGGCAAATGGCTCCACAAAGCCGCCCAGCTCTAAAAGTTGTGCCATCATCACATGGCTCCTCCTGGTAGTCGATCTCAAAGGCCAGAAACAGGCAAGGATCGAGTGGATGTTGGCGTAGGCTAAGTTTTCGAAGCCGTTTCCGCCACATCCTCGGCACATCCAGTTGGCCGTAGACCGGCTTCAGTCGGGTGTTGGCGTCGGCGCCAAGTAGTCGAAGGCAGTCAGCAGGCAGCTTTACCCATAGTTTTCGAGATTGATCCAAGCAGTGCCGTCAGGCTCAGCAAAATTCCTTGAGGTTCTGGAGGTAGTGGGTGAACTAGTTTCTAGACCCTTATTGAGGGCATCATAGTCTTGATATCCTCTGACGATGACAGGGCCTTGGGACGGGGAGACCCGTCTGGATGTTTGCTCCACTTGGTGAGGATTCTGGGTCAATGTCATGTCCTTTCCGGAGTCGCCTCATCCGTGGTGTTGAACTCCCACACCCGTTATGCAAGAAGGACTCCAATTCCTTCCGTTTGGCCTCTTGGAACTGGCCCTGTCAGCTGCAGAAAGATGCCGCTCGTTGACACCACCCTTGTTGACCTTCTTTTGCTGTCCAACCTCTGGCAGGTTGGCAAACATCCCAAGCTCTCGACGGGCTTTTCCAGTGATCTGAAAGATCGTGCAGCCAGTCCACTCCATGTTGGCATTCTTTGCCTCCGTGCCCTTGTCACTGATGATCTCAAAGGTGCCATCAGCTTTCCAGAGCACCGTAGTTCTATGGCCATCCAGAAGCTTTGGATCCACAGGTGTCTTCACATGGTCGTTGAGCTTGAAGAGGGATCTTCGTGGCCGTAGATGATGTCGGATGACGCATCCTGCCTTCACCTCCCAGTAGTCAGTTGGATCATCAGTCAGGGTGAAGGTTCCCTCATCATCAGAATGCCATCCAGAACGAAAATGGTCACAGGTGGCTCCGGTGATGTCAAAGGCTTGTGCATAGCCTTCGGTAGGGCCATCACCTGGGTCAGCAGCTCGGTCATAGGGTCGGGATTCATTTCGATATCTTCGAATTGGGCCAAAGATGGAAGCTCCTTGCTGATCTAGTCTTTGTCGTTGAAGTCGGAAGCGCTCTCCAGGAGCAGCAGTTTCATAGAGTGATGCCATGGAGGGATCCAGTTGGAGTTGTTGGGATCCTCCTCCAGGTGCATTTCCTGGTGATGTTGAAGTTGATTCAGGTTGTAGTGAATCAGGTTGTGGCAAGGTATCAGGTTGGATTGCACGTGGATTTTGTCCAGGTGAGTTGGGTACAGTCCCAGATGAGGGGGCTCGATTGAAGGCTCCTCCTCATCACTCTGCAGCAGTGGTTGGAACATCAGCTGGAGAAGTTGGCGTGTAGCCAGAGCTTGGTGCCCTGTTGGACCTTGATCTTGGTGACGCATCGATGGCCTCAACTCCACACCCTGCAGGAGGATCGGCAAAGTCCAGTGCCGAGGGCGGATGACCCACGCCGACCGCACACCAGGTAATTCCAAACCTGGGCGATCACCCTCCGCGTCCGGATTGAATCTTCTCCTGGAAGTTGGAGGCTCGAGGATCTCAGGAAGACCACCATCCTTTGCATCATCGTCGTCATCCATGGCCTCCTCATCATCGATGTTGCGACGATTGGCCTGTGAGAGGTCGAGGAACCTCGTGACCCCCCTTGACCTCAGGCCTTCCACATCACGTCGTGCTGCATCAAGTCCATCAAGGTCAGCACTGATGTTTTCAAAGTTGGGCCGGACATGATGTGGGGCTGCTCTGATGAGCTGGGTCTTGAAGGCCACCCAATAAAGGCGTGGACGGCCGCCATCATCGGTCTCAACCATGACAACTCTTGCGGGGCCATGCCATCGAATCTTCACCAGGTCAGCTGCACGAGCGTCGCGCCAGAAGTGGCAGAGTTGGCCAACCACTAAGCTGTCATGTTGGCTTCGGTATTTTCGAAGTAGGACTCGTCGGAGCTTCCTGTCAGTCTCAGCTTTGGTGATGGCCTGCTTGGCGATGGCTCACTTGTCAAGACTCTCTTCAAAGCTTTGGCTCCCTTGCAGTTGTGCTGGTCCAAGGGAATCTCCAAGAAGATCTCCTGCAAATTGTGGCTGAAATCCATACAGCCACTGCGAGGGGCTGTATCCAACAAACTGTTGGAGCAGCGTTGAGTTGCGGGATGACGTAGCAAAGTGCTTGTCGAAGGCCCTCTTCGGAAATCATCTGCTGATCGTCTTCCATCCAGATCTCAGCAGCTTTTCGAAGAACAGCATGCCGGCGCTCCACCAATGAGAGCCTTGTGTGGGTTTTTTGAAGCGATGTGCTCGATCATCTGGCCGCTTGTCCAGTCATGGAAGCGATCTGCATTCCAGCCCCTGCCCTCACCGTCACCAGGACGTGATCAGCACGTTCTGCAGAAATCACGGCCGCTGCCTGAAACTTCCAGGCCGATGATTGGCATTTTGTGGTCGCTGACCTTGATCCAGAAGATGTCCACTTGGACTCGCTCGTTGAAGCCCTTGATTTCGGGGAGCCGATGGTGCGACTCCATCCGGCTTCTTGTACCGGGCACATGCCACGCACTTGTATTCACGGGCACATTTGACCACCATGTCACTGACACCACGGCTCTCCAGCATCTCAGTCAGGGCCTCTGGCGTTGGATGTCCAAGGCTTCGATGAAGTCGCTGCACTACTCGGACAGCTTCTTGATGGCTCTCAGCCATGAGCTTCACCTGGCTGCCAAGCTGCTTCTTCTCATCGTCCGCAGCTGCAGCAACCTCCCATGTCACAGGCAACTCTGTCAGCCATGCGACAAGCTGCAAGGATGCCTGCCATCATTGGCTGGTAGTTCTCCATGAACTTGGTGTGCCTCTCAGTTGAAGACGATGAACCTTCGAGGCGGCAGTGCTGGTGGCTGCCATCGCTGAAACTCTTGCCACAGAGCTCGTTTTGTGGTCTGAATTGCAATTGGTTTTCGGACTGGGCGCCACACCAAGTCAACATCCCGCACTCTCCATACTGGCACTGGTCGAAGTGAGCCCGATTGCCAGGAAGGTCATGAAGGGCTTTTGTCTTCCAGCTGCGTGCGTAGGCTGATTGCCCAACATGCCATTGTCCTCCTTGGCGAACTTGGTGCATGTAGATCTTGCGGTTGAACTTGAGGTGTGTGGCGTGGTGCCATTCTCGCAGCTCAACCAGCTGCTGTCTCTGCTTGTAAGTTCGAGCTGCCAAGTACTGCATGTTGGACCACGGCCCGCATGTGGGGGAAAGAAAAATTTCATCAAGGCATTCGAACTGTTGCAAGTCCAGGAACAGCTGTGTCGAAAGTGCGGACAGACCCGCCCATGGATTCAGCAATCTCAGTGGGTCGCCCTTTTCCAGAGTAAACTTCCCAGATCACACGGCGTTGAGATCGATCATGCAGCTCTGAGGTCACAAAGCTGTGGTGCTTGTTGTTGAACAGGTGCCGTTGGCATTTCACAGTTCCAGGCTCAATGGCCTCCGGCTCTTCGGTTGCAGTGAAGATGGTCTCCTCAGAGTTGAACTCATCACGATGCCAAGATGTTGAATGATGGGTCTTCCACAAAGCATTGGAGTCTCTCCAGGAACCATGAAGACCTGAGCAAAACCAAAGCGTCCATTGACGAACATCGGCATTCGGACCACCAAACGAGCCATGCTATAGCAGCATCACCACCGAAGTGGAATTTCCGATCACACCTGTAGAAGAGGATCTGCTCGATGGGGAATCCCAGCTGCTGCAAGTGCTTGACATAGCGCGCCAGTGCCCCATAGCCACATAGAAATGCCGAAGCTCCAGGGTCCAGCAAAGCCACATCAAGCCGCTCTGACCATGGCCTCCTCAGAGTGTCGAGTCATCGACTCGGTTGCTTGCCGCTTGTTCAGTGTGAAGTTCTTGGATTTGATGGGGCCATAAGCCGCAAAGTGACCAGGCTAGCCACATCTCAGGCACTGAAGTGATGCCGTTGCCCTCTGGGTTTGGCTGTGCTGCCTTCATCGGAGGCCTGTCGTACTTGTAAAGGTTGGGCTTTCCACTCTTGCCCTTTCCTTTTCCACCTCCCTTTGCTGGCTTACCCTTTGGTGATCCACCTCCGTGTAGTCCCAGGAGAGATGTTGCCAGCCGAGGGATCCGAGAAGGCCACAATTGGCAGGAAGCCACTGGAGAGTTTCAAGTCGCTGAACCTTTTCCTGGCGTCAAGATACGCCGCATAAGCCTCATCATTCCGTCGGCTGCCCAATATAATCATGGTAGTAGCCGGACTCAGGTCGTAGGACTCACCAGCCCAGTCATACTCAGGGCAGAAGTTTCCCGGTAGGCATCATCTGCGTCAGCGTCTGCATCATCCCAGTCCTCGTACTCCTCATTGTCAGCATGTAGGCACGACCACCCTTTCCACGGTGCCATCGTCGATCTTGATGTCCAAGCGTTGACTGCTTGTAGTCCTGCCCCAGGATCAGATACAAGGCTTCAGTCACCTTAGTTAGATCCAAGCTCGGAGCTCGAAGCGTCACCAGCTGCTTCTGCTCCCTTGTCAAGCCACATTGACGTAGGAGGTGCCAGCCTTGAACTGCAGAAGGTAGGCTGTTCTCCAACTTCTTATGCATCCCAGAGTGATCAGACACATAGCTCAGCAAAGTCTGACCCTGCTTCCGCTGCAAGTTGAAGTAGCCATCGAAGTCAGAGGGCAGCTGAACTCGGGCATCGTATTGTTTGAAATGGGCATCCAAACTTTTGATGATGGTGGCAAAGGACTCAGGCTTCTCCGCCTCTTCAGGTCGAAGTCCTCCAAAAGTCGCCATGCCGTCCCGGTGAGGCTACCGATGATGTTGAGCAAAGACTCGCCAGATCTCTTCGAGAGGCTCATCTTCCGATGGTAGATATGGATGCTCTTCCTCCACTCTTTGTAGTCCCGTGGTTGACCATGAAGAGTGGGATGAAACTGTCGCGGGTAGAAGCATCACTGATGGGAGATGAAGGTGCCGAAGTCATTCCCAAGAAAGTCCAAGGTGAACTGCAAATAGTGAGAAAGCCAAGCCACCGATGGTCTCAGGAAAGTCGGGCTCCTCAAGCAGTTCCCACCGTAGAGCTCTGCAACCAGGCTGCAGTAGGGCTCCACCTCACAGGCCGCGAATGCGCGGCTCCGCTACCAATGTAAGATTGGTGCAATGCCAGAACCAATCAGCAAGCGAAGCTCCCGAAGTCCCAGCTCGAAGCAAAAGGCGGAGGCTATCGCGCAGCCAGTCTGGGTACTAGTTACCCACCCTATGGGACAAATGTGGGCCAGGGCCGATAAGGCCACCAAAGGAAATGGTGAAAACCCATGTTGTACGGCGTAAAATTCACAACGTATGCGTTTCCACATCGTGAGCAGAAACGTGCTAGGAAACGCGTATGTGTTAAAAATGTGTTTCCAGCGTCATGCCCAATGACCTGAAACCTCTAGCAATTTAGATGTGTTTTCGCCAAAATATGAAAACGCGCAAGTGTATCCTCAAAAAAACCATGATGCAGACTGGAAGCGCGCATGTGTTTCCACATATCAAACCCAGCCAGCATGGAAACGCAAATTTGTTAAACATGTCTTTTTTTTGTGTTTCCTAAAACATGTTGTTCACAACCGTTTTTTCATAGCTCAAACTGGTCATGTTTTTGCCCTGACGTCTGACTGATTCAGGCCCAAAAAAAGGAAAAAACGGAAACCAAAAAATCTCTGACTTACAAGTAACACGTTTGAAATTTCGAAAACATTACTTAAACCTGCAAGAAAAAAATACAAAAGATATAACTTACCTACAAATCCTATACAAAAACTTAACATAACTTCAAATACACTTTCCTAGGTCCGTTTTATACATGTAACATAACTCCAACTTAAGTCGGGGCACATCCTTGTAGGTTTGCGGATTATTGCTTTCGCAATTTTGGTGCCATGTCTGTTTGAAACCAAACATCCTTGGCTTGCATTTACACTTTGAAGTAGCATGAAGTAGTTGATTGCCCACATTTCATGAGCCCTCTCAAACTGAATTTTGAGCTTCTTGAGGCCCAGGAGTCATCGAAAAGTTCGCAGAGAGTTGCAGCAACTTTGTCGTCGGAGTGCACAGGCCACATGCCACAGAGTCGACAGATGGTTCGTGATAGTTTGTTTTTTCTCGACAGGAAACAGGACCAGCTCGTGGCCCTTGTGGACATGTGCGCGGTGACCGTAGACGCATGTTTACATTCACCACGGTCACGGCACGTATCGTGTGCGTGTGCCGTGCACCCGGTCGCAGGCGCAATTGAGAGCCTCTATACGTGAGCAAATCAAGTCTACTTGAAGCTGTTCATGCCGTCATCGTTTTTGTTCAAGTGCACATGATGGCACATGTGCATTCATCATGCAGGCATTTTGGGCGCTACACCTGCGGGGCCCTACCTCTTCGACACAATTCCTGGGAAGAATGATGTTAATTCGAGGCAGGGCATGGCAGGGCAAAGAGTTGACACGTGTTGACACGTGCAGTTCGCTGCAGCGGATGTTGACATTTTGATTCAGGCGCCTCTCCGCAGAAGACAACATTTTCCACGTTTGCGCCGAGGCTTTGGCGCTTTACATCACGTTGCCAAGGGAACCATGGTCATTTGACTTCACAGATCTTCACAGTGACATCAGATGACCAGCCGAGGCCTCTGAGCTCTTCTCGCAGAACAAGTCGCAGTATCGGAGTAAGCTGCAAGACTTGGGGAAGGCTCGTGCTGAGTGCAGCCATATCCATGGACCATGAAACCCAGCAATATGATGCATGACATAGTTTGATACATAGTTTGATTGTTATTATTGTACATTGTTGTTATGATACGATGATAACATATTATGACGGATTCTCCAAAAAGCGGCCAGAAAACTCTGATACAAACGCTGGGAGGCCGATATGCTCGAAAATCGCGATGCCTGGCTGGCTGACACCTACCAGGAATATTTTTGCGGAGAACGACCAAAGTTGCCCAGCATGGAACTTTTTGTCCATGACAACATCTGTCAACAGAGTAATAGAGCGTCAGCGAAGTGTCAACGGAGTGTCAAGGGTCCAGCTTGATGAGTGAGGCTTCCTCCACTGGAACCTTCCAGACGACTGTCTACCAGACCTGCGCCTGCTGGACTTGCTGGACCTGCTGGACCTGCTGGACCTGCTGGACCTGCTGGACCTGCTGAACCTTCCAGGGCTTTACAAGCTTCGTGCCCAAGATTTCAGTATTCCAGCACCAGCGTTGGAGCAAGTGATCTCTGGTTAGTGCCTTCAACCCTTCTGGGCGGTAGCGCCTCATCCTAAAAACTTGAATTTTGCGACGCGCATTCACTGTCAATGACTGTCAAAAGGCATGCGCTCTCTTTGGATTGACGGAAGCACTGTTTGATATTGTTTGAATATGTTTGAATTACGTAGATTGAGGCACCTGCATTCTAGATGAGATCACGGAAGACCAGATCATTGCAGCGGCTTCAACTTTCTGCGGCGACCAAATCCCAGTGATTCTGGGACGCCCAAATCAGGGCTTCAATGTTTCCACAATGAAACAGGTGGGCGTCGGAGTGCTTCAGCCTGTTTCAGCAGATTTCAATATTTAATAGTCACCGTGTTTATTACAGTAATAGTGACCATCCTGGACTACGGCCCCCCGCTCAAAGTCGACAAGGTCAGGGGGTTCAGAATTTCAACCCCCTGTGGTAAACAAACAAATAGTCCCCTGAATGGACGAACACTATTTGGACTTGGTTGGACGGCGAGACTTTTTCTGTCTGGCGATGGGTCGCAAGTAAGATTTGAGCCAAGGCAATGGTACACTTCGGAGTTTGAAATGTGAAAAACACCTTAAAATACATGCAGTTTGTTTTGAATTAGACATGGTAAACGCATGTAATATTGCATGAGTACGACAACTAACTGGGGATATTCCTGGGAAGAATCCAAATCAACCAGACAATTTGTTTGTTGTACTGTTTTGTGCATACGTACTGTACAAAAGGTCCGCGCCAAGCGAATTATGCTACATGACATGTACGTCCCAGATTATCCTTGAGTCGGCATTGGGCCAGACTGTCCTTGATATGGCTGTTTCTGATAGTATAACGATTTTGATGGCGCCAGTTTCGAGAACCATGATACTCATACTGTTGCTGATATGAACCAGGATTTTGGTATGATGCTGTGGCCCGAATCTTTCCAGGTAAGTAGCACTGAATTTCAACGAATCCTCGGGCGTATGTTCTAGCCATGGGTGGGTTGCATCTGGAAGTTGACCCTGCACTGGGGTGTCAATACACCAGGTTGTTTCAGATTGCCATCTATGACGAATTCCAACAATGTCATCTCTTCAAGACAGCCACCCAAGGTAAGTTTCTGAGGTACCAGGGCCAGTTGCCATCCAACACCACAGTGATTTTGGTCGTCCAAGCACAGGTTTCTGCAGATAGGACACTGACTGCTGACCAGACCACCCGGGTCTAATCCAAAGCCTTGCCTTGCCGTGCGTGACCTTAGGTTTGTGGCGGAGGTTTGCTCAGGAATCTGTTGCTTGGGGGTCGGAAGCTCATTAAGCCATGTCAGGTATGCCAAATTTCACCAAGAGCCAAGCTCGGCCTGCACTTTCCAATAGGTTGACACCATATCACAGCCAGCTTCACGATGAAGCCTGTCCTTCCAGATCAACCATGCATGAGGGACCAGAACCTGCTCAGGCACACAATCAGCAGACACAGCCTGCCTGCATCACAGGTTGTGAACAAGCAATTATCCCGACACCGTCACGAGAAACAGCAGCCATTGCCAAATTGATGCATCAAACACGCCAGAACATTGCTATGCCCCTCCAACGGGAGGTGTCATGGGTTTCGAAACCCACAAGAAAAGAAAAGCTGAACCAGTTTTGCATGAGCAGCAAGTCGACCGCAAGAGACCTCAAGTCCTGCCAACTATCCAAAATCCCAGCAATGACAAGCAAGAACCACAACCTGCGGAAATACACAAATTCCAGTGCAACACCCTGAACTTGATTCATTGCCACCGCCCAAAGCAGACGACTGTCAGCAAGCCTTGGCTCCCGAGCATGGCCAGCTTTCTTTGACTAACATGGCCAGCACAACCGGAAGGAAGCCAACCTTGCCCACCATCTCACCGAACAGTCCTTGAACAGCCATGGCAGTCAACACGATTGACTACAGCCTTGACATCCTGGAGGATCCCGAGTGCATACCACACAGGCAGATGGTGAACGCATCCAAATTTGGATCATTCGAAATGAAAACCTTGAACCATGTGCAGTCACTGTCCCGCCAGGCACCACTCCTGGGCAACTGACCCAGGCAGAAGCCAACCTTGGCTCCATGGTTCAACCCATTTTCCCACGATCCTGGCTCGGTACCCCGCTACCATTGTATGAACAACTCCTGGACACATGACAAACAAGTGTTTTTTTTTGCAACAGGCAGCATGTGACCAGAAATGCCCAATCCTTGCAGGCAATTTCAACATGCCAAACATCCCGTTGTCCGCATGCCGAATCCACATTATGTGGAAACAACAGGCGTGGGTTGCCATTGATGAAATGATGTTCTACCTAGGGTCCACTTTGGGAGACAGTGTGTTCACACCATTCATGCCGACGGCATTCCATCATGAAGCAGCCGCCGATGAAGAAGCAGGAGTTTGGTTGCGCCCGATGTTCTTGTCAGCCTTTGACGGAAAGCCATCGTTTGAGGACATTGAATTCCAGTGATGTTGTCCTGCACAACCCTGGAAGGCAACTGCCTACTCCGCGCACCGCAAGAGATCACAGCGGATTATGGGTTTACTGCGACTTCTCACGCTCCTGTCAGGTCTTGATCTTCGATGCCATCCGCATCATATGGCGGTAGGGGGCCCCTTTTGTTTCCTAGGCACCTGACGCCTGATGGCGCACTGGTCTCTGTGACCATTGGCATGGAAAAGCAGCGCACTGAGCGCTTTGATTCGTGCTGCGGTGGTGACTTTGAATCTTCCGCAACTAGGCCGATTGGTGGAATCCTCAGGAGGGTTGTTGAGCATAGCCCCCTGCCTGCTCCAGCAGAAGGAGCAGAACGTTCCGATTTGGGACGGCAGCGCAAGGACATGGAGAAGGTACACAAGAGAAGTATGTTGGTATGTGAGAGCAACACCAGTTGAGAAGAGACGATACTGTGCCACGAAGCTTGTTGGCAAACTACGTGGTCCAGCTCGTCTACTTGCAATGAGTTGGACGACAATGGAGTTTGACCACACCCATGGTATCAAAGACCTCCTCCAGAGGTTAGCTGCCTCTCCCTTGGTGTGGCAGACTTTGCCGAATGCTGCGGCGACCTGCCAGCAGTATTTCAGCTTCAAACGTGAAGCTGGCGAGGCAATGAATAACTTCCTGGTGCGAGAAGCCTTGGGTTACTCTGAATTTGTGGGGGCGCTCCTCTTGCTCTATGAGGACAAGCAAGGTGTCCAACAGCATGAGAAGAGTTTTGACCTTCCTGAAGAGGTTCCTCGCGATATAGGTCACCGACAAGACCTATGGCGTCTTCACCTAGGAGCTGATGGCTCTGTGGGAATGTCTCCATTGAGACGTGCTCCAAGGACCCCAAGTCGGTCCATTGGAGTTCCAGGTTCAACTATGCCTGGCGAAGCTTCTGGCGAGATCAATGAGTTCTCTTTGCTGACAGCTTTGTGCTTGGTGTCTTGCGTGGGTTCCGGCTGTTGCCTTCAGCTGGATTGAGCCATGATGAGAAGCGAGACATCCTGGCTTCCACCAAGGGAAGTCTTGAGTTTGAAGTCGTGACCCAAGCCTTGCAGACCCTATGGGATGAGCAGTTCCTTGGTCGTGGTCCTATGCGAAGCACTATGACTGGGTACTTCAATGAGTGCTTCCAGGCTTCTGACGAGACCTATGACCAGGACTGGCATGAGGACTGGGGCGAAAACTACTGGGGCGAAGCTTTTTCAAGGTGAAGCTGAGGCTCTTTTCAACCAAGCTCAGCGCACTTGGACCGAGGCTCAACGTGCAACAGCTCAGCTTCGGAAAGATCGTGGTTTTGGTCATGTTCGAGCTTCCAATGATGGCAAATGTTTTCTTTGTGGCGGCAATCACTTTGCTTGACTGCCCTGACAAGCACCACCCTTCATTTTCCAAAGGCAAGGGCAAGGGGAAATCACTTCATGCCTACATGGTTGATTGTGAGACTGCGGAGCTCTACTACATGAAGGGAAAAGGTAAGGGTAAGTCAAAGAAGGGCAAATCTTCACACTACATGGATGTGAATGCTGCTTGGAAAGGGAAAGGTAAGGGTAAGCCGTCTGCTTACTCGAACCGACCTCCTGTGAATGCATATGCCTCAGAATATGGCCTTGAGATGCGCGATGCCATGAACATGCACTCCACGTCCTCCTCTTCAACCTGGACATGCACTTTTAGATTGTGGTGCCACGGCTTCAGCAGGACCAGATGTAGCTGCTGACAAATTTCAGACTTCAGTAGTCATCTCGAAGTACATGCGACCGTTTTTCAGGTTTGGGAATGGATGCTGGGGTCAAGCAAATTACAGAGTTTCAATCACGTCGAAAGTTTCTGGTAAGCCACGTTCCTTTCACATGTATTGTTTGCCCAATCCTACATCGGGGAGCAAGTCCAATTTGGTACCGGTTCTACTTGGTATGGATCATCTATCTGGTAAGGATTGCCCTGAATCAGCTTTGACGATTGATTTCAATACTGGTTTGGCTGTGGAATCCTTGAATCCAACACCTACCATACAACAATTGCCATGTAATCCAAAGGGGCACTATATTCGGGATATTGTCTACTACCTCACACTTGGATATCCCAACAACCAGGCGAACCCAACAGTTCATGTCATGGAGGGGGAAATCCAGTCTGCCGAGCTGCAAACCCTTGAATTACACCCAGTTGCGTTCTATGACATGAGCATGTCTGATCGTGAGCACGATCCACATGTCCTTGAAAGATCACGAAGGAATCTTTTGGCACTTCATGCAAGACAACATGGTCATGCTGCTTCGAATGCTGAAGCCACGCTGGCGTCAATGTGTCCGCGAGACAACCCTGTGATTTCCAATTCGACCGCATCCGCTTCTTGTGCGCAGCCTGACCATGGCGCAAGCTTAAGAAAATCGACAAGGGCAAGTACGGGATGCAATCCAGCGGGCGACGCCCAAAGCTCAGTCCAAACCTTTGGATCCAGAGCGCACGATGGGGCACGACCCGAGAGATCCGAGGGCGGATGCCCAACAATGGCCGTGGTTTGGGGCTCACAATCCCTCGAAGCCGCATGGAGCTTGGGTGCATTGCACGGTGTGCAACCTTCGCCTGCAGTATGTGCCGAAGAAGGGCAGCCACAGTGGAAGCACCAAGGTGGAGAATCCGGCAACGATTCTTCGCATGCTGAACCGCTTGCGACCCATGATGGGGGAGTTCAAGCCCAACCAGCAGATCTCTGCTGCGATGGTCAAGTTGATCGAGGCCGAAGAGGTGCTGGCGACATCCATCAGCAGCGTGGTGGAATCCCAGTCAGCGACAAGTGCATATCCGAAAGCCAAGGCAAGTCCCTCAAGGTCTCCTTCAACGATGTCACCGAGTTCCCCGGCAAACGCATTGGAGCGTGGTGGATCAGCAGGATGGGATCAGTCCGGACGACATCAACAAGCACCTCACTGTGGAGGAGATGACCAGGTTCAGCAGCTGGTCCGCGAACGTCAAGCGGCCAGCGATCCCAGCCTGCAGAATGCCAACAACACCGAGGCGGAGATGGCATGAAGCCCTATGCAGTTCCAACGAATGCCAAGATCCCTGTGTATGCCAGCGACTCTGAGCATGACGGTGTTCCAAAGAATGTCAAGTCCTCAAAGTATGCCAAGGTTCCAAAGAATGCCGATGCCACTGAGAATGTCAAGGTTTCAAAGAATGACGACAAGAACTATGAGCTGGCGCATCGTCTTGCGGCGAAGGTGATGCTTTTAGCAACTACGATGGTGGCGATGGCCTCTTCTACGATGGCATCCTTTGCACTTGATGATCGTGATGGACTTTGGGAAAGTGCTTGTGCTCCTCACTCGAGTATCTGCTGCAGCCCAGCAACATGGACTTCAGCCCAGGCGCATCAACCTTGAAGCTGGCTATGACTTGTACAAGAAGGAGACATGGGATCACTTGCGTGCTTTGCGCAAGAAGCACCGTCCCAGGCGTCTATGGTGGTCTCTGCCATGCACTTACTGGTGCCAATGGACAGCAATCAACTATGCTGACCCTGACAGGAAACAACTCCTTGAAGATCACCGACGACGTGAACGACGTCTTCTCTGGCATGCCCATGACTTCATAGCCGAAGCCCTTGATGATGACCCCGAGACCTTGGTCTACTGGGAATGGCCCTGGCCATGCTATGGATGGCAACAAAAGCCTCTCCTTGCCATTCAAAAGCTTTTTGAACAACATGGTTTGGAATGGAATGGCTGCCGCATTGATGGCTGTCGCTATGGCATGGTCGATGAGCACGACGTGTTCCTGAGAAAGAAATGGCTGGTGCGCAACAATGATGAGCACTTTCATGGCCAATTTCGTTGCAAAGTCTGTGTGGGCAACCATTGCCATGGTCGCATAGAAGGTCGAGAAACTCAAAAGTCGAGCTATTACCCCTGGAAGATGGTTCAAGCCATTGCCCGGCTTTGGGCCAAGCAGACTGTTTCCAACCAGCAGCTGCGTCGCATGAACTTCCAGGAGGTCCATGAAGATGACGACATCGACCTCTATGCAGCCCCTGAAGATGAAGCACCTGCAGATCCAGCCGAACTTGCGGTTGAGCCTGCTTCGAGCTCCGTGGCCGAACCTCCAACTGCAGCTGAAGGTGAACGATGGAAAGCCAAGCTCATGCACTTTCACAAAGCTGCCGGCCACTGCTCAAGCCGAAGCCTGAGTCGCATTGTTCGCGATGCCAACCTGGAGAAGTGGAAAATCAAGATGGCTGAGGACTTCACTTGTCCAATCTGCGAAAGCCTTCGACCTGGTGGTGTCTCTAGTGGCAATGTGCCACCTGCTGCAACTCATGCTCAGTTTGGGCCCTGGCAAGCCCTCGGACTTGATGCATCAGAATGGGTTGTGCCAGGTTTCAACAAGAAGGTGAAGTTTTTGCTCATGATTGACTTTGCCACCAAGCTGCGAGTTGCAATGCCCCGGCATCACCGAGCTACGCACTGAGAGTGGCAACCAAGTGATCGAAGCTGTAGCCAAAGGATGGTTAGGCCATTTTCCAAAGCCTGATATCACCATCCCCGACAATGGCATGAGCTTTGTCTCCAAGGAGTTTGCTGATTTTTGCCGAGATCAAAATGTCGAGCTCAGCCTTCTTGCAGAGAAAGAACCCTGGGCTCATGGACTTGTTGAGCACGCCATGCGGGAGTTCAAACACACAGCTTCTGCAATCCAGTTGGACAACAACTCCCAAGATCCAACTGTGACTTTGGCTTTGGCAGCTTCAGCACTCAACTCCACTGAGTTTGTGAGCGGCTTTAGTTCACATCAATTGGCATTTGGGCGTGAATACACCATCAGCGAAGAAGATCGCCGACTTTTTGCCCAACTTGGTGAACGAGCTTCCTTTGCTTCCATGGTTGCCGCTAGACAAAGAGCTGAAGATGTGGCAACGAAGACAAGATCACAAAGAATCCTCACCAGACTTGCCAACAGCAAGGCCCGTCAACCTCTACGTCAATTTGCCGTGGCCGACCTTGTCAAGGTGTGGAGAAAAGTTTTGCCATCAGATGCTACAAAGGTCCCAGAGGTGGCATGAAGCGCACCAGTAGACCAGGCTGGATTGGCCCTGGCCGTGTGATCTTCACCGAGATGTTGCCACATCAAGACAAAGATGATCCTCGCAGGCACATTGTCTGGGTCTTGCTCCATGGAAAGCTCTTCAAGTGCTCTGTGCACAGTGTGCGACCTGTGACTTCAGCTGAAAGGTTTCACTACGAGGTGCACGAAAAGGAGGATGTCACCAAGATGAAATCTCTCTCTGACTTGGTCCCCAACAGGGAGTTTGTGGACATCACGGACGAGATTCCTGATCCTGATGAGCCCGAGCTTCAGATCCTTCCTCCAAGACCTGACAGCACCGCAGCTGTTCCAACCTTGAGGATCTGGGGCAAGAAGCATCTTGGACCCGCTGACTGGACAACGATCCATCGATCGTCGCCACTTGGACTTGGCATTCCGAATCCTGCACCTCTCCCTGGACTTGGAAGTGCGTCGGATTCAAGGTCACCTGGACTTGACCTTCCAGCATCTTCATCCCAACCTGCTGGTCTGGACTTACCAGCTGAAGCTGCCCCCATTCCAGTCAATGACTATGATGCGGGTGATACTTCGGCCTATAAACCAGAATCTCCTGTTCGTGAACCTCCTTTAGTGCCACATCCTGAAGAGCCTGAAGCCAAAAGACTTAGAGGCCTTGACTATGACCTCAAATGGGTCGAGCAACTTCAACAAGATGCAGCCCAAGAGGCCAACACCATGGACATCTTTTCTGCTCTTCAAGACCCTTGCGTCGAAGAAGCCTTCATGATTTCTTTTGACTTCACCGTTGAAACGCAGCGCCAACGCAAGATGCTTGAGCGCAATCCTGTCCTCTACCTCACCAAGAAGATGGGCAATGCAGAAGTTCAGCTGACGAAGCTTTCAGCAGAACATCGTGCTCTTTTCGAGCGTGCCAAGACCAAAGAGGTGGACAGTTTCCTGAAGAACCAGGCGGTTAGGAAATGTCTGAATGATGCAGAAATCAGAAGAGCTGTAGATGTTGGGCGAATTGTGAAGTCAAGATGGGTTCTGACTTGGAAACCCACAGCTCCAGATGAGCTCCAATCTGCAAAGCAAGATGCCCGAGAAAACCCCAACACGCTCCTTACGAGCGATGGTGCCCGCAAAGCCAAGGCACGCATTGTGCTACTTGGCTTCCAGCATCCCTCCTTGCTGGATAGAAGTTTCAAGACGGCGGCGCCGGTCCAAAGTATGTTGGGCAGCAACATGCTCTACCTGCTCTCCACGCATCACCAGTGGAAAATCCATGGCCTAGATCTTGCCACTGCTTTTCTCTAGACTCAGCCCACAGAAGCAGACCAAGAGATCTGGACGAGTGGTGTTCAAGAGCTACGGCAAGCCTTAGGTATCCCAGAAGGTGGCATCATGAGGATCCTGAGGAACATATACGGCAGCACCACTGCACCCAGAGGTTTGTGGTTAGACCTACATCGCAAGCTTGTAGGACTAGGTGCTGTGCCGATACTGGGAGAGAGATGCGTTTGGGGGTGGTACTCAAAGGAGCAGAAAGATGAGACAGGCAAGTTTGCAAAATTGCTCGGTGTCATCGGCGGACGTGTTGACGACTTCCATGTCGTCGGAGACAGCCATGACCCTGAATGGCAATGCATCTTCCAGAAGATCCTTGCCAGCTACAAATGGGGCTCATCAAGACAAGGAAGTTACCGCCATGCGGGCACTGACATCAAGACCATCGATTCTCCTCACGATGGCACTTTTCACATTCAAGTTGATCAAGACTCCTACATCGAGACGGTGATGGATGTTTCTTTGGATCCGACCCGATGGAGTCAGCATGGTCCTCTCACCAAGAGCGAAGTAGCTGCTTGCCGCACCGCCCGGGTGCACTCCAATGGCTGGCCATCCAGACTCAGCCTCAACTTTGTGCTCGTTGCAATTTGCTTTTGACTGAAGTTGTGACAGTTGGAACTATTGAAACAGCCCGTGAAATACAACAAATGGTTTCTGAAGTTCGAGCGGATCCCCACAACTTGCAGTTTTTCAAACTTCCAAGCACCAAGAAGTGGACCGATGTGGTTTTTGTTTCAATGGGCGACCAGGCTCAGTCCAATCGTCCTCAAGGTGATTCCACAGGTGGACTTGTGACCCTTGCTGCTGGGCCCGATGTTTCGACTGGAAAAGTCGTCCCTATGAACCTTCTTGCATGGTGAAGCTGGAAGTTGAAACGCGAAGCAATTGGTAGCAATGACGCTGAGGTCCAGAGCATTCTTGAAGCTGAAGATCAAAACTTTCGAGTTCGCATGCTCTGGAGTGAACTTCATGGCGCAGGTCTTGAGCGACCAACACGCCGAGTCGATTTGGTCACTGCAGCCTAGGAGCAAGCACGCTTGGTCTCTGGAATTCGTTGCACTGAATCCCCTCTCCTTGAACTTTCAAATATGAGAGCTGCTCTTCAAGCATTTCAGCTTCGAGATAATCTGAAGCGAGTGAACTGCGATCTACGTTGGGTTGCTTCGGACTATGACCTTGCCGATGCCTTCACGAAGAAGCGGGCAGACAGCAGAGTCGGCTTGCTTAAGTTTTTGCAAAGCCGCCATTGGTCCATTGCCTTTGACCCCAACTTCGTGGCAGCCAAGCGCAACGAACGAACTGCGATTCAGAAGTGGATGACGCACTTGGCGATTCCAAAGTTCCTTTGACTGCCAATGGTTCCTATGAAAACTATGCTGAGCATGTTCTCGCAATCAGTGCTAGCGAATTATACCAACAAGACTTCCAGCAGGATCTCGCAATCAATGCTGGTGATCTTTTTCATAGTGATTTGCATGTTCTCGCAATCCATGCTGGCTCACGAGATGTTCTGAAAGATGTTCTGACCGGATCGTTTGTTTCCCTACCAAGCCAAAGTACAGTGAATCAAGACCTGAAAGCTTTTTGTGCTGGTGCGACTTCTCACGCTCCTGTCAGGTCTTGATCTTCGATGCCATCCGCATCATATGGCTCGGTAGGGGCCCCTTTTGTTTCCTAGGCACCTGACGCCTGATGGCGCACTGGTCTCTGTGACCATTGGCGTGGAAAAGCAGCGCACTGAGCGCTTTGATTCGTGCTGCGGTGGTGACTTTGAATCTTCGGCAACTAGGCCGATTGGTGGAATCCTCAGGAGGGTTGTTGAGCCCAATAGCCCCCTGCCTGCTCCAGCTACATTTACCCTTGAAGTCACTCAGAAAATCTTGCCGCAAAGTTTTGCAGCTGACTGTGGGGTCCAGACCTTTACTTGGATCGTTGCGCAAGCCATGGGATATTTTCCGACTGCCACCACACCAGAACATGCCGAACACTGGAGGCACTTGTTTGCTCAGCACCTTTTGCAGCATCAACAACACCTTGACATCATTCATTGCATTTCCTTAGGAGGGATGAAAGATGACGAAGACCTCCAAAGTGATCTGACTCAACTGTTGTCAGAACATGGGGTCTTTCCTGAACGTCTCAAGGAACGTGCCGCCAAGATCCTTGCACATGTCCCGCAACCTGCTCTGAAGAGCATTGTGTCGTCCCGCAAGCCTTGGGCTGACCTTAATCAAGCTGCCAACCAAGCCAAACCTTCCATCAAATTGATCACGCAAGACGAACTTGATGCGCAGATTGCCACCCGAGCCAAGCATCGCGCCCAATTTGGCCGCAAACCAGTCAAGTCCACCTTCAAGCAGAATGACCATAACACGGAAACTGTCAGCTTGAAAGCATCCGAAATCCAAGTCCCAGAAGGTGTCTTCAGGCAACGAGACGGAAAAGTGCTTGGCCCTTTGCAAGCGAACCAAGTTGGTATCAATGCCGAAGGTGTTGTGTTGGTAGATGAAGAAGAATCACATGCAGTGTTGAAGTTGCCCACTCCAGTGATCCAGAAAGGCCTTGCAGCGCGGGCACTTGCCACCAAAGAAAACGCCCGCCTGCATGGAAATGAGCCCACTCGATTCCCAGCACTTTGCATGTCGATCCAAGAACCTTTGATCGCTGCTGGGTATATCTACCAACTAGGTACGCAAGCTGTCCAGAGACCTGAGCCGCCAGTCAAACTTGCTGTTGGTGAGAAGCGGCATTTGCCGCTGAACTTTTGCCCCAACATGCCAGCCCAATAACACCGTTGTCATCGATGCATGGGACCGACAGTGGCTCACCAAGAGGTTTGAGAATATCAAAAGCAAAAGTATTGAGATGTTTGTCTTCTCCTTCAGAATGCTTGCTGAAAGAACCGAAGGCTTGATAGCCAGGAGTTGCAACAATGGAGTGTACTATGAGCCCAGGTCTGCGTGTGGTCGATTCCCAAGCAATGCCCACCATGTCACTTGGATCCCGAATGCACCATACTTGGAAGCAATGCCCACCATGTCACTTGGATCCCGAATGCACCATACCAAGAAGCCAAGTATGCGCAGCAAACATCGCCTCAGTCGGCATCCTTGGTCAGACATGCGAACAGGTATGGACTGCGCAGTGATGGGTGCCAACAAAATGCTCTATGCATTAAGTCCCTTGCCAAATTCAACATCGAAGGATGCAGTGTCCAAACTCCTCAAAGCGTGGGGTTGGGAAGCCAGAGCCATTCAACCTCGAGGACGCAGTCAAGATGGAACTGGAGTCACTTGGACGATCCAGGCCACATCTGGCCCCAGTCTCTTGCAGCATGGTGGTGTTTTGATCCGTAAACTGCAGAAAGAGAAGACAGTCGAGGTCAACCCGGCCTACCCGAAAGAGTATATGATGCACCTTCACCAGAATGTTGACCAAGATCCATGGCTCACCAATGATCCTTGGAAACAACCTCCCGAAGCTAAGGCGAAACCTTCAACCCTCAGTTTGCCAACATGCATCCAACAGTGATTGCCTCCATCGAAGCAAACGTTGAAAAGCGCTACGGCACCCAGATGTTGCTGGAACACAAGCTTGGCCACGTAGACCAGTCAGTGATGCAGGTTCAAGCTTCTCAAGCAGGTGTCAATCAAATGCAAGTCCAGATGGACCAGCAATGCCAGCATATCGCCCAAACACTGGATCAGAAGATGACAGAACAAATCGATCGTATCGAAGCCCTCTTCAACAAGAGGGTGAGACACGAATGGCTACATGACACAGCAGTTACGAACCTGGCAGCCAGCACAGCCGACCGGTAGTGAAGCATCAAACAGGTTTATCTGCATGCAGATATCCACGGACGAAGTTTCGGTGGTTCCACGTTGTCAGAGATTACTCTGTATGATGTTTGTTTTCATTGCCATTTCTATGCGGCTGGGGGAAGCAGCCGTGCCAGGCCTTCACCTTTTTGCAAATGTTAACCCCACTGGACTGATGGGAAAGAGTGCTGCCCCTGCTGCACTCTGGCAAATCCAGTGCCACCTTTGCGGTGCAAGAGACGCATCTTACAGCCCAGGGTGTCAGTCGTTTCATAAAAGAATTGGCTTGGCAAAATACCAAGTTCAACATGACACACGAAGTACCAGCACCACCAAAGAATCAATCTCTCCGCACTTTGGGGGGAAAGCAAACTGGAGTTGCATTTGTAAGTCACCATCCACTGCGAAGCCTTGTTCACACGTGGACTGAAGAGGATTACTCCACAGGCCGATGCGTTGCCTCAGCAGCAGATGTCAATAGACATTGGGTCACTAGCGGTTTCAATGACCGAAGTCCAACAGCTTACTGGCAGGCTCTTGACAGGACTCACCACCAGAATTGTTGATGGTTCCCAAGGTTTGCGTATGGTCTCAGATTGGAATTTGATCGCTCATGCCTGCCGCAAGCAGACTACTGGGAGTCACAGGAGGGCTGGACAGAAGCGCAACAATTTGCTCTGCAAACATGGAATAAGCCTTGTATGTGTACGTGCAAGCGCACGGCAGTGAAAGATCTCCTCTATCAAAGCCCTGAAATGATTCCTTGCGTCATCGATGTTCAGCTCAATTGGAGCTCTTTCGCTGACCATGCTGTGATCATGGTTTTTCTTAGGGACATTGACGAGCCACCAAAGGTCCCAATGTGGCGGAAGCGGAAGCCTAAGCCAATTCAATGGCCCAAGAAAAGCACAGGTGTCCCAGAGTGGGAATGCAAAGTTCTTCCAAGCTCAGACATGGACCAATGGTATCAAGATCTATGGGAAGATGCCGAAAGATATGCTGACCATGTCAATACTGCCCTTGATCTCCCTAAATTGCAGGCTCTTCAGAAAGGTCGTGCTGCCACAAAAGTGGTTGTTTGGACAGATTGTCAAGTTGCACCGGTACAACCTAATAGAAAAGGGGACATTCAATCAGAATTAACTGGCATGTAGCAACGTAACCCATGCAACGTTACGAAGCAGGTCCGGAGCAGCCCGCAGCGAAGCCACCCAAGTAGCACTTATGGAACACAAAGCCAGCCTTTGGAGGAAAATCAAAAAAGCCACAGGATTTCCTGATGGCTTTCCAATCTGGTGGAAAGAAGTGATGAAGGTCTTTCCTGCCACGCCTGATCAGTTCCCAAATTGAAATGTCTCTTGAGTTCTCCAAGCAGTATTGACTATACTTGAATCCAACCTTTTCAAAGCGAGACTTCCGTGAGGGTCTCCAAACAGTCACAGTCAATGACATCCCAGTTCAAATGTCCTTGGTGGGGGACAATGCTTTCGTCAGCCGCCCAGGTTTTAGACCATCGGTGATGTTCCCACTATCCTTTCAGCCTTCGAAGCAGAATGGACCAAACGATGGCAAAAGCATGATGAAGTCAACCCTGCGACGTGGGATCCAGTGATCTCCTTTTTCAAAACTGCACTGCCAGCAAGACAGGTTGAATTCCCCGCCATCACTCTAGCGATGTGGAGGCAAGCGTTGAGCAAGAAAAAAATTGCGGTTGGCCCAGTGGGAAAGCTGACTTGGCCTAGCTAACCTTCCTTGCAACAACTGTTGGTGCTGGTACAAGCCATCGAACAAGGATCGCCCTGGCCTTCCCAAGCCGTCACAGGCATAGTGGCGGCCTTCATCATCCGAGACAATCAGCCAGTTTCTGCCGATTTGCATATTTTCTGCCTTCCTCAGGACCTGTGGTTTTCCATCAGAGGGTGACAGTGTTAGCATTGTGCGATCCACCCTGGTTGGCAACATACCAGGCCGGTCACCGAAGCAGGTCTGGTATCATATTCAACAATGCATTGAACATGCTTATGGCACTACCAATGAATTTGCCGGCACCACAGTAGACCTGGTAAAGTGCTTTAATATCCTTCCTCGCAAGGTGCTCCAAGACCTTGCATCCCATGTTGGTATCCCGTGGTCTGTGGTTGACCCATGGATGCAAGCACTTCATCAGATGATGAGCATTTCCAGGCACGTGGAGCCACAGGAAGACCGCTGTCGTCGACGACAGGATATTTTGAAGGTTGTGCTGTAAGCGTGGTGGGCATGGTAGTTTGCAATCTTTGCATGGAAGTTTATATGTACCACAGATATCCTCGTGTGCAAACATGGTCTTTTCTGGACAACATAGAAATTCTCACAGCATTCGTGCAGCTGGCCATCGAAGCCTATCATGGGTTCTTGAATTCAGTCACCTCCTGGACATCCAAATAGATGAAGCCAAAAGCTGTTTGTGGTGCAACACAAGTGCAGGCCGGAAGGCCACTCAGTTGGCAGGTTTGAGCAAGAAATATTTCGCCCGAGACTTGGGTGGCCACATGAACTACACTAAGATTTGCTCCAACTCTTCAGTGCAGGAAAAGACCTCCAATCACATTGGTTTTTTGTCCAGGCTTGCACGTTCATGTTCACTGTCACCCACTGTCCAGAAAGAAAGGGCCTTATATGTGTCAGCGTGGCCCAACATTTTCTACGGCATCAGCACGGTCACACTTGCTAACAATCATTTCCTTAGACTGCGACCACTTGCCACCAGGGCACTAAATTTGCATCAAATGGGATCCACACCCATGTTGCAACTTTCCTGCCAGATTAACCCGTATTGCGACCCTGAATTCTACAGTATCCAAGCGACCATCCAGTCCTTCAGAGATTATTGCTCACTTGATATGGCGCAGCATACAGTTGGGGCGAGTCCTGGAAACAGGACAGACCACGGCTGGCCCCTCCAAAAGCTTCCGTCAGCCCATCCACAAACTTGGATGGCAATGGTGTAGCGGAGACATATGTTTGGACCAAGAAGGCCTTGAGATATGGATCATGAGATGCCCGAAGCCCGAACTTGCCGAACGCGTTTTGCAAGCCTGGCAACAACGAGTCATATCCCAAGTGGGTCATGAACGGAAGACTATGGGAGGTTGTTTCAATATGGATCCAAGGCTCACCAAAGAATTCATGAAGCAGCAGCCGCTTGAGCACCAAGGGCTCCTCAGGTGCATACTCAATCAAACCCAATACACTCAAGATGCCCTTTTTCATGCGGGCAAGGTGGAATCACCCAATGTAAGTTTTGTGGACAACCTGACTCCATTCTGCACCGCAGCATGCATTGTAAGTTCTTTGAAGACATCAGGAGCCACTACCCTCATGTGATAGCCCAGGAAGATACGCCGGAAGCAGCCTCCAGTCACGGCTGGAACCCCAAGGCCAAACACTTAGATGCTTGTCGAGCTGAGCTTGTCAAAATGCCTGATACCACAGCACAGTTTTTTTCCCCTTTACTTTAACAGTTGTTCCTTGATGGCAGTTGTGTTCAACCCAATGACCCCTTCAGCTTGCCAGCTGGGGCGTGGTCATGTGGAATGGGTCTCGCTTCAGAGGTGTTTCTTGCAGTGGTGTACGCAGATGGCATCAGACCAGCTTGCGAGCCGAAATTACAGCAGCCATCTCAGCCCTTAAGTTTCTGGTCACGCAACCATTGCAGGGTCGTCTTTGGATAGATAACCAGCAGGTATATGAACAGCAGCATGGTTTCAAGAACAGCCTACCAACCAATTTCCACAAAAAGCGGGATGCCAATTTGTGGCAGTACCGACAAGCCGCTTGCCATGTTAGTGGGGTCTTTAGAAGTTCAGGCACATGCCGTAGCCAACCAGCAAGTTTCTCCCGTTGACCAGTGGGCCGTTGAAGGCAACCAAGCAGCACATGCGCGTGCTGCAGCCGCCAGTTTGACTTTTGTCAGTACGTTGCAGCGGATCTCACAACTCTTGGTACTTGAAATGCATGGCAAATCTCTCCACTCCATGTTGGCAGCAATCAGTTTGAGAGCCCTGGACACACCCTGTGTCCCTAGCAATCCTCCACCACCTGAAGGTATCCAACGTTCTCCATCACTTGAAATTGACTCCGGAATCAGTCACCTTGCAAGCCCCCGAGTAGGTGACCTTCCTCACAAATTCCATGTTCAAGCACTGCCTCATGTTTTGCGCTGGATGTCCACCTTGGCTACGGACGGTAATTGTATTGTGGGTTTCTTTTCACCAACTGCTTGTTGATTTTTTGCATGCATGTGTGGACCGGCAAGTACTGGCAGGACATGGATCGATCCCCTAGATGGTGACTTGTATAACTACAAGCGCTATGTCCAATGGTTATCCCGCTATTTGCAGGGGTTGGCCAAAGCAACCGAACACCAGCTTGAAACCCAGCAGCGCCGTCCAAATAGCCACATCTTGGCATTTTGGTGCGGCGCAGTGAAAGCCCGAATGACTACCCAAAGACTTCAAAGTTTGGATGACCATTACAAGGCCTTTGCCACTTCAAGAAAGACCTTGGTGCAGCTCCTCCTGGTGGTGTTTGATTTGTTTCGCAGTGTCACGAGACGAGCGCCTGTCTCCGTCTTCTGAGCAGGAAAAGCAAGAAAAGCGAGGATTTTGGCATGATAAAAAAGAAAATTGCTGTTCAACCCTGAGCCGGAAGATCGGTGTTGGCTGGTCTCCTGGCGTCCTCTACAGGCTTGAACTCTGTCCTTTCGTTTGGTCCCCGCTTGCTGAGATCGAGCCCTAAGGTTTCCTTTGCTTCGGACGGTACAATGTACAAGCAAACACCTCCTTTTGGCGCGCAAATATCTAAACCCATCAGGTATTTTATAGATGCAAATGTATTTAAGGCGCGCTCCTTCCTCCTTCAACAGGACTGTATCACTCCTTCTTTCTGATACGGTAATTGCGTCATGCCACACACGCACAATTCGGGAAACTGCAGTGTTTCGCTCAGGACATGAGAATTTCATGTGATCTTTGTGAGCCTCTCTCTAAGTCTAGGTTGAAAGATGTTGAAAGCAAGTTGCCGGGCTCGCAGTTTTGTATCTCCAGGTCTGTGGAGGACATTCCAACGCTCTCCTCAAGCATGACGCTGAGATCTTGAATTTCTGTGAGGAGCAGGAGCGACGGAGGGACCAGTTGTACCATTCAGCACATCAACATGGCGCATCGGAGGGCACACTGCGCCCTGCAGGCCTCAAAACACAAACCCCGAGAATGTCAAGTGATAGACACAAGTGACAGAAACTCTCCAGAGCCAAAACGAATCGGCCAAAATGCAGATTGCGCATGGAAAGGAACACTTGATTTTGAAGTGTGGGCAGATGTGTTGTGTGCATTGTGGGCAAGTCATGGAAGATCAGTACTTGCACCATGTACTTTTTGGAGTTGGAAAGAGGCCAGAGACATTCTCGAAAATTCGAAACTGCTCGAATGCATCCTTGCAGCTCTTTGCACAGAAGTGGTCGTAGGGGCGTCATGTCTTGAAAAACATTCAAATTGCTCGCAGGAAGAGAAACTGGGAAATGTTTCGAGGTTTGCGTTTGCGCCTCAGGTGTTTCGCATCAATCCATTTGAGACTCTGTCGTAGTTGACCGAGGTCAAACTTTCTGGGTGCTCTGGAAGATTTCGACTATTTGCTCCTTTTGTATCGGAAGGCTGTGCTTGACAAGGCCTGCTTCAGCTTTGTCAGAAGATCGTATAGAAATTCGAAGGAAACATGTTCTGCTTTCTGAGGCGGCACAGCTTCGGCAAGAGATCCAAACGGAATCTTTCCGCAGGTCCGTGGAGAATGCAAGACCGTCAGAGAAAATGAACGTCGTGGTGCCTGGACTCCCTGGACCTGCTGTTGTTTTGATTTGGTTGGGTTGGTACTAATTCTTCGGTGCGTTTGAATCAAAACATGCAGGATACATTGTGTCACATGCTTGCATAGATGAATTTTTGTGCAAAATTTCTGCTGGTTGCGGAGTTTTGGTTTCGAAGGAATATACTTTCGAGTTTTTTGAATTTGTATGTTCTGAAGCGTACTTACGGAATCGTGAAAAAGATTGCCGTAGACGCCGTAGAGAGATACTTGAGGTCTCATAAGTCCATAATACTGCTCAGTTCCTAAAAGTTTTTTATCCGATACTGATATTGCTTTAAATTTGCCACAACTGCCCTGAGCCGCCGGACGCTGCATGATACTTGGACAAGAATATGGCGAACCCATTGAAACGGTGCTTTCTCCCCTGTCATGTGATGATCTCTCAGTTTTATGCAGTACCCTCCTCCCCCTCTACCGCAGTCTCGCAATCTTTCTGAGCCTTGCCAATCCAGCAGTGTGGGGGTTATCTGACCTGAGCACAGAACATGTTGAAGGGTGCATAGCGGATATAGTTTTTATGAAACATGTCAGAATATGTCAGAAGAATATCCGTAAAAGAAAATACATTTCACGAGTCACAGACATTCACAGACAATGTCAAAATATGTCAGAATATATCATGTCGAAAAACACTTGATGATTTAAAGTATACTTATTTGTCTCCTGTCAAGGTAGGGTTTCTCGAAGTAGACAAATTTAAATACATTTTGATCATTTTTGATCCATGAAGAGACGAATATTGTACACGTTTGGATTGCCACTGGTGGCGCAAATTCGGAGTGCACCTTTTTGCGAAAAGTAGAAACCAAATTTGAATTTGCGCTTCTCTTGGACAGGGGTGTCAGTCAATATTTGCGTCCCGTTTTAGAATGCCTTTGCAACGGTTTATTGTTTCTGCGTGACTTGCTTCTGAGTGCACATGTTGCTTCTGCTTGAGGAGGTGCAACCTTTGTTTGTTGAAATGGAATTTGATTGTAGCGACTGCGTCAACTGATGCAATTTCCTTGAGCTTCGGAAACCAATCTGCATATTATAAGTTCATGTCCTTTTCGAGGTCATCCGTTTGAGAGAGAAAGAGGGTCGCTAGCACTGGAGACAAGAAAAGAAACACATTTCTGGAGTTCCATCGCTTTGTCGTTTTCCAATCTCCTTTGAAAGAAAAGCCACGTCTCTCAAAGGTTAATTTCATGAGCATTGATACTGCACAATATATATCTAGCCAACAGCTGAAACGGATCATTTTTGGCACTTGAAGATCCAGGTTTCCTTCTACAAGCAGTCGCTGAACGAGTTTGCAGCAGATCTCAGGATGGAAGAAGCAGTTGCAGTGGTGTCAAAAGCTGTAGAAACGCTTGTAGAAGCAGTGCAAATTTATTTGCACACATTGCCCGAATACCTCGCAAACTGCAACAAGCTGTACTTGGGGACGAGCTCTCAACAAGACGCGCTGCTACACATTTGCAAACAAAACTCAGGCCGGGGCGCAGCAAATCATTGTCCCTGAACATTAGTTGAAATTGAACGACCATGTTCACAGAGTGCTCAACGCCAGGGAACGACTGCATGGATTTCGATCACCCGGAAGTTTCGCAAGTGGCAGCGTGCTGTGCCTTTAATCCAGTTGCGCAAGGCCCCAGCATTCCTGGCACTTCAGGCTGGGGCTTCTGCAGAGATCAGATGGTTTTAAGGCGTTTCTGTTTTTTTTGGTTTGCGTTGATGACCTCTACTGCCAGGACGGCGGTTGGCGACTGCTGATGAAAATTGGGCACAAACACCGCATCTTTGTGCAGAATCTCATCACCATCTTCGCCGATCCATCGAGGTGATCCGGTTGATGTACGAATCGGGTGGTGCTGAACAAGCTCGCGCATATGAAGAGTCCTTACGACAGAAGTACCCCAACTTTTTTGCAGACACTGCGTCAACACCTTAGGCAAGCCTCTGTCAGAAGCTTTCAGATCACTTGCCCGTCACAACCAGTCACAACCAGTCACCAAGAATCTCCTCAGGTTTTCAAAATGCCCGACAAGTACGGGTACAACAACGACTCTGACTACAACAAAAGGAACGACTCTTACTACCACCAGAGTGGCTGCAGGACAGTCATTCTCTTGATCCTGACTGTTGAATTGTTGACTTCAAGCATCATCACCACAGTTCCACACTCACTATTGAACATGTGACCGGTTGCTGATTTGCTGACATGTTTCTTGTAGTAAGTCTTTCCGGTTGCAGAGTGGCACAGTGCCTTTGCATACTGTACCATATGTTTTCCGAATGCATGTTTTGAAACAACTACGTGCTGCTGGGGATCTCATATGGTATATGATATTAATGGGTTGCAGTCTGTTTCAAGAGCCATGCATGAAACGATTTGTTTGCATGGATTTCAAGTGTTTTGAAAAATACGCAAACACAGGCCCTATGTTCTCAAATTTGTAGAAATGCAGTTTCATTGATCATGTCAAGTCCTGCTTGTATTGCTAAAAAAGATTGAGAGCATGTAAGGGTGATGCAGTATATTATGATTATACATGTTCGCAAATATTTGAACCAAACCTGTCAGCGCAAAAATGAAATAGAAACTGTGATTTTCAGAAAAAAACAGAAATTGCGATATATGGTATATATATATAACTGTTAACCAAAGATACAGTTCGAAGTCTTCAACAAATTTGTTTTTTTCGCCGAAAATTTCGCAGGAATTACACGTTCTCCAAATGCTTTCTATTTTGTATTGCTTTGAATATTTCTGTTGATGTATACTGAAGGTTGTGATTAAGGTTGTGATTGACAGGATATGTTCCTTATGATATTCCATTCTAGTAAGTTTTTGGGTAGGTTTTTGCAAGTCTTCTCCCAGGGCATTTAGGACAGCCTCTGTGGTTGGGGGGCTGCCGAGATAAAAACACAAAAAACCACGCCACCGTCAATGAATGCCAGACTAGTCATGACTCAGCTTGCAGCATCATGAACGCCGTGCGTGTCCTTTGCCACGGTTCTTGTGCTTCGTCTACACCAGAGGGACTCTTTGACAAAGGTAGGCGTAAAGACCAGAGCTTCTGGAGAGGAATTTTGAGTAATATAAAGATTTTTGAAAAGATTAATTTCGGTAAGGTCTTTTTTTGAAAAACAGTTTCAATATGTATAAGCACATTTGAGGAATGCAAAATCATTTCATAGACAAGGCAATGCTGCTATGTAAGGCACACGTCAAGCAGTATGAACAATGCAGCATCACTTCAATCAAAGCATGTGAGATTCGGTTCCTAGCCAAAAAGTGTGGTTTGGCTGTTGCATTATGCATGTTTTGCCTGATGTTATGTGCCACGACCAAAGTTTCTGCTTCCAGGTCCACAGTCTCCGGAATTTGAGTATCATGATTGAACCTTGCATATTCAATATGAAACTAGAAGATTTTAGGTGAAAATCTCGTGAAGTAGACCAAGTTCGTTCATAACTGTCTTGTTCTTGACAAAAGGATTCGGTTGATGAACACAGAAAGTCACAATTAAATGCAGCAAAATCATAGCGTTCGGGATTGGGGTCCGCTAAACGTTTTTCGCACCGATACACCGCTACACCGATTGCCGTGCGTGCACCGATACACCGATACACGGATACACTGATACACCGATACACCGAATGCCGTTTATATAATATATTATGTTTATTTAGGGTTTGGGCTTGGTTTAGGGTTTGCTTAGGGTTTGTTTAGGGTTGGTTTAGGGTTTGTTTAGGGTTGGTTTAGGGTTTGTTTAGGGTNGGTTTGGGCTTGGTTTAGGGTTTGCTTAGGGTTTGTTTAGGGTTGGTTTAGGGTTTGTTTAGGGTTGGTTTAGGGTTTGTTTAGGGTTGGTTTAGGGTTTAGGGTTGGTTATATTATAAGGCACCGTAAACACAGCAATCGGCGTAATGGCTTATCGATCGGCGTAACGGCGTGTCGGCGTAAACACAGCGATCGGCGTATCGGCGTATCGGCGTAAACACAGCGATCGGCGTATTGGCGTATTGGCGTATTTACGGTTACGGACCCCAATCCCGAACACGCTGANCAGCGATCGGCGTATCGGCGTATCGGCGTAAACACAGCGATCGGCGTATTGGCGTATTGGCGTATTTACGGTTACGGACCCCAATCCCGAACACGCTGAGCAAAATATGTTGGATTTAACATGATTTAATGACCGCATTGAAATTGTGTGCAGTAGCATTGCACATATTGCACATATTGCACATATTTGATCAGCATGTACACATGCCCATTATATAGTCTTTGTATTTGCATAATTCTTGACCTGTATATGTGCCATGACCAACGTTCAGTTTCATGACCAAAGCATTTTGCACAAGATCAAATTGAGTCTTACACTGGAGCTTATGTCAAATTCACTTGAGTAAGTCACAATTGTTTAAACAACTTGTTTGTTTCTTGGCAAGTCATGATGTTACAACCGTAGGATGACTAAGCTCTTCTAGACTTGTGGGAAATGTGCAGAAGCCTATTACCAGGGTTCAGAACAATTTGCTGAACCTTCAGACAAAATCTGATGAAAACATGTTTTTTTTGACCAATACCCATGTACTTGCGAGATCTTGACTGGCTTTGGTGACCAAATAACTTGATACACCATTTCAGGCATAAACCTGTGTCAAGTTGGCCAGAAGGTGTTTCTCTTTAATATAACAAGGGCAATGCTACACCAGAAAAGGTCTTGTTGATTGCATCCTAAGCACATATTGTAATACACATTTTTGATGTTATTTGGCTTGCAGATCCAAATTTATCATCAGAGCCATCAAGTGTTTTGTATTGCGTTCACACCTTCATGTGATTTGGTTCTGAACAAATTTGGTTTGATGTGACATTCTGGCTAAATCATTGGACTTCCGCGTGAACTCGGGGGTGTTTGATCTTGTGGGGAAATAAGGTTGAAAAGACCTCACCCTTTGATCTCGGCTTTGGTCAGTCGGTTATTCTAAATTCCATGAGAAAGAATTCTGATTACCAAGCCCACTGCCAATGCCAAAATGTGCCATTGTGTTGAAAAACAACAACTTTTGCACAAGTCCGTTGAAATTAGGCCAAAACATCCAAAGACAGTAGCTCATCTATCGAAAGGGATTTTGGCATTGATGTTGGTGGCTTCCATTTGTAAATTTGTCATTAAGAATTCATAATAGTTTTGCACGTTTGCTTTAAGGGCACTGTGAGACCATGCATTTTTCGGTGTCCTTGGTTTTTATTGCGAAGACCAACAAAATGGGCCAGTGCATTGCATTCTTTGCCATCCAAACCGCCACTCATTTTAGCCAAACCAAAAAACAAGAAAGAATAGAGGAACCTAGACATTTGGCCCATAGCTTTGTTTTTTGTCTTGTCCTTTTTTGGGTTCAATTTTTCGGTTTCACAGGCTACCAGGCGTGAACGGAGGTTAGATCGGTTAAGATTTTCAGATGTATCAAGCTTACGCAAAAATGAATACGTGCATTGGGTCAGATATCATCTTCAGTTTTTCTCATTGAGACACAGGACGCCGCACAAGCGGTCCCGGCTTCAAATCTGGTGTTTGTGAGTCTTGATGGGATACAATGTTTCTTTGCAGAGAAGTCTCCTTGTGTGTGTCCAGGACCTGTTTTTTCCACACAGAATGGTGGGCTATAGGCTATAGGCTGTAGGCTATACGTGTTTTTATTTTTTTTACCTCACGCCCTGTTCTGCAGTCTACCACTCTTGACACCAGTGCACTTGCTTTGTTGTGCTGATTTAGAATTTGTCTTTGCACTTTATTGAACGGTGCAGCAGGCGGAGGCTTCCTACTTTCCTTTCTAAGCCTGAGCTAATACCGTGATTAGAGTGCAATTTTACTGCTCAAGGTAAAGGTTCAAGTATTCCTTTGAAAGATGGCAGTGCCACCTTGAAAACAAAGGTGGTTGCAGATGTACACAAACGAGTCTATAAATACGCAATGTTTCTTGTACATTTCCGTCAGAACAAGTGCAACATGCTCTTTGAAACCGACGCAAATTTGATGTCAGAAAGTGCAATTAGTCTGACTCTGTGCAAAAGTTTCACCAAAAGAGCGAAGATACAATATTCCTAAAAAAAGAGTGAAAATAGTGAAGCATTGCGCGGAAATCTCGCTAAAAACGGTGACATTGTTGCAAAAGAACGCGCAATGTACGGTACCCGTGACGAGCCCTTCAAATTGTCCTTTTTTATTTGATAATTCCTGTATTCAAGAGCGGTATTCGCTATTCACAATTTTGCTGGAAAATATGCTTCTGTACATGAAGCATGTGCTGTATTCACTACTTCTTCAGAGCCTCCTCGAAACAGCATAGCATTTGTGAAAAATCATAGCGTGATTTTTTGAGCAAGAGTCTTTCGAAATGCGCAGTGTTCTGCTGAAAGGGTCGAACATTTGGTTGAAAGGACGCACGGGTAGAAAATACAGTTCCTTGCTTCATATTCTTTTTTGCACCCGTGTAAAAAACACCGCCAGAATGTTGGAGAATTGCGTTTTTTCATTAATGTGGGATCTTGATTAGTGCGCTGGGTCTCTATTAAGTCAAGTGTTTCCCAAATAATAGGGGATTTGTGTATGTGTCAATTTGATTGTCAGAGCATTATTCTATTTTAGTTTTATCTGTTTTTCATTTTTTTTGCATGTTTGTTCATGTTTTTTTGTAATTGTTGTTATCCAATTCAATCCCGTATTAAAACCCAATTAAAACACAGCACCCGAACAATTTTTGAAAGGGGCAGCTTATGAGCAGCTCAAATCTTCAAGAATGCGTCGATTGCTGGGGTCTTCTATTGTGTCCTACTTTTCTTGCTGGATTTTTTCACAGATTCCTTTGTCCTTTTTTTTGGTAATTGTAGCTACAGTAGTTGCTTTAAGATCTTATAGTTTGGAGCTTGAATCTTCAGTATGCCACATTGTCCGAAAATATTCCACCCCTTATTAAAACCCAATTCTAAAACAGCGCCCAAACAATTTTTCAAGAGGGTAGCCCATGAGCAGCTCAGATCTTCAATCGTAGGTTTGTTTTGGAGGGTCTGTATTGTGTCCAACTTTTTCTTGGGCTTCTTTTTTCAAACACATTTTTATCATGTCCTTTATCATAGCTGGAATCCTCTTCTGGGGCTTCTATTGGATTTCTATGAGATATCTATAAGATTTCTATGGTGTTCCTACAGAATTGCTATGGGATCTCTATGGGATTTCAATTGGGATCTCTATGGGATCTCGAGGGGATTTCTATGGGATGTCTATGGGATTTCTATGGGATTTCTATGGGATGTCTATGGGATTTCTTTGGGTTTAAAATTTGAAAGGAAAATCAACTGAAAGTAGATTGGTATGAATTATAGTTGTTTTTCCCCAAACAGTCTACTGTTAGGGGTTCTTAATGCTTTCTTAAGGTGTCCGCCTTGGTGTTGCATGGTGTGTCCGCCTTCCCGACACCTTGTCTCCCAGTGTCTCCCAGTGTCTCCCAGTTTGTTTCCTTCTTGTTTCCCTTGGTGTTGGATGGTGTGTCCGNGTCCGCCTTCCCGACACCTTGTCTCCCAGTGTCTCCCAGTGTCTCCCAGTTTGTTTCCTTCTTGTTTCCCTTGGTGTTGGATGGTGTGTCCGCCTTCCCAAGGCCTTGTCTCCCAGTGTCTCCCAGCTTGTCTCCCTTCTTGTTTCCCGTGGTGTTGGATGGTGTGTTCGCCTTGTCTCCCTTGTCTCCCAGCTTGTCTCCCAGCTTGTCTCCCAGCTTGTCTCCCAGCTTGTCTCCCTCCTTCCCAGCTTGTCTCCCTTCTTGTTTCCCGTGGTGTTGGATGGTGTGTCCGCCTTCCCGAGGCCTTGTCTCCCAGTGTCTCCCAGTGTCTCCCAGCTTGTCTCCCTTCTTGTTTCCATTCTTGTTTTCCTTAATTGGATGGTGTGTCCGCCTTGTCTCCCAGCTTGTCTCCCAGCTTGCCTCCCAGCTTGTCTCCCAGCTTGTCTCCCTGCTTGCTTTCTTGTTGGATGGTGTGTCCGCCTTGTCTCCCTTGTCTCCCAGCTTGTCTCCAAGCTTGTCTCCCAGCTTGTCTGCCAGCTTGTCTCCCAGCTTGTCTCCCAGCTTGTCTCCCTTTGTTGGATGATGTGTCCGCCTTGTCTCCCTTGTCTACNGCTTGTCTGCCAGCTTGTCTCCCAGCTTGTCTCCCAGCTTGTCTCCCTTTGTTGGATGATGTGTCCGCCTTGTCTCCCTTGTCTACCAGCTTGTCTCCCGGCTTGTCTCCCAACTTGTCTCCCAGCTTGTCTCCCTTCATTCTTGTTTCCCTTTGTTGGATGGTGTGTTCGCCTTGTCTCCCTTGTCTCCCAGCTTGTCTCCCAGCTTGTCTCCCAGCTTGTCTGCCAGCTTGTCTCCCAGCTTGTCTTCCAGCTTGTCTCCCTTTGTTGGATGATGTGTCCGTCTTGTCACCCTTGTCTACCAGCTTGTCTCCCAGCTTGTCTCCCTTCATTCTTGTTTCCCTTTGTTGGATGGTGTGTTCGCCTTGTCTCCCTTGTCTCCCAGCTTGTCTCCCAACTTGTCTCCCAGCTTGTCTCCCAGCTTGTCTCCCTTCTTGTTTCCCTTTGTTGGATGGTGTGTNTTGTCTCCCAGCTTGTCTCCCAGCTTGTCTCCCTTCTTGTTTCCCTTTGTTGGATGGTGTGTCCGCCTTGTCTCCCTTGTCTCCCAGCTTGTCTCCCTTGTCTCCCAGCTTGTCTCCCTTCTTGTTTCCCTTCTTGTTTCCATTCTTGTTTTCCTTAATTGTAGTCCGCCTTGTCTCCCAGCTTGTCTCCCAGCTTGTCTCGCAGCTTGTCTCCCAGCTTGCCTCCCTTCTTGTCTCCCTTCTTGCTTTCCTTTGTTGGATGGTGTGTCCGCCTTGTCTCCCTTGTCGCCCAGCTTGTCTCCAGATCGTCTCCCTTCTTGTTTTCCTTTGTTGGATGGTGTGTCCGCGTTGCCTCCCTTGTCTCCCAGCTTGTCTCCCTTCTTGTTTCCATTTTTGTTTCCCTTTGTTGGATGGTGTGTCCGCCTTGTCTCTTTTGTCTCCCAGCTTGTCTCCCAGCTTGTCTCCCTTCTTGTTTCCTTTTGTTGGATGGTGCGTCCGCCTTGTCTCCCTTGTCTCCCAGCTTGTCTCCCTTCTTGTTTCCCTTTGTTGGATGGTGTGTCCGCCTTGTCTCCCTTGTCTCCCAGCTTGTCTCCCTTCTTGTTTCCCTTTGTTGGATGGCGTGTCCGCCTTGTCCACCTTGTCTCCCCCCAGCTTGTCTCCCAGCTTGTCTCCCAGCTTGTCATCCTACTTGTCTCCCAGCTTGTCTCCCAGCTTGTCTCCCTCTTTGTTTGCCTTTGTTGGATGGTGTGTCCGCCTTGTCTCCCTTGTCTCCCAGCTTGTCTCCCTTCTTGTTTCCTCTTGTTGGATGGTGTGTTCGCCTTGTCTCCCTTGTCGGCACGCGCCGTCCTTGGCGTGCCTCTTCTGTGCATGCGTGCGCTGTTGCTCGCGCCCGTGATGGCGGCGATATTTTTTTGCGCCTGGGCTGGGCGCGCGATTGTTGGCGCGTCCATGCAGGGCGCGCGCTTCTTTGCGGGCCTGCGCTGGACGCGGATTAGATTACGGGCCTTTAGAACCAAACATTGCAGCAGCAGAAATCAATACAAGTTGTTTCTGTTTCCTTTATGCTGGGTGCNGGACGCGGATTAGATTACGGGCCTTTAGAACCAAACATTGCAGCAGCAGAAATCAATACAAGTTGTTTCTGTTTCCTTTATGCTGGGTGCGCGGGCACGTGCGTTTTTGTGCGCCCGTGCTGGGCGCGGATTAGTTTAGATGCCTTGAATGGCATAAGCAGAAATCAACACAATTGCTTTCTATTTCATTTCTGCTGGGCGCGCGTTTCTTTGCGCGCCTGTACTGGCGGCGAGCGTCTTTGCGCGCCTGTGTTGGGGGCGGACCAGTTTAAGTGCCTTGAAAAGGACACGTTGTCTTAGCAGAACATACTAGAATTCATTTTTCTTCCTTTATGCTGGGCGCGCGTTTCTTTGCGCGCCTGTGTCCGCACGCTTCTTTGCGCGCCAGTGCTGGAAGCGGATTAGTTTACGGGCCTTTACAACGAAACATGGTACTAGCAGAAATTAATACAGTTGTTTACCATTTGCAGTACTGGGCGCGCGCGTCTTTGCGCGCCTGTGTTGGGCGCGGCCTGGTTTAGATGCCTTTAGAAGGAAGAATTGTCTTAGCAGAATATGATAATTACAATTCCTTCCTATTGCATTTATGCTGGGCGCGCGCTTCTTTGCGCGCCTGTGATAGCCGCGAGCTTCTTTTTGCACCCGTGCTGGGCGCGCGCTTCTTTGCGCGCCTGTGATAGCCGCGAGCTTCTTTTTGCACCCGTGCTGGGCGCGCGCTTCTTTGCGCGCCTGTGCTGGGCGCGCACTTCTTTGCGCGCCCATGCTGGGCGTGCGCTTCTTTGCGCGCCTGTGCTGGGCGCGCGCTTCTTTGCGCGCCTGTGCTTGGCGCGGCTTAGTTTATGCACCTTGAAAACGAAACATTAACCTAGCAGAAATCAATGCAGTTCTTATAAATGTTAATGCTGGGCGCGCGCTTCTTTGCGCGCCTGTGATGGCCACGAGTTCTTTTTGCGCCCGTGCTGGGCGCGCGCTTCTTTGCGCGCCCATGCTGGGCGCGCGCTTTTTTGCACGCCCGTGATGGGCGCGGAGTAGTTTAGATGCCCGTAGGAGGAGACAGCACATGGTAGTAGCAGAAATCAATACAATTGTTTTGTTTCATTTTTGCTGGGTGCGCGTTCCTTTGCGCGCCCGAGTTGTGCGCGTGCGCTCTTGCGCGCCTGTGCTGTGCGCGAACTGTTTTGCGCGCCCGTGCTGGTAATAATAATAGTAAAATGGTTAGTAGTGCTAGGAATAAGAATAGTAGAAAAATAACGTTAGTAGTGCTAATAAGAAACGGTTATTATCATATTCGTTTCACACCAAGATTATTGCATTAGATATCAGACATTTTCGCGGTTCTTGTTGCTGCCATTTCATGTGTTTGACCCTGTTCCACAAGGCGCTTCTTGAATCCATCCACTGTTTGGGGTCTACGGTGTTGTAATTTTAAGTTTAAAAGGACAATCAATTGAAAGTAAGGTGAGTTCAATTGAACTCTTTCCTTATCCATTATATATATTTGACAACCAATTGAAAGTAAATTGCTTTCAATTGAAATCTTTATTTATCCTTTCGATTTAAAAGGAAAACCAATTGAAAGTAAATTGATTTTAATTGAAATCCTTGCCACAGACAGAAAAGTCCAAGACCGAATTCAGGACCTGGTCAGCTACGTTCTTGGTGCCTGTCAGATTGTTGAGGGGTGTCCCCCCGACACTTATCAAGATCCAACATTGTAGAAAGATGTTCGGAATATTTGGGACATTTCGTGGTAGAGAACAATATCCTGTTGCAAGCCTTGTTATCCGCTGACTGCTTTGAGTGGACTCTTGGAAAAATATGATATATGTATATGGAAATCGCACGGGAGCACAGCGTCTCCATCTCAAAACGACACACTCTTATAGTAGGGGTGGGGGAGCCTTGGGCTGAGAATGTGTTACGGCCAGAGTAAAAGGGATCATGAAATTACATTATGACCATTCTGAGCTCCCACTGCTGTTTTTTGAAATATTACGGAATTTGTTCATTTACGATCATCACATGATCCAATGGTGTCTCTTTCCAGTTGGATCTTGTCAGCCAGTAGATTTTTCTAGTGAGGTGGTCATGGGAGTCAACCCAAAGGGGTTGGCCCGCCATAAGATTCCAATGTTTCCTGAGAGTTTATATTATCAATCTATGTACATTGAATAATTGAATATATATGTATATGAATTTACATACATACATTACATTGCATTGCATTATATACATTACATTGCATTGCATTGCATTGCATTGCATTGCATTGCATTGCATTGCATTGCATTGCATTGCATTGCATTGCATTGCATTGCATTGCATTGCATTG
>BGPT01001067.1:175927-189231 GCA_003297045.1 Symbiodinium sp. clade C Y103
AGAGACAGACAGAGACAGACAGAGACAGACAGAGACAGACAGAGACAGACAGAGACAGACAGAGACAGACAGACAGAGACAGACAGAGACAGACAGACAGAGACAGACAGACAGACAGACAGACAGACACATACATACATACAGACATACATACATACATACATACATACATACATACATACATACACACATACACACATACACACATACATACATACACATACATCATACATGCATGCATGCATATATATATATATATATATACACATAGGCATAAACACATATCAAAACTCATTCACGGGAAAATCAATAGAACTTTGATTTCACAAATTGACCCCGTAAAGTTCTTACCATTTCAAAGTATCCTTTGATTCGTCTCCAGATGTCTGGTTTTTCCCGCAAGCATCACAAGCAGCAAAAAAGGTGGAAATTTTGGGAATGTATTTTGGGCACTCACGCTCTCTTTTTTTCTGGGCATGCAAAAGCCCTGCCACATCAAGATTTGCGTAAACCATGTTTGCAGAAACCGCGCCTGCCTCCATTGAAGGATGACCTGGGCTCAGTTCGCTTTTCACTTTGACTTACAAGGTATTATCACCCAGCCTGAGGCATACTCTTTACACCTGGGGATGTGCCTTTCCAAGGCATTGAGCTGAGCACCACAAATGTGGAAGCTTTTGCTGCGGATCCACTCGTTGAAGTGGCGATGAAAGAGGTGGAATATTTTGCTTGACAATGACCCTAGGATTGTATGCAGCCGATTGGAAATGTTCGGAGGCAGTCACCGTCATAACTGGTGTGGCCATCACTTCCGTCAAGGACGAAACGAAATGCCCTGTGATTGCCTGACTTCACCAAAAATATGCAGCTGGCAGGAACTCGGAGTGGTGGTGGGAATTTGCGGCCGGCGCTTGGAGGGTCGCAACCTGCAAGAAGGGAATGCTGCAGTGGATTTTGCGACTTGGCGGATGAAAAGTGCTGATGCAGCCACCACCAAGCGCACCAAACACTTGAGACAGACTTGAACCACAGTCAGGTCTTGGAGTTTTCATTTGGAAGTGCTGCAGTAGAGGCTGGCCCAGTCCGAAGTGGTGCTTCTGCAGAACTTTCTCGGCAAAGTCGGCGCTTTCAGAAGTTTTCACTGGACAAATTCTGTTGAGATTTGAGGAAGTCACTGCTGCCCAGCAGAAGTTGAGCACTGCATCCGTCCAAGAGGTGCATGTTGAAAGGTTGACGCACTTGAGTCAGTTGACCTTGTGAAAGCTGAAACTTGGTGGTCAGGGGCTGTTTAATCCCACTAGCGGGACAGGTACAATCCATGGTGGAATCAGCGATGGAGCAGGCGTCAGTCACGTCTTTCAGCGTGGGAAGCCCCAGATCGATCGTCACATCGTCATGACAGTTTCACATTCAGTGTCACTGTGGGTTAACAGGTTTTGACATTGCCCTCTATAAAAGCACAAAAACAAGCTCATTTGAGCAACAGATGCTTTTTGAGCGAGTTTTCTGAAAATGCATGGATATGATTGTACCACCGCTTTCTTTATTAGTTTATAGATGTTTATAGTTTATATAATGTTGTAGATAGTATGTCACATCATTCTAGAACGCGTTGACCGCGCGAGGTGGTATTTTCGAAAAAGATAGGATGCCTATATGGGGCATGTTGTCCTTCGGAGCGGTGCTTGGGTTCTGGAAGGCTTCTGAATGGATGGCTCGCGAAGATTATATGGTTGGAATTCGCAGCTGACGTGAGCAATGCGTGTCAGTCGTTTTTGGTTCCATGTCAAGTCGTCGCGTTGTTCCTTGTCTCATCCTCATGTGACTCATGTTGTTGCCGGTTTTTCCGTCATCGCCTCGTCATCAGAAGCAGAGTCCAGGTCATACTCTCAAATCTCAAAATCAGCACCTCTAGAACGCAATCCCTCTCCCAGGAAATCAGCGTTGGAAGCTCTAGAGTAATTATTGCGCTTGCCGGGAAAGAAACTCTCTTGAAGTGCTGCTTGCCGTTGTGTTGGCAGCTAACATAAACCCCTGGCGTTTCGCAGGGATTTTGGAATGCTGCGAATTCTTTGCGGCTGTCACGCAATACGATGCTGTGTCCTCCGAAAATGTTCCGTCCGCTTTGACTCTTTCATTACATTTACTTTTGACTTGAAAACGCGCTTCGCACCACATGTTTGTGCTGAGAACTGCTGCCCGAGACTGCTGTATTTATCCACAACTCGGAAGTCTCCTGTCTGAACTTCCTGGAGGTAAGTTGTTTTGAATTGGATGACGACATTGCGATGAATATTTATCTTGTGTGCTTTCAAAATTTCCTATTTTTGAATATGTTTGATTGATCATATCATGTCACAATTAGTTTTATGTCGTATTGCACGTTTTCATCTTATGAAATATTTTTCTGAAAAACTGATTCTTCATATGCAAGTATTTGATAAGCTTGTACTTTTGACATGATATTAATGCATATTTTTTTGATATTCTATAATATTCTACAAGTCTGTAAGACATTTTTCATATTACATTCTTGATTTCGCATTTTACTGGTTTTACCTGATAAGTTGTTGTTTTTTGATGCTGCATTAAGTCACTTTTGGTATCTTTTGGTCATGTTATGCGAATCTTTCCTTTTCTAAGTTTCATGATGGTTTCTTCTGGCATGTTATGTGTATTGAATTGGTTTCTTCTCTACATTCAGTCTGTTGCATTCAATTGCATTATATTGTAGCATGTTGGCTTATATCATGTTGTTGCATACTGCATAGCACGGTGTATAGTATACTATACACAGTATGTTCCTTTAAGCACACACAAGTTATTTCATCTACTGTAGCTGGATGACCCTGCCGCCAATGCCCGCATCAGACATGCAGCATCTGAATCGACTGAATCTGCAAGAATGAAAATGAATGTGTCTTCGGAATTTTGTCAGACTCTATTACGTAGATTCTTTCGCAGCAAGATGAGCCATGAACAATATGTTGAGTTGTGACGTGAGGTGACCGTGAATGTGGTAGCGGTGCAGCAAGTCAATCTTCCAGAAGATGTGACTCGGCAAAGAAAAGATGGAACTTGGACATGTTCGCTTTATCATGTGATTGGCACGTTTTATCAAGTATCGTCCGACTTGAAAGGTGCTATCCACAAGTATGGTTGACGATGAGGATATTGACGAAGGGGATGGAGCAGTGGCCACCGGAATTGCTGCCAGTGCCCAACCTGCAGTTGGTCAATATTGGTCAAGCAGAATTCAGACACAGTCATCCTAACTTGAGAAACCTTCAGATAGGTTTGATGCCTTGACCATGACATTGGGATGGCTCGTGTTTCCACCTCGCATTTTGTCCGTGAGGTTTGCTGCTGGCTATTCACTTAATGTAAGGCTGCAAGGTGGGGCCAGATTTTTTTGCTTCAACATGTAGCGAAAGCAGAACATTTTCATCCAAAAATATCATCTCATGTCAGTATATATATATATACATATATATATATATACACCATCCAATCATGGATATCTCATTTATTGTAATTTATCTTTACAGGGGGCTGTGTTGCAGCCAAAGTCACTTGGTCAGAGATGCTTCACGTTCCTGTGAGTTCCACAGTTAAGCAGAGCTCAGGCAAACCATGAGAAAGCTCTGCTTCCAGCAAATTCGATCTGAGAATCAGATTTTGCCAAGATTTTCTGAAGATCATTCCAGGGAAGCATGAGAAAACTTTAGTTGCCTCTCTTTCTGCCAGACATGCCCCGAGAAAAAAGTCAACTGCATTGTCTGGCGCAGGAAACTCTCCAGTGCACCGTGCATGTTCAGAATTGCTTCAGATCGTGGCACTGAATGCGATTATACCCTACTGGGGGCTAGCCGGTTCAGCTTTCCGAATCAGATCAGAAGCAAACGGACCTGTGCCTTATCCACGTGCGAAAGGCACGTATTTTGATTGAATGCGATTGTTTAATTCCATACCATTGCATACCATTGCCATGTTGATGGCCCAAAGTGCTGGGCAGTCTGACTTTCGCAGGGTTTTCCTCCCCTCCGAAGGAGGGTGTTTCCCTGTGCTTAGTGATTGTTTTCGTTGCCGAAGGTGTGATGACTCAGCTGCTCTGTGTTCGAGTGCTCAGCACTTTGGTGCTGGCACTACAAACAGCGGCCACCAATTTTGGTCTTGTGACTAAGTCACAGAGCCAAATGTTATAGGCAACTTCAGATCTCCCTGCGACGGGCAAAACAGTCCCGAGCATTTGTTGGTGCGGTGCAGTTTTGGCGCGATTGATGTGCAACCTCTTTTGGTGAATCCACAAATTATGTCCGCAGATTTTCAGACATGAAGATCCTAGCCACCGCTGTGCTCTGGGCATCGGCCCACGGATTCACTAAACTGGGCGATGGTCGTTGCACGGCCGGGGGAGTTGCCTTGCTAGGGTCTTGGGAAACCGGGACCTACACACTTTCAGCCTGCGAAAGCCGCGCTCAAGAACTCAGCGGCCAGAGTTTCGAAACTTGTCAACCCGTTTATAGATATTTGTTTTGTATGGTTTTGTCAGTTTTGTCTGTAACTTTCTCATACTCACACTTTCCCTTTGTGCCATCAGCTGCCGTTGACCTTTGGCCGAGGAGTTTCGCCCTGACAGCGGAGGCTGCAGGTCCCTGGCAAGCCTAGCAACAGCAGCAGATCCAGAGGGGGATTTCCTTAACCGTGAATGTTACATTGTCACAGGCGTGGCCCTGGGGTTTTGTCATTGGTGGTTTTCAGGGTTTTAGCTTGCATAAAGACAAAGCATCATAAAGCAGGCCTCACGTCTGGCAAAGCAATGCTTGTACAGTAAAAACATATATACCTAGAAAGCGCAGCTATCAAGAATTTTGGGCTGAGTTTCAGCCAAAAAACGTAATTTCCAGACCGTCATTCCGAGAAAAACATGTGGTTTGGGGTTTTCAATGTTGTGGTGAGCAGCCCGTGCCGATCCCACCAAGAGCGAGAAATTGAGTTTTTGAGGGTTGCTATCCCCCCCCCCATGCTAATGAAATTATTTCAGGGGGGTTGCCCACCAAGATATTTTTTTCAAGTAGTTCCAAAAATCTAACATGTTGGGTATATACGATTGTAGACTCTAACCTGCGCCAAAATAATTTTTGGTTGGCAATTATTTTGATGGGTTACCCCCTCTAAGTAATTTTGACGTAAACATTCGGAATAAACAAATATGATGTTGTATACTATGGTGTGGCCCCGAGAAGTGCTTGGCATTACTTTACCCTTTGGTGAATACGTACGCGGGGACCCGTCTTTCAAAAGTTTTTGGGAACCAGGTTTCAACATAGTTCCAAAATGTTCCAAATATTTTTCAAGGTTCCTGAAGCAGTTCAACTGAACGGCGTTCTGACAGCCTGTGACCTTGTAATCCATGTCTGCCTTGGTGTGGGGGGGTTGCGTTTGATAGAACTCTTTTGTGCTTTCGAGGCTTTCTATATTAAATTACTTTTCTTCGAGTGATCTCCACCATGAGACTTTATTTGGCATATAGTGTGATACCGATTTTGACATTCTTTCTGGCAAAACTTTCTGGCGGGGAAGAGGAGGAGAGGACAACTCTGATAAAATCTAGAGACCGAAGGTCTCTAGATTTTATCAGAGTTGTCCTCTCCTCCTCTTCCCTCTTGGCATTTTATCTGACATTTTCTCTGACATATGCTCTGCCAGTTTATCTGACATATGTTTTGGCATTCTATCTGACATTCTTTCTGGCATCCTTTCTGGCATTCTATCTGACATTCTTTCTGGCATTCTAGCTGGCATTCTTTCTGGCATTCTATCTGGCATTCTTTCTGGCATTCTTTCTGGCATTCTTTCTGGCATTCTATCCGGCATTCTTTCTGGCATTCTTTCTGGCATTCTTTCTAGCATTCTATCTGACATTCTTTTTGGCATTCTATCTGACATTCTTTCTGGCATTCTTTCTGGCATTCTATCTGGCATTCTATCTGGCATTCTATCTGGCATTCTATCTGGCATTCTTTTTGGCATGTATTCTGACATTCTATCTGGCATTCTATCTGGCATTCTATCTGGCATTCTATCTGGCATTCTTTTTGGCATGTATTCTGACATTCTATCTGGCATTCTATCTGGCATTGTATCTGACATATGTTTTGACATTCTATCTGACATTCTTTGTGGCATTCTTTCTGGCATTCTATCTGACATTCTATCTGGCATTCTTTCTGGCATTCTATCTGGCATTCTTTCTGGCATTCTATCTGACATTCTTTCTGGCATTCTATCTGGCATTCTTTTTGGCATTCTATCTGGCATTCTGTCTGACATTCTATTCGGCATTCTATTTGAAATCTGGAGCTGGCAGCTGAAGTCCGGCAGTGCCCACTGCCATCTGGAGCTCGCGGCTGAAGTCCGGCAGTGCCCACTGAGATCTGGCAGTCGCGGTTNGGCAGCTGAAGTCCGGCAGTGCCCACTGCCATCTGGAGCTCGCGGCTGAAGTCCGGCAGTGCCCACTGAGATCTGGCAGTCGCGGTTGAAGTCCGGCAGCGCCCACTGGGATCTGGCAGTCGCGGCTGAAGTCCGGCAGTGCCCACCGCGGCTGAAGTCCCGCAGTGCCCACTGAGATCTGGAGCTCGCGGCTGAAGTCCGGCAGTGGCCACTGCGATCTGGCAGTCGCGGCTGAAGTCCGGCAGTGCCCACTGAGATCTGGCAGTCGCGGCTGAAGTCAGGCGGTGCCCACTGCGATCTGGAGCTGGCAAATGAAGCCCGGCAGTGCCCAGTGCGATCTGGAGCTGGCAGATGAAGTCCGGCAGTGCCCACAGCTGGCAGATGAAGTCCGGCAGTGCCCACTGCGATCTGGAGCTGGCGAGGAGTACGCGGAGGAGACGGAGGAGGAGGCACCTGGCAGGTGGGGAAAAATGAAATTGAAAACAGTCCAAGTCTCATGCAGGAAACCATCAGCCAACCTGACGAGTTCTATCATTCTAGCATTTTTCTTTCCTGTTGTTAAATTCTACAGAAATGAACGGGAAATCACAATAGCCACAAGAATGCACGGCAACTAAAAACGGGAGAGGCACTAGTAAGAAGATGTAAAAAGTGAGAACATCTAATAAAACTAAACCGGCCGCCAGTCCTCCTGAAACACACATCCGCACACCCACATACACGGTTTGTGGTTTTTGTTCCCCACATCTTTGTGTGGAGTTCTTGTTTTTTGTTGTGTGCTCCCGACCGCCTTCGCCCGCCCGCCTCCGCCCGCCCGCACGCAACTTACCCACACACACAACTTACTCACACACACAACTTACTCACACACACACACATTACCCACACACACGCACACACACACATTACCCACACACACACACACACACGCACAAATTACCCACACACACAACTTACCCACACAACTTCCTCAAACACAACTTACACACAACTTTCCCACACACAACTTACTCACACACAACTTATCCACACACAACTTACCCACACACAACTTACTCACACACAACTTACCCACAGACAACTTACTCACACACAACTTACCCACACACAACTTACTCACACACACAACTTACCCACACACACAGCTTACCCACACACAACTTACTGACACACACACACACACAACTTACCCACACACACACAACTTACTGACACACACACACAACTTACCCACACACAACTTACTCACACACAACTTACCCACACACACAACTTACTCACACACACAACTTACTCACACACAACTTACCCACACAACTTACCCACACACACACACAACTTACTCACACACACAACTTACCCACACACAACTTACTCACGCACAACTTACCCACACATCACTTACTCACACACAACTTACCCCCACACCCCTTACCCACACACAACTTACTCACACGCCGTGGCTGTTTGCGTGGCAGGCGTGGCACTTGGTGACATAGACCTTCGTTTTGCATGGCAGGCGTGGCACTTGGTGACATCAACCTTCACTTTGTGTGGCAGGCGTGGCACTTGGTGAGAGCGTCACTTTGTGTGGCAGGCGTGGCACTTACGGCACTGTGCTGGGTCTTGTGACGCGCTTGGGGCCCGCTGGTCGCCGGTGACGCCGCGGCTGTTTGCGTGGCAGGCGTGGCGCTTGGTGACATGGACCTTGGTTTTGCGTGGCAGGCATGGCACTTGGCGACATCGACCTGCACTTTTCGTTTCGTTTCACAGATCAAAAACCCGTGACAGGTCAACCCGACACCAGCTCAGATTTCAGTCCCCGAACCGCATGCGATTGCAGCAGATATACGTGAGTCTGTTGGTTTACAATTGCCTTTTAGCATTGGGTATCTGGATCGCCTTCCTGTTTCAGGCTCCTCACATACACACACAGCCATACAAACACACAAACACACCCCCACACACGCACACACACACACACGCGCACACACACACACACACCCGCACACACACACACACATGCGCCGCACCTTCACGCTTTTGCCGTTCTCTTTGTTCCCGTATCTATCCCCTGATGCCTTCTTTCGCCCACATCTTTTACACACACACACAACTCTGTCACACGAATTTTGCACACATCCTCTTTCACTCTTCCGTTTTTCCCATGCCATCTGCATCTTTCTGGTGCTGCTTATTGGAAGAAGTTGACATGTGGGGCTATCAGGTCCTTTCATTGATTTTTGCTTGACCTTTAGGGTAGAGCCGTATACGCCGTATCCAGGGGATTTTTTGCGAAAGCCAGCCGGGAAGCTGGCTAGTTGCTTTTTGCGAACGAAGTGAAAATAGGGGGTCTGGGAGGATCCGTTGATGTACGGTCCCGTTTTCTTGAAATTGGGTGGCGTTAGACTTTTCCCGGGTAATGTACCAGGTCGCAAAGAGGTGACGGTGGGGTATCGATTCCCCCCTGGTCCGCGCCCGTTGGTGACTTTTCGGGGTGCATGCGATGCGCGATTCTCTGCGAATTTGGGGTGCATGTTCGTGACTTTGGGGTGCATGTGCTGCAGGATTGTATCACGCGTAAAGGACATATTGTAGGTATCTATGACAGTGTACAGCGATGAGCGAAGCCCAATGGCGGAGCGGTGGGTTGGGGTGTCTTCGGCTTCGCAGTACTTGTACCATTCTATCTGTCATCCTTTCTGGCATCTATTCTGGCAACTACATTCTATTTGGCATTTATTGCGGCGTTCTTTTCGGCATTCGATCTGAAGTTAGATTCTGGCATTTTATCTAGCAGCTATCGTGACATTCTCTTTGACATGGGCAATTACATTCTATCCGGTATTCATTCTGGCGTTCCTTTTGGCATGCTATCAGGAACTCTTCTTTGGCAGGCGCAAAGGACATACTATGGGTATGTATGACAGGGCATCACATACAAACGACGCAGAGGCAACAAAACAGCGACGAGCGAAGCCCAACGGCGGAGAGGGTCCGTTGGGGTCTCTTCGGCTTCGCAGTAATTGTTACGGCATCCCTGCTGCCATCTTTTCTGGCAACTACATTCTGTTTGGCATTTATTGTGGCGTCCTTTTTGGCATTCGATCTGAAATTCTATTCTGGCATTTCATCTAGCTGCTATCGCGACTTCTCTCTGACATGGGCAATTACATTCTATGGAGCATTCATTTTGGCGTTTGTTTTGGCATGCTATCAGACACTCTATTCTGGCATTCTATGTGGTAGCTCCACTTGACATTCTATCTGACATACGTTCTGATATCCTATCTGACATTCTATCTGGCATTTATTTTGGCATCCTTCTTGCCATTCTATCTGAAATCGTATTCTTGCAGTTTACTAAAAAAACCCGCACGAGGCGGGTGGCGGAAGTTTCCAAAAGAAGAGAAGCTTAAGACTATAGGATCAAAACACAAGGTTTGCCTATAGGAGCTGGAGCGAGGAATCACGGCGTCGCAACTCTGCTCAGCAGAATCGTCATCATCTTGCTTCAGTGTCTTCATCTCCTCTCCACTTTTCTTGGAACGATTCTCACCTCTTCCCACCTTTTCTCAGCTTTTTTGCCGCTTTCAATCTCGTCTTGCAGCTATTCTCGGAAATGGTCCAATGCATCCCATCTCATCTCATCTCATGTCTTGTTTTCTCAATGTCTTTCCTTTCATCGCATCTCATCTCATTTAATCTCATTTCATCTCATCTCATGTCTTCTCTTCTTTTCTCAACTCTATTCAGCTGATCACAACTGTTCTCATCTTTTCAAATGTCATCTGAGCTTATCTCATCTTTTCTCAGTTCATCTCAGTATTCTCGGACATGGTCCATTGCATCCCATCTCATCTCATCTCATGTCGTGTCTTCTCAATGTCTTTCTTTTCATCTCATCTCATCTCATTTCATCTCATGTCTTCTCTTCTTTTCTCAACTCTTCTCAGCTGATCACAATTGTTCTCATCTTTTCAAATGTCATCTGAATTGTTCTCTGGTTGTCTCTTGTTTCAAGACGGCCAGGAACAAAAGTCAGTAAACATGCCGTCCAAACATGCCAGACCTAATGAATACCAAACTTAGTATATGTGGCTAGCATCTTCTTAATTAAATATTATATATCTATTATATCTCTATTGATATATCTAGTGGGTTATATATCCTATATCTATTGGGTTACCTGTCACTCAAACATGTCGATAAACATGCCGTCCAAGCATGCCACCGCTGAGCGTGAGCAGCACAGCTACACACTCCCCCGTGATAACCTGACAGCGAGGAACAAGTGTCCATAAACGTGCCCTCAAAACATGCCGTGGAAACGACCCACCGCTGAGCGTGAGCAGCACAGCTACACACTCCCGTCTGAAAACCTGACAGCCAGAAACACAAGTCAGTAAACATGCCAATAAACATGCCGTGCAAGCATGCCACCGCTGAGCGTGAGCAGCACAGCTACACACTCCTCTCTGAAAACCTCACCCTTTCATCGGAAGCAATCGCTCAGAAGGCGGAGTCGGTTGCTCGCCCCAAGAAACGTATCTACTGAACAAAGAAACCTGGTTGTACGTCAGCCATGTCCCGCCCGATCTGTCGAGCAGGGAGGCTGCGCACGCCATCTCGATATTGAGAATCAACGGCAGAAAGCCGGTCTTCATGCATGGCAACCTGCAGGCAGCCACACCAAAACGCAATGACCAAGCTCGAAGGCCGTCGCCGATCTGTGTGTAAAGCCTCACCTGCAGCTTTGGCTAAGTTCTGTAGGAATCTCCCAAACCATTGAACCTGCTGGGGATACTTGTAAATCACATCAATGCCACGTGCTGTCCACTTGCGCCCTGTGGTGTAGGGCCCCAAACGACGAGTGTACTTTTGATAGTCAATCAAGAGCTGGTGGTAGGAGACCCATTGGATTCCATGTGCTGTATCTACCAAGGAGCGGACCCAGGTCAACGCATGAAAAGTTTCACCCGCTTGCAGGTGCTTAGGAAACTGTGATACCTCCATGGTAGCAAGCATCAAAATACCTGGGTCAACACTGGCAGAGATATCGGCAGGCAACTGTTGGGGAACCACAACATCATGAGTGATCATGCTAGCTTGTGCTTGTAGACCAATGCGAACAAACAGGGTATGCAGTGCTTTACTGTAGGTGAAAAACATGGCGCTGATGTTCACGGACGGCGGTCCAAACTTGCCAAAACTCGGCGGGCAGCTTTTGTCTGCCTTCGGCTGCAAACATGTCGGCAGTGATACTGCCCAAAACCGCCCAGGCGTCCATAGGCGTATCTTGTCGCAACACACACGCATGGGCTTGAACTTTCAAGGCAGCATGGAGAAAAGGACTGGCATGTTGAAACTGGGCATGAAGTTGATACCACAAGTCTGCATCTTGGCGGTGTTCCCAAGGCGGATCGAAGCCTTGGATCCATTGTTGCAGCATCCCTTGAACACTTTCATTATCAAACCAAAGGCGACATGGACATTGCTGGTCAACACTAAACTTCAAAGCAGAGATGGCAGCAGTGAGCTCGGCTCTCAAGCTGGTCTGGCGCCAGCCCGAAACAATTCCATCTGAAAGCAATTGAAAGTCAGCTCCATCCCAAACCACAACGGCCCAACTCGCAACCCTGAGGTCAGGTTCAGTTGGATGCACACAGCTTCCACCCAAAAACAAGTCCACAAAACGAGTCTGACAGGCAAGGGGCACCTCGCAAAAACTTGTGGTTGTGTCTGGCAAGGTCAAAAACATGTGTCGCAACCTGGCAAGATGAGGGGAGATTGGCAACCAACCATGGCATGCAGTGCATTGTGGGACTTCGGTTGGGTCAGGCAAAGCAGGCAGCTCATTCCGCAGGTCTTGGAAGAAAGGGCATTCCCAGGTTCTATGGTAAAGACTATCACGGCTTTGGCAAAACCTACATGTGTCCGTTTCCACAACTCCAGCATGACTCAAGGCATCATGTGTGTACTGTGTTCCATTGAGGGCACATCGCATGAGACCTTGGTGATCATCAGGCAAGTAACGGAGACATTTGACAGTCAACTGGACATCGGCTTGGGACAAACCTTTCATGGTGGCACGAATGGCTTCTGTGGTATGCAGGACGCGTTGTTGCCACGCAAGGACCACCCGGCTTCTCAGCTCGGCTTTGGCAGCGCTTCACATGAATGGGAAGGCCGTCATGGTCAAAACAGCAATCACCATCCTGCCAGGACGAGGCCATTTTGTGAATGGCACCAAGAAAACTAGTGCACGGTCCCTGAGCAGAACTTCCACCTGTGGTCAAGTGCTGTAAGGTGAACTGAGCTAAGTCTGGGTCACTATGATTGCGGAATGCTACCACCGTAGACAGCAGGCAAAAAAGCTCAGGATCCGAAAGTGGAACACTAATGCAAGCCAACTGAAGGTCAGGGTTAGCACCAATTTGATTGATACCAAGGGCCCGCGCATTGAGATCGCAATCGCTGGAAGTGGTTGGCGCCCAAAGTCACTGTGGCAATGCCGTAGAAGAGGTTTGGCCATGCTGAGGCATAAAGAGCTCGCTCTTTTTTCCCGAGAGCGTCTGAGCGAAGGGTTCTTCTAAAAGTTGGATCTGCATACTTTCACATCTTCACATCATCACATCTTCACATCTTCACAACTTCNTTTTTCCCGAGAGCGTCTGAGCGAAGGGTTCTTCTAAAAGTTGGATCTGCATACTTTCACATCTTCACATCATCACATCTTCACATCTTCACAACTTCACATCCTCACATCTTCACATCTTCACGTCCTCACATCTTCACATCTTCACATCTTCACATCCTCACATCTTCACATCTTCACATCTTCACATCCT
>BGPT01001068.1:0-50678 GCA_003297045.1 Symbiodinium sp. clade C Y103
ACATTGTTTCAACAGCGCAGCACATGTGCGCAGCGCACGCACGCACGGGCCTGGCTCACGCACGGCGCAAGCAAGTTCTATAGATGAAAAAGGTCTTATTATATCCAAAAGGCAACTTCCGCCCCGCCTCGTGCGGGAACTACTGGTAGTTTTTAGATTAGTTGCCTACAACTGGCAATGTCGGTCTATTATTTCTGATTTTCATAAACACATCACCTTGTCCAAAAATTTTCCTCAACCGTCCTGGTCTTGGAATCCTCCCTTATCTCCCTTCCTTTTTGGATGCATTGAGCAGCCTGAAATGCCCTTGGTTCCAGCATGTTCCAGCAATGGGTGAAGATTCCTTCACAGATGAAGCTTTGGATGGCTAGGACATGTATCAAGACATGTAATGACATGGACAATGCTAATGATAACCGATACTGGTAATGGTAATAACGAAGAAACTATGTAGTATATAGATAGTAAGCAAGAACCATGATACTGGAAACATGTTTTTTTCTTGGCAAGCTATGCTTTCAATCAACCGGCCACTTACTGGACTACTTATGTATTTGTGTCCAAACAAACCCTATTTTTATGGTCCTCAGACTTGTGGCCCAAGGACCACCATTAGAGCTGATGCGACAGCTCAAAGTGCGATGGAAAGAGTGGTGTTTAAACAATCCATAGCACTCGATTTTTGGGTATTTGGATGTTTGGCAAATTCACTTTGATGTTATTCTCACTTCCAACTTCTGGAGAGGAATCTTTTACAGTGTCAACAGTAGTTGCTGACTGCTTGCGTACAAATTCCTTCCCAAAAACCACTGCAATGGTACGAGTCGACAGTTCCAGAGTCGACGACGAGTGGTTGTCAATGAAAGAGGCAGGTCGTACTCGCAATTGTGGGATGGGCTCTTGAAGTTGTGGGCTTCGCAAAGCACTCAGATTTGTCACACACACACACATGTGGTAAATCTTGAAATTGGTGCTCGTTTGATCTAATGTCCTCCTCTCAGAAGGATATTCGGGTGACGAAATTCTTGCGGTTGGAGACTAAGACCCTTGACCCTGAAACCATCTGAAACCGGAATTGCATCAAGAACATTTTTGGAGTTGTTTTTTGAAGATTATGTATGATTATACTAGATGACAGCTATCATTGCTATCATTTTTGTTGGTGCAATTTCATGGTTTTCATATGCATCACCATTTGTTTCGGGTTGAAGTTCCATGTTGTTCTGTCCAGGCAGAACACCAGGACGAAGGTGAAGCAGAACCTGCGGAAGCCACGGAAACCAAGGAGAGAGCTGAGGATGTCAGGCAGCGGAGGTTCAACCTAGAAACGCGAAGATTTCACCACCCAATTTGCAGGTTTTACTAAGAAAAAGATAACATGGTATGAGAATCTTGAAGATCCCCTCACCTGGCCCTGGGATTGTGGCTTCGACATTGAGACTTGAAGTAGCAAAAACAGGTCATTTGGCCACGAACAGACGATGGGAGTTGGGGGAAAGATTGCAAGGACACCATTTTGGGAAGTTTCAGCTCATATCAGTTCACAATTGTGTGGAAATTCCGTTTTATTTCACCTTCTTTCATCAAGCCAAAGAAGGGATTCTTAGACCATCAATGCTGATTGTCTCCTTGATTTCTTATATCCTTCGATCTTGTATCGAGCTGCCTAAGCTTCTGATTATCCTGGTTGTGACCAGATACCCAAGGTATGATGCATATTCTTTGTATCAGGGGGGGGTCGTTTCCCTCAATGCATCAGAAGAATGCCTTGCTGAACCAAGGCTTGCTGCTTCATGTTCAGCAGTTTCAGCAGTAGCAAACAAAGAGTCCAGTGGAAGTGCTGCAGAATTCCATGGAATCCATGCTGCTGTGATCAAGTAATCAGCGAGATTCCTTCGAGCATCCCAGGGGTTCTTTCCGGGCTGCGAGGACCCCGAGGCAGAAGCGGATGCAGAGGCTGAGGAAAATGGCGCAAAGGATGAGAGCGTCCTGGACCCCGGGGGCAGTGAGACCTGAGAGCACGGAGTTTCTCATTTTTTTCCAAGCTGGGATGGGTCTGAACTTGAGACCTTGGGACCCGCAAAGGGACTGCGGATGGTCATTGATTATTAACCTGAACCGTCCTAGTTGGGGATATGTTTGGGGATTATCGAAATCTTGACTCATCAACGTGCTCTGTCCCCCTTCATGCAGTAGTCTTGTGTTCTTTGAGATCCTGCACTGGGTGGCTCTTGAAAGGAGGTGGCAACCCCTTGCGCCCTCCGAGCTACCCCCACAACCCCCAAAGCGACAGGACAAGACGGTACTGTCTGATCCTCTCTCCGATGAGGAGCGGGAGGGTTGTGGAAGATGCTGGATGCTGAAGTACATGCAAAAGTCCGTAAATAGGGTATATGTTTGTAAGATCTTGTAAGTGTTTCAGCCATTGTTTAAAACATGTATCATGTATGCAGTATTCCTGTGGTAGCACAAGGTTTGATCAAAACATGTCCCCTTGCAACTTGACACCTCGGAAATGATGAGGTGGAAGGTTGTTTCTTGCTAATCAAGAAAAAACCAGCGGCATCAGGAGCGAGAGGTCTTGACCAAATTGCGGCAGCATGAAACTGAGGTGGGGATGGCATCAAGTGGATATCTGTTTGAAACAACCAACCAGTTTTGTTTGTTACTGCAAGCCTCCACTTTTTGGTGGTGTGTTTCGATCATGTTCCATTCAACTTTCAGCCATGATAACCAATCCCTGGAATCATGATGTCAAATGGCTAACATTTGCAGATGGGTTGAAACCACCAAAGTACTCGAACATTTAGATATGATATACAGTTATACATGTTGTTTCAATCCAAGGCTTTGAAAGTAAATCTGAGAGTTGTGCCCTATGGACACGACAGATTTTGGCTATTTTCAGTATTGGTTAGCCGATGTTGAAACACTTTCTGGGGTACGGACCCAATCTGCTAGCAGTTCTTAACCATATCCATTTGGGTGCATGTAAAACCAAGGTATCAGAGGGTTGTCGCGGTTTAGAATTTGCAGGTGACGGGTAGTGATAAGTCCTGACCCAAAATCATGTGCAGATTCAATCTTGCCGTGACCTTTGAACCCATATGACCCATAGTTTTAGCAAAGGATCGTGTTTTGTTTATAATCGTTCCCTGCCCTTTTTGTGCGGCTACTGTACCTGTTCTTTTCTCACTGGTCTCTCGTATGCAAATTAAATGCATTCCTCTTTGCGATATGTTAAATGCCGGATAATGGTGGTTTAAAACCCAAACATGTCATCGTAGTCATGTATGCAACCACTTGCAACCATATACCACAAATACCCATAAATAGGTTTTTGCCCCAAGGGGCAGGGTCCATTCCCACAGGTTGAGAAGGTTCGTTCCGCGGCGCTCGAGCTGCGATCGAGCCTTGGCATCAGATCCAGAAACGTTGGAAGGGAACCCAAGGGGCTGACATGTTTTAATCATCACAAATATGGAACCTTATCCATGGATCAACATGCAAACATTTGAAGTACTGTACATGAATGAAAATCATTCCATTCCTGGCCAATTCGCCCTTTTTGACAATTCTTTTTTGGGGGCTCCATGTTACTTTTTTATGGACGTCCACCTTGACCCATCCCCAGCCCCAGGAAGGCGAGCCAGTCTGCCGTGGATTTTCGCAGCTTCACAGAGGCGGCGCAGCAAGTGGAGGACTCGACCAAGGCCAGCTGTGGTCCCAGTTTTTGAGGGGCGGGCCATGCAATGGTGGAAGCATTCCCATATGGAGTGTGTCTGAAAATACCATTTGAATAGATCTTACTTGGGATCATGAATGATGAACCATTCAAATTAGGGGTATTCAATTTTTGAAGCATCCCCATATGCAATGCATCGGAAATGTACGGGTAAATGTACCATTTCCATACCATTTACTGTCACTGTAATCGCTGGCAGTTCAATCCCATGGGCAAAAATCCCATGGGTAATATTGTCAACCACACCCAAACGGTGACCCCCCATAACTATTACTATTCACCCTTATTATTGATTGTTCAATTGGTAGTGGTTCAGAAACCCAAGATACAAACCCTTATCATAGGGAGTGGTCACTTTTTGTGGTGTAGCATCCCATTGTACACCCACAACATCCCGATAAAATGGATTAAAATGGTTGGTTCGAAACCCGCATGTTTGTTGGTGAAAACAAGTTTATAGCCATTTCATAGCCATTATTCTGCATAAATCACCCAGTTTGGACGAATCCCAAGCCGAACAAATCTCCCATGCAACGCCGTTTCAGGTGGACCCTGAGATCCTACAGCGCAGCTTGGCAGCGAGAAAATGGGGATGGGAACCAATACGGATGGGAACGTGGCCAGACAAATACTGCATGGACAAAGCTTCTAGCAAGAAGACACTTCCCGCTTTTTTTTTCCAACTTTGGGTGATTAATGGTGCTTATATACATACACATGAGGCCCCACATATCGCTTGTTGGTGGTTCAACGGTGCCGCGAGTTCCGAGGCAATGCTGTGAGCTCTCAGTTGGAATGGCCAGCAAAGGCGGGGATGTTATGAAGATCTTGATGGTCATAGGACTCATAGGATATTCCCACTTCATTGCCACTTTACCAATCTTTATCATACTTTATCCATCTTTATCCCTAATTAGGATGTGATAGGATGTGTTTTCATCATGATTGCTCCGGACAGACTAAGGGAAGATGATTGAAGTTAAGTTTTCGTGATTTTGTGTTTGTTTTTTACCTGTTTGACTTTTGGTCTTGCTGAATCCGGACAAATCAGATGGGGATTCTGGTTTTGCTGCTCAAAAAAAAAATGCAGCCACTCATGATTTGCACTTTTACTGAAACAAAATGAAACATAGCTTGTTCCCATAGTATTTTGAGCGTAGATGGTATACTAACCAACCGTAGCCTTTTGTTGCCAAGACTAAGACTATGAACACATTTTAAAATGAATTTAGATCTGTACTTTGTTGGAGAAAAGTAAAATCAATATTTTCACCACAGCATGGTCAATGTAGAGCTTTCCACTAGCATCGCGTGAGCCAATGAGCTAGGGGCTAGGGATTCTGACAATATCTCAAAATCCTTTCGTGAAGTGGATCTGAGAAGCACCCCAGTACCCTTAACCCAGCCCCAAAAAACCATGGGAAGATCACCAACACCCCCCAAAAAGATCATCAAAAATCCATCAGTTCCCCGTTTTCCCTGCACATTTTGGACCGACTCCTCCAGGAACTGAAGTTTGCCCGAGTGCTGGTCGCAGCCCTCGACGCCTGGGAGAAGGCCAGGGTCACATTTGGATGGCTTCCGCACCACCCCAACGATGGATGATGAGGTCAGGAATGTTGAGTTAACAACCAAGGCAGAGTACAGCTCTCGCCCCTCATCTAACTTCGATGGCCCATATAATTTGTCTTTATTAAGATTATTAAGAAACACACACGCATACATACATATATATATATATACACATACACATACATACATACACACATAAATATAGCCTTGTTGACTTATGTTAAAATCCTTATATGACCATCTTGCGAAGCCTGAGCGTGAAACTTCAGAATCAGCCCCCTGGCAGGCCTTGGCCAAGGGCAAGGAGCAGCTCACCGCGGCGCCGGAGAACGCCGTGATCGGGGAGAGCATCACGGCATTGTTGGAGAGCTTCCAACAGATGCAGCTGGCCCAAAAGGAGGCCCAGGCGCGGGGGGATGGCATGGGGTGGTGGGGATAGGGAGCTGATAGAGGTATAGTATGGTATAGTGGTTGTTTCGGAAGGAGTTTTTGGGAATGGTGAACCGCCTTTACAGAGCTGCTTGGTGGAGGTTGTTTCGTGTGTGTTTTTTTCTTTCTAGAGTCCCATGACTGATTTTATACTGTTTTTTCATTGAAAGTAAGAGTCTTCTGGAAAATGACTCATATGAGATCATATGAGTATGGTTGGACATGATTGACACATACGTGTTGATTCACAACATGACAGTTCTTGTGGGTCGATTGGTAGCTCATTTTATGAGTGGTACCGGTTGCGCAGCAAGGCAAGTGGATTTGCTGCTGTGCAGCATGCTGACATCGGCCTGACTGGCAAGGACACCAGCCATCAACGTCAATTGATGTGGACCTTGCAATGGTTTGGTCAGGTCAGGTGCCCTTTTTTCGCTGATATGCCATTGATTTCCATTGCATATTCCAAATATATCCAAATATCAACTGCTGATATTCCAATGAATATGTATGCCCAATTTTTGGAGTATCGCCAACATCTTATCACATGGTTCAGTTGGATGATCTTTCATGATGATTCTCATTGAATGGTCAGTTCATGTCAGTTCCACCAGCCAATCTTCTGGAGATGGCCTCGCGGTTTTTCCAGGAGACTGGCCTCCGTCCCTTGTTGGAGGCTCTACTGGACAAGGCCACACCTACTATCAGATCTATTAGATTACTCCCATGTGGGCCCCCAAATGGGCACCTGAACTTTAATTGAGCAGCAGAGCACTGATAAATATGACTTTCAACAGTAAAACACCGGCATGCTTGGGAATGTTCATGTCATATGATGCTTTTGCAACCACCCCCAGCATCCCCCAGCAAGTTTTCAGAAGTTTCAGATCCTCGAAAACGCTGCACTGCAAGAGCCAGCCAACATCGCTCCCTCATATATAAGCAGACATAGTCTATGATAATCAATGATCATATGATGATGATATATTAGATTATATTAGTAATAATCCATGACAAGCAATGATAATCACTGATCATATAATATGATACACACATATTGCATGAGCCTTCTATTTCCAGTACGTTTCCATATGTTTCTCTGCGACTGGCCATGATGAGCCTGAGGCTCAGGAATTGGAGCAACTCGAGAGCTTCACAGCGCAGTTGCAGGACGATGAGGCGCGCGCTGAGAAACGTAGCGCTAGGTTTGAGAAAGGCCAGCATGTTATAATATGTTATATAACCAACATTCACCAAGCAGATTATGGGAATATGGAATGTTATAGATGTATACCCTCTGGTAAATTAACGTAGACCCTGAAAATCACCAATTTTTAGTGGAAACTAATCTTCCAACCCATATCTACCAGGGTCTATGTTAGTTTACCAGAGGGTATATATATACACACACTGTAGAACCATATGATGGGATGGCATTTGTTTTAAAATGATAGCATATGTCCAAATACTGTTGATATATTGGGTGTGTCTGAAAATGGTCTTCGAACTGACTCACATAGAAGATCTTTAGCTGCAAATGAAACATGACTATATATGGTTGCCAAGAACTGTTCCAAGTGAAAGTCCGTCGCTGTGCATTTTTCTGGTTATAAGTGGGAATAGAGGGGAATATGTTTTCTGATTTTGTCGCACAAACAAGAAGTATCCGAATATTTTGGTTGTTTTCTCTCATGAACTTCGAAGTATCAATCCCATCCGGAATCGTGTGGCGATCCGAATGGAAGAAATACGAGAAAATGCTGAGAGACGCTTTGTTGTTTTAGGTAATCCCATGCCCCAAGGAATCATGCCACATGAATCCACCATGTTTCTGAGGGAAGCGGAGTACCATTTAACATCGGGAAGGTCCCTAGATTTTGGGTACGAGCCGAAGAAATGAGGGTGAAGATGGGGGAACATGGGAAAACATCAATTTGATTTTGTGGCCCTAAACAGCTTTGGAAATTATATAGAATTATTATGTATATATATAATAGATCTATATATATACATATTTATATTAAATGAATTATTGTAAGTTATCCAGATGCTTGGCTTCTAGACTGACAACATTCTGTCTTATTTAACCACCATTGTGTTGCTTTGTGAATAAAAACAAAGACCTTTGCTCCCTCTGCTGTCTTGTGATTGTAAACTCCGCAACTGGATTAGTCACCAGGTGGTGCAATATCATCGTTTTCTTGGGTTTCAGTTGAGCAAATTGAAATTGAAATGAACCCCCCAAAGTGGACTTGGACATTGTTGGATCCATCCCAATATGATTTCCAGGTTTTTTTGGACCCATTCCCATAGGTTCGCATGCAGATGCTGAGCAACTTGAAGGTCCGGTTGCCGGACCCCCATATAGGCGACGGCTGGGAAGATGATCAGTGTGGTTGTGGGCGACGGTTGGGGCATGGGTCAAAACTGGGGATCCAATTTGTTGTCAAAAGACGTCAAACGTATGTTTATCAAGCGTTTGAGTACTGCCTACGGTAAGTAGGTCAGATGACGGACACCTTGATCAGAGCTTTGGGCTAGTGGCTAGCGGCTAGTGTAATCATACAGAATAGTGCGATGTTGCTGCTGCAGCCACAGTCACGTCGATCTGCACAGTATGACAAAGATTTCACATGGGAATCTTTGTTTTCCAACGGATTGCTGCAATTCAGATGATTCAGATGTGTTAAAGTCGAGTTCCCTCATTATTTGGATGGCTTACACCAAACACATGTAACACTAGGTGCAGGGTCTTAAATTTTGATCCAAACCCAGATGATTCAATCATCGGAGCCCCCATCCGCAAGGCAAGACGCAGCCGCCCCCGTTCAGCACTCAGTAAGGCTTTTGGGATGTCAGGAGGGGGGTGCCGGGGGGAGGGTCCATTTTGGAGGTCCCTAGAATCCCAAGTTTGTGTTTCTTTTGTAGATCATCATCCACACTGTTGTAGGGGCAAAAAGTTTGGTTAATGTTTCACTAGCCACAGATTTGGCTAACTTCAATGGTGGGCGGCAATCACACTTCGATCAGATCCAGACCTGCGTGATTGATGCTTGAATTTGCTGTGTTGAAACCATGGGGAGTGTTTGGTCATAGAAGTTGGGGGTCCACTTGAAAGTCAGCTGGTAATCCGTACGACCAACACTTGGGACCAATCCTGCTCTCGTGGCTGCTGCTGTAGTTGTCGGATTATGTACTAAGTGGTTTTAGGGTATGATAGACCAGGAACCCCTCGCTACGCATTTGGAAAAAATCACCCCCTATTAGCCCCAATCAATTAACCAGGAAATGCCTTGGGCCACCTAGGCTTGGAACTGAGGCTGGGTTGTGGGGGTTACAGCAATCTGCTGAGTTCCAAGGTGGCATAAACGGGTCGTTTCACTTGCAGTTTTTTAAATTCAAATATATAATCAGTTCGAATGATGATTGGTGAAGCTCGCCAGTGTGGTCTATGTGTGAACCCCAAAAGACGGGTTTGGAAGATCTGCCGCAAATTTTTGGGGCTTCATCTCAGATTTGTTTTTGTTTCACGCAGCAGTGCAGCGATGACTTCGCATCCTTTTTCAGACCCTCTTCCCACCAGGATGTTCCAACAGCTGTGGAGGCGCAAGTTTGGTGTGTGTCCTTTTAAAGATTGGAACCCCGAACAGGAAACCGTCTGGGTCAAGAGCGGTCATTTTAAGACCTGTGAATTCTTCCATCTTTACTTCAGGGACATCAATGAACATCCATGAGTATCAGCTGTTTTGATGTGAACAACAGGTTTTCTTTTGCTCTGAGGTCCAGGGATGTCTATTCTGCATCCGAGCCAAATGAATCAACATGAATCAACCATCGAGTGACTTACAGATCCTAGAGTTCGAAATTCTTTTGCGTTCCAGGGTGGCGTAGATGGATCTGCACTGCAATCTATACATTGTACATCATTGTACTATATATTATATATAATATATATGTAAAACTGTATATATATATATATAATGACAGTAAATCAAAGTGAACCGAGAAGTGTGTAGTGAAGACATGTCAAAACTATGACAATTAGGGGCTGGATGGTTTGAGGTTCAGACTCTCGATTGTGTCAAAGTCCATGGTTCCATGATGAAAAGATCTCTCACGGCACAAACAGATGAATATACACGGCATTTACATGCATTTACCCATATTTGCACATATTGACACCACTTCAAATCCCAATTAGCCAATTGGAAGATCATCTTCCAATACCCGTCGGCGGTCGCTCACTTTGGACAGGCCACCGATCCAGCGAAGCAAGAGGAGGCGGGCAAGACACCAGTGATGGCCTGGGTCCCTGGGAGGATAAACAGAGCTTGCCAGAACTGGATGATCGGAAAATCTGCAAGCATTTAATATAAATCCATTTATATATAGTAATATATGTATATATGATATATATAGTAATATATAGTAATGAAATGTAATGAAATATTTTATATACCGTTGAGTACTATATGTATATATATATATTACACTGTATATATGTGCATCATATATTTGATGGTAGAAGCTATAGTTCCCTTTGGATGTTCCTTCCACCAATCCATTTCTTGCTCTAAAAAGTCATAGTTGGACTCCTGTGAACGACAGGACCCAGAGCATTTGGACCCCCAGAAACTTTGGCGCGCTGCATGGGGCCTTGGTGTGGTTGTCTGCCTGTGCAACTGGGGTTCTGTCGGAAATATCTAGAATCTAGAAACGTGGTTTGCCGTGTGGTAGGTAAGGATGTTAAGGTGCTTACGTGCCATGCATGATCATGCATGTGGTTCATATTGGTTCATCTTAGTTATCAAATGTCATCAACTATTCTCAAGTGTATAGATGAAGATTACATGGGGCCACCAAACATTTGAGTATTGTGCTAGACTTCAGGCTTTTGGCTCAGAAGTTACCTTGACTCACTTGGGTTTCGCAGCCATCAACCTGGAGAAGAGGGATTCAATATTCCTAACTAGTAGGGACTTTTGAATCAGACTGCCTGGGTTTGTGGCTGCTGCCTGGACCACCTCGCCACAGGGAACGCTGCCTGGCTGCACGACTTGGACGCTTACGGCCGGATGTGGTATTTCCTGGCTGCTTGAAGAGGGTCCGGGTTAACAAACCCACCGGCAACGGGGGCCGCACGCCCGGAGCATTTCATGCCTGCAAGGCTTTTAAGCACAGGACACAAACTCAGCTTCACGCCTTCTCCACCGCGACGTGGAAAATCGGAAGGCGTCATTTGACTGAAAGCCAGTGCAACTTTCGCTGCAGCAGTCCCAGACATACCTTTGCCTTATTTTCGTTCGCAGCCATTGGCTCAATTTTTCATGCTGCACACAGACGGGAAGGGCACAAACCAAAACAGCTTGAACATGTTCAACTGAGTTTTAACCTTCACAGGATTCATGCTCTCCAAAGCAGTGAGTTAATCAGGGAGACTGGGTACATGTGGGTATGCACCGTTGAAAATCACGACTGCAAGTTCTCGACAAGCACTTTAATATCCTGACATGTTTTTTTTCGTTTGAGACAACAGTGGAGCAGAGCTTTCAAGACCAGGGCCATGGCCATTCTAGAACATACGGCCCTGAACCTGAACTGACAAGTGGCGGCCCCTTGCGTTTTTTCAAGCGTTCCTGCTGGAAACCTTGCTTCACGATGAATGTTTTCTTTGGTGGCCTGAGAATGGCAGAATGATCGCAATCGGGTCATATTTGTTTGTGGTGTTGAGACGACCAACCTTTAGAGGTGAATGAATTTTGGGCCTCTTGCACAAGGGTGATGAGTCCAGTGTTGGAGCATGTTGGAGCGCTTGTCATTGAAAACGAGTAAGAGGATGCCAGTTTCAAAAACGCTTTTGCGCTCTTGAAACTGGCATCCGCAGTCGGACGCAAGAGAAGAGCTGCAAAATGCGTCCATCTTGGCGAGCTGATGTGACATGGTCTAGCAGCTTTAGCAAGCCTTTGGTTTGTTGAATCGTTTGCGGGCTATTTTCTAAGGCTACCAGCCATCGGATAAACTTGGTCTTCTGGTTGGTATCGCCAGAAAATAGCCTGAATCAAACAACGCTCGCGGAAATAGAGCTGGCCGTGAGGCATCAGCTAAGCAGCTCAAAATTCTACTGTCAAGTGGATGGAACTACGAAGGACTGTGTTGAGATTCAACTGGGACCCGCAATGCGCTGTACCTCCGTTATAGCATGTTCGAACCGTATACAACGAACCCTGTTGCCTGATTCAACAAGCAAGAAGCAGGGCACCCGTTTCTCAACAGCCTAACATTCTTCGCAGGCAATGTCCTTGTGCCAGTTGTTGGTGCAGCATTCGGATTAAATGATTAACTCCAATACTCGACCAACATCTGGCACAAGGACATTGCCTCACAGACTCACGGTCAATCAGAACGAAGTGGCTTGGCACAGTCCTGAAGTGATGTTAGAGGATGTTAGAGGAAAGCTGGTGAACATTCGCCACTGACTGCGCTGGTTTTTGTGCATTTGTGTGTGTGTGTCTATTTGACAACCTTTCGTTTTGACCTGTTTTCTTTGACGCTACACACACTCAAACTCTTTGTCTGTAAAACTCATTGCAATAGCTTGGAGCCGGCAGCTCTTCAGGATATGGGATAGAATTTGGCTCTGGCCCTTGCCAAGGTTCACAAGCATGCGTATGACAAGAAGGTCCCGGTCGCACAAAAGAATCTGCACCCTCCATGGTCTTCATCAAGTTGTTTTCGCTCGCCAGGGAAAGCCACCTGATGAAGACTATGGAGGGGAAGTACCGCGGATACGCCTTCGGAAACTTTCACTTGGCATATCCCTGGTGTCACCACGCATAAGTAGCCAAAGATGCTACTTGAGCCTTGCACAGTACATGTAGAAACGAGTCCTGACTTGGAGTTGGGGAAAACTTTTTAATTTTATATATTTAATCTAGTGCTGATGAAATTCGTTAACTTGGGATCATCCTTCATACGAAACCTTTCAACAAATTGAAGCAACGATTCAATCTGCTTCATGGATGATTCGATTTGGACACGCAAAGCGAATTGCGGCGCTCAGGGCTTTGACCGCAAAAACATGACATGTGAAACATATGAAACATATATAGAGTGTCTACTTCCTTTCATATCAACCAGCAGCGGCTAAGGTGCACACGGGAGATGAATCCATCGTGAAAGCCTTCGTAGCGAGGTTCGCATGGGGCAGACTGCTGGGGATTGCCAACCCAAAGCGTATGGTGCATTTCTGCAACACTGACCATTCGTAGCAAACTTGGGGATTGGTCAAAGTTTGCGTAGCTGGAGGTGATATTTGGGCGTTTCTTTTCAAAATAGTTATTCCAACTTTCCATTGTTCATCTACTATTCTGAGCTATGAACCTATTATTGACAACTATTAACATTAATTAACCATTATACATATTATACTGTAAGCCATCATTAAACATTATAAGCCATCATGAACATGATGATATATACATATATATATAGCCATGATTAACCATGAATGGATGTTATTCAGATGGAGCGGGCGCGAGGAAAGCCTGCGACGGAAGCTCAAGGGATGCGCCTTGCCTGCAGCTGGAGGTTTTCATAAATGGGGGACTCCCAATAGCTGGATGGATGGTTTATAATGGAAAATCCGAAAATAACATGGATGATTTGGGGGTGTTTCCCCATTCTAGGAAACCCCCAGTTTAGGAGAACAAGGACATCCCGAAAATTTGAACAGCTGACAAAGGGTCCGGGCAAGTTTCCCCATTCAACTAATTCTGAAATTCAAAGAAAAACAGTGGTTGAATTACATACGACATGTTTCTTGGACCGAATGTAATTGCATGGAATTGCTGTCAGGGATAGGGTAACAAGCGCTCACTATGATGTTTCATCCCTTTTGCTTTCTTTCAACGGTGGATCCTCTTCAAGGGACCCCCATCACAAACCCAGAAGACTGTTGGAGTTTCCTAGAGATGATGGTGTTTTCAGTGTCGTGATTTGAATTGCGTGCTTTTCAAAGTCACGGGATGTATTGATTGACAAGTGGTCTTATCTTTATATGTTGCCATTGTGTCATATACTTTGTCAAGTTTTTGTTCTTTTGCACAGCTGCCCCTTTCGATAGCTGACCATGCCTGGCCTCCCGGGCTCTAAGGCCTCTGGACATTCGATCTTTTGGCATGCCATCACTTTCAACCACCACAGCGTCTCGGCATGTCTCGGCTGTGGGCCTGTGGGTGGATTTTTGATCATCTTTGGATCTACCTGGTACCCCAACGATACCTGTTTTGCGGGGCCTCGGAGCTCACCATTGGGCATCAGGTGGCATCAGGTAATTATTCGTAGGTTATCCATTTTGGACATTTGGAGAAAAAAACATGTCAGGGTGAAATGAGGTCCACACAGGATGGTTGTGCTAACTGGACAGGTGCCAGGTTCAAACTGCATTTCCAGCTGCATTGGGCCATTGGGGGCACCAGATCAAGCAGTACTCACAAGTCTGCTTTGTTTGGCAGTGGTCTGAAACACCTGAAGCACTTCGCTCACTTGGAACGGTCCAAAATAAGAGGCCCATGTCAAGATCTCTGGACTGGTGGGTGGTCACAAGCTGAACATTTGTGTAGTTTTGTTAATATTTGTTTCCAGGTTGCCTCTGAAGTCTGTGTGTTTGACTGGGGAATCAAAGTCAGCACAGGTTTGGCGCAGTACTTCTGGGAGAGCTTCCCTCCTGGCACCCCTGGAGGCATTGAGGCCATGGACTCAGGGCACGTCCTGTGAGTTAGACCCAAAAGTGGTGAGAAAAGAATGTACTCTAAATCTTTTGCTTGATGATCATTTCGATTCATACATATGTATATACATATATGATTATATATGTATACTGTACTGTATACTTATGACATTAGATTGGCATTTTTAAAAATGTGCTTTCGGGAAAATCATATATTGGATGTCCTATCCATGCTCCAGGTGCCTTCCATCTGGGTTCACTTACTGCGCCAGGTGGACGAGGTGCACGACCGCAGAGGCCATACCTTGCTGCACCTGCCGGGGGTGCCAGCGGTAAGATGCGACATTTGCTGTGCAAAGAACTCAACTAGGGCAAGACCGTTGTGAATCTTGTTTTGGATTGTCTTAGAAGGTTGATAGCTGACTCTTTAGCCATACTGTAAATGGAACAATTTAACAACTATATATTAATATATTATTAGAATCACCGGTGTTTTTTTTTTATGTATACAAGTTTGTAGTTTGTAGCCATATCAGCTGCTAGCCCCTTCCCTCAATGCCAAGAGTCCAGCAACTTGGCACTAAGGCTGTGCCTTTGCCGACCTTTCAATGCGGAGGCAGTTGAAGGGGCTATCCTCATGACGACATCATCCCCAATATATTGGATAGTACAATCATCAATAGCCATAATTACGATCAGTTACGCATATAATTGCATAATTACCATGTATTGACACTTATTCCAGTATGGTGGATAGTTTCATATCCATATACTAACTATATTACCCATATGGACCCATATTGTATATCATATCATACTATCAATTACCACAATACTATAGCAATCTATAGTAGTAGATTATCAATGGTGAAGTCTGACACAAGAGTTCTAGGCGGCAGCGCTCTTCAAGCGCGTGGCAGCAAAGGCGCCGCCGCCCGTGTCCGGGTCCTCTGGGTTTCTGGGAGGATGATTCCCATTGAGCCAACAAATTGCTCTGGGGGCATCCGAAATGATTTCCTAAGTGGATGGTTTGAGACTATTACTGGGTGACTTGAGTGGTCAAGGGTGGCTTTTGGTGCGGCAAGTGCTAGTCAGCCATCGTTTTTGTTTGTTGTAAAGAAAATGTTCCTGTTATTATGTCCGAGTCTCAAATGAAGCAGGCTTTCTCGGAACGTGTCCTCTACAAAAAAGGGAGGCAAGGGGAGGGAAATGCTCTTCTGGTTGGCGATTCCAAAGATACTTACTTACTACTGCAAGTTGTATGCTATCTGACATGGCAATCGATTTTTAAGATCAGCTTCAAGAGGTAAATCATGTGCAAACAGTGGATTTTGCATGAGTTTGCACAATTGGCATATTTCTTTACCACTGGGAAATTTCATGTAACTTCTGATTTTCAACTCCCCCTTGGGGCGCGAAGCTACGACAGCTCTGAGGTTTCAGAAGCTCAACGCTCTCGGCCTCAGCTTTTTGGATGTTTGTGGCTCAGCTTGCCGCGATCACTGGGACCCTGGGACTGATGGGTCAAAACCTATAGGACCATCCTTGGGGGGATTATACCATCCATGATTATATGGGGATTATACCAGCCGTTTTGATGTTTACCAATGTACTGGGGTTTTGACCCATAACCAGATGTTTATCCTGATCAGCTCATCGCTTGGTAGAGTTTGGGTTGCCAATCTTGTGCACAACAAGTGTTTTGCCTGTGAGACCGAGACAAGACAGATTGGATCCGGCAGTCCAATGCGTTCGATTCTAAGATTGCCATCGACACGCTGAATTTCTGGGTCCTGACGTTCGTGCTGAAGAACTTTCAGGCAGGAATGCCAACTTGCTCACAGCAATTGTTTAAAGGGGATCCAATAAGTAGACTATTAGACTGATGCCCATTGAAATTTCCATTGAAATATTAGACTATTAGACCGCAGGGTTTGACACAATGTTAGGTAGATCCAATATTTTTTGTATATATATATAATTATATATAAAGTATAGCTATATATATAATTATATATATATATATAACTATTAATAATCGATAATTAGATGTTATTTTCCCATCAAATAAATCCCGTCCAATGTGGCAAACAGATGACCTGGAGGTCCCAGCGAAGGCCTTGCTGTGCAACTCGCGCGCCCCTTTGAGGCGCTTGCTGAAGGCGCGTCGTCGGTATCCCTGGGATGGCTGTATCAGTTGGATTCAGGCGGGACTATCTACATCCAAAATGTTTCTGGGAAAAGAAATAACCAATCAAGGATATGAGCATCATGGGAACTAATGGTAACTAATGACAACTATTCAATGGTAACTAATGGTAATAAGCCAATCATGCAAAACTCACATCAACTCACAACTGTTCCGTGGCTTCGCCTTCACCCCACTGCCGCCGTGACGATGCGTTTGTTGGCGCCTGCCAGGTGCTGCGGCCGCCCAGTGCCCCACAGGCGAAAGGGATGATGATGGCGTAAATACCAAAAGATACCAAAAGTATATAAGTAAAAACATACAAGTAAAGTGCCCATGACGCTGATATTCTATCCAAAGGGATCCAAAAGGTATATTAGGTTATATTACTATCTGATTGATTTTGTTTGATTCCTCCTGGACTCACAGGTCGCACATATGTAAGACTTTTTTGAAGGTGCAGTCACAATTTTTTTCTTGCAGCGTCTGAATTGGGGCATACCAAGTCCCAATGCTCTTGAAGAGTCCTGACTCAGTGGTTCTTGTGCCCCAGGGGTATATACCGTTCGGCAAACAACACTTGGAAATGGGAAACCCACAATTTGTCAAGGCCTTGGGAAATAATCCGGAAAATTATCATGTAATCAGTTTTTTTTTTAAAGGGGATCATCCATTGCCAAATTGGATTACCAGAGGGTAATGAATTTGATGAAAGGCACCGATTCTTTCCTCAGCCACCTCTGCGGTATTTGGCGAATATTGTTTCCTCCTGTCCTTTGTCTTGGCGACTTCCCCAAAATTTTGGCCGGGCCCTCAGACATCTGGACGAGGTCAAGTGCATCCACAATCTCAAATGAATACATTGAAGCAACATGCTGCAGCGCTGCAAAGAAAAACACAGAAGGCCATAGAAGAACAGTGCTTCATTGATTTACCATGCATGACTGCAAGTGATTGCCATACTCAGCATTTTCCACCAACGTGATTTCATTTTGGCTTCCCAGAGCAGATTTCGGGCTCTAAGTAACCAAGCTTCAGCGACTGGGGCATCAGCCAAGCACAAGGCTTGCAAGAAGTCATTCCTTCCATTCCCTTTGCCATGTCGACCAACGGTAGCGCCTATGCTGCTTTCTTCTATGAACAGATCTCACTTGCCGCCCTTGCATCCTTGAGGAATGCAGTTGGTGCTGGAGCGCTGGGGCAGGGCATTGACTTGCTGGTCAACCATCACTGTGTTCTCCATGGCACCCCAGACGAAAACGTCAAAAGCATCAAGCTGAACGGATTCAAAGACCCAACCTGTGGAATGCTTGGAGCCGGTGTGTATGGTGCACACTCCTACAACAAAGCTAAGGGCTTTGCTGGCAAGGACGGCACAATCTTTCGTATTTGCTTCCGCGGTGACAAGGTGTGCTGCACCGACACGACTGACCTCTCCGGCTCCTGGCGAGAGAATGGCTATGATTGCATCCATTGCGATCGGCCAGGACGCAGGACTGAGATGTGCTTCCCGGAGGAAAATATCACAAGTTTTTCCGAATACACAGGCTCGCTAAGCCAAGAGGCCCATTTGAAGATTGATAAGTTCTTTCTCCAGAATCCCAAGGTGAAGGATGCTGTCGTGTACATTGGTGTTGCTGCTTCTATTTACTCCAGAAGCCGCTTGGGTGCCTTTGTTGGTGCCAATGTTGGGATTGCCATGTCATGCTTGATTGACAACATCGTGGGCAAAAGCACCAAAGTGACCAAAGAAGAGATTGAGAAGATTTTTGCTGAGGCACTTGATTTCGGCACTCAGGTAGGCTTCGCAGGAGGAGGTGCTACTTTCATAGCCGCAGCAACTGCGACATCAGAGGTGGCGGCAGGAGGCGTTTGGGGCTGGATGGGCTACACAACAACTGTGGCAACATACAGCACCACAGGTGCAGCTGCAGTGGCGGCAGGCACAGTAGCCATGCCTTTGGCTGCTGTTGCGGCTGTAGCCTATGCATTTTGGAAGTTGCAAAACTTGAGCAGCCAGTCGTCAGATGATTCAGACGAGACTTCCACCTGACTCCACCTCAGCTGATGCTTGACTGCGTGTATGCTGTATACAGATGTATCTAATTATTTGAAACAGACTATTTTCTTGGACTTGCACAAAATTCAATACATGGTCTGCTGGTGTGCAGTTTCGCCAGAATGATCATGAAAGGAGTGCAGGATATGATTGCAACAGTGGCAGCAAAAAGGCGCGCTGCATAGAGAGAACTGGCAGATCTTTCGCACGTAAGCGTTGCCTGTGATGTCCCCAGAGCCACCACCTGAGGTCAAGAAGACAACACTGTCGAGCGCTGCAAAACAGGGCGAAAGGGTTTCAACAGGGCTACACGTTTCAAACAGGGAATACATATATATGTATATTATCTATACAAATGCAGAAATACGTTGAACACCCCCACATTCTTGGTTTTCCCAGAACATCCCCAATCTTAGGGTCGTCAGGCTTACCAAGCGCCTGGTGCCTTTCCTGAGCACTTTCGGGTGGCTGCAATGCTCCAGCAGGTTGGGTGGGTGGTGGAGGCCGGGCACATTACATTACCTGGATCTGGCTGGTTTCATGCTGATTATTATCTTACCATGGATGATATTTGGTTGATGTAGTATACCTCGGTTGGTGGTTTGACATAGTTTTTAAGGCCAACCTTCCATCCCTTTTCAATGGCTTGATTTGAAAGATGATTTTGATTGACATGCATATTCTCCAGGGGCCTGGAACCTATAAATATGAGTTCTAGATATTCTTATTTCATGTCTATTAAATTAAATTTACGTGCCAAGGGCTGTGTATATGGCAGAAATATCTCCAAACTGACCCACATGTCATGAAATACACATGGAGTAAATCCCAAAATTTTACGGTTTGTGATATCCTTCTTTAGGAGCAGGAAGAACTCAGAGGGGCTGTGGACTGGTGGTTGGTTATCCCAACTTGAAGAAGATTCCCCTGAGGGGTTGGCAACGAACATCTTTGCACATGAGGATCCGAGTGGTTTGGTCCCGTATGCCGATGTGGCATTCGATGTGGGTTGGGGAACCAAGCCGTGGGACGGGCCGCAGTTGGGACGCAGTTAAGATTGGATAAGATTGGTGGACAAAGAGATGTTCAAGTGGTTGCTTGGTTGACAAATAATTTGCTGTTGGAAAGTGTCAACTATCTTTGATGGCCACTGTGGTCCAGAAACCAAACAATCATAGGTATGTTTCTGTGATTTTGCGTGTGCTGTTTTGAAATGCGTTAACATATTTTGGAATCCTGGGAGGGCGATTCATGCTAAAATACTTGGTATGGCGCCAAAGGCCGACCCAAAACTAGTGATTCAAACTAGCATTGGCACGTGTTCCTTGTGTAGTTGCGGGTTTCGTGGCACTGTGTCTTTGAGGTTTGGACTCTTGGTTTTGTCCGAGTATGACAACCATAGTTAAGCTATGTATAGCTCGTGTTTTTTGTTAATCACCAATAATCAGTTGTAATTGTCCAATGTTTCCTGATATATGCACAATGTCCCTGTGCCCGTATCAGCTACAAGAGTTGCTTCGTCACTTCTGTTGCTTCAAATCCCATTCGTTCATTGCTTGGTTTCATGAATCCGCATGTGTGATGGCATTGGGAATATCTCGGAAATCCAACATGAACCCAAAAATCGCCTATTCCATTAGAGTCATTTTACAGACCGATCTTTTTCTGGATTCCATCTTAGATTTCAGATCAGTAATAGTTGCAAGGCATGCCCCCGCAGGCCCAGAACGCCAAGGGGTTGCCACTGGTCGCTTTTTGGCACATCGTGTGGTTGAGATCCTCAGGGGCTGGAGCCAACTGGGAAGAACATTCGCTGTAGCGAACGGAAATGGTGGGTTTGCACTGACGGTTAAAATCAAGTGGAAACAAAGGATAGAATACCAACGAAGGCAAAATGGACAGGAGTAAAGAGCAAAGATTCAAGAACACCCACTAAAAACCGAGATGGAATCTGGTCCAAGCCCCAAGCTTGAATATATAATGATATTGAATAGTTCACAGCTCACAGGTTTAAATGTACCATCTGTGTGCAGGAATTTGTAAATGTTGATCCACAGCAGTCAAACTGGTGTAGATCACACTCTTGTAGCCATTTAGCTTAGTTTGCCAACATTGACTCAAAATGGACCAGGACAACATCACTTGAACACGACTGGTCCTCAACACAGCGATAAAAATGTTCAACTGTTGCTCCAACTTTCTATTTTGTGTGTTCTTCAGCATGTTTTGCATTGGCGACCAGTCAAGACGATACATAATGACCCTTGACAGATTTCAGACAATCAGTTCCACACTATTCACCCTAACCTTTGAAAAGAAAATCAGAAGATCTTTTCGCTGCTGTTTTCCCAGCAGTCGTTTGCTTCCCTGATGATGAAGATCCTATCGATGCCCTCAGCCCCTTGGAAAGAGGGGCAGTGGCACGGTCCGGTAGAGCAGGAACATGGGACGTGTGGAAACATCGAGGTGTACAACTGGTGGGTTTCACTGTTGGAGTTGTTCCTTTTTCTGAACATGGAGGCTTGGAAGAGATCACTACTGGACAAACACTATGGTGCCGGTCCAGCAAGAGACGTAGCCAAATCTTCTGGAAGATATGGAAGAACAAGACCCAAAATGATGCACTGGAATCCGGAAGTATAAAAGATATGAAAGATGGCCTGTCTGTCGGGCTGATGGAAGAAGTTAGTTGATTTAGCCGGATATCTGTGCTTGTCTTCTTACAACCCTGCCTCGTGGTGCCACTGGTCAGCAGTGAAGATGCAGAGGGAGAGAGAGAGAGATAGAGAGAGTTTGATGAACAAACTGCAAAATTACGTTGTTTTTGAAGGCCCTCAGTGATTCAGTGTTGCAAGGACAGCCCTCTCCATTTTCCATAGCAAAGCAAGCCATGCGTTGGCTGCCGCTCGGGCTGCTTGGCGAACATGGCTTTCACCAGTGCTCAGCGGTTCCCTCTACTGGTTGGTAAAGGTTGGTACACCCCAAGATTTGCATGGGAACTTCAACAGGGGTTCTCCAAGATGTTTTCCGTTTGGAAGTCGAATTTTACTTGCTATCAATCTTTGAATCCGGCGGTGTCCAACCAGAAGAAGCACTTCAACATGTTAAAAATCAAACAAACAGCAGTTACATATAAAGTTTTGTACGTGTTTTGGCAACAAAGGCCGAAAGATTTTGTCAGCAGGATCTGAGGTTTTGATATGTTTCATTATTGTTTATCCAATTGGGGATGCCAAGGCCACTGGTTCCCCCGCACCTTCTTCGCCAGGTTATGTATTCTGGCTCATCTGAAGGCTGCAGAAGGCATCGACCGCTCAAAGCGACCCTCGCCGACGACGGGCGGAAAGACATTGAGAAACTGATCACCTGCAACGAACGGTTTGCCATGGAAAACCATGATTTTAATAGGAAATTCATCTATCAATGTACCATTTTCCAAAGCTATGTGAAATTACCAGAGGGTACACTGTACATGGCCAATAAGCGCACTTTAAAACACATCGAGTCTTTCAGACTATGGATCTTGTACTATATCTAAACACATTTATGTACATATCCGACTTGTGTATGACCTGGGTTTGTTGCAACTACCGTCCACTAACTCAATAGTCGTGATCTTTTTGCCACCCATCTTCGAAATCTCATCATTGTTGCTGATATGATTACATTTATATCTGCGTAGCAGTGTGTAACTATATACATTCCATTTTGTTGGCTGTATCATTTTGTAATTTTGAAGCTGGTGCTGCCCAGTCAGGCACGGCTGAAACTTGGGTGCCATTGTGGGAACCATTGAAAACTCGCAAAATCACAGTTTCACCCTTTGGATCCAAATTCAGAAGTGACGCAGACAGATCCCAAAGGCATGAATTTGCGGGCTAAACATGGCAAGACTATTTAATACGATCTATGGTTTTCGACGTGGCAAGAACCACTAACGGATGATATTGGCAACAAGATGCAATAAGTATTAGTTTATGCCATAAGAATATTGTGTTCACCTTAAAGAACGACATTGATGTTTGTTCCGGGACATCACGCCAAGGCGAGGAGGCCCTTCATCCCATCATCAGGCCTGGCTGCTCCCATCCCAAACACGTGGCCACCGTGAATGATCCGGCAAGGACAAGCTGTGATATGTATGTAGAGATCTGAGATATGAATAGATGTGTATATATATAATATTACTATATTATATTATGTATCATTATATATATATATGTCATTAGGTATATGGTATTATATGATATAATTTCATATCATGCGATAACATACGTATATATATGAATATATCATAGATATACATTTCTAATGTATGTATTTGTATATATATATATATGTTTGTGCTATATAGAGTAGACTCGACTAGACCAGATTAGATTATATATATATATAGATTAGATAGACATACTGAAACATGTAGACTGGTCAATGATTTGATTTGTTTCGTTCATTGTTTTTGATGATGATCTTCGACACATATTTATGGGATGGAACCCACTGGCAGGCGTCAAAGACACCATGGAGCCCGGTTGCGAGTTGAAGTTGTGACTTGGCGGTTGATTTGTGAGCTTCCCGAGGTTGCCAATATGGCGGACCTGCTAAACACGAATTCTGGTAAAAAATGAGTAAATTTGTGTTGTGTCATTCATCTTTGGATGAATTACTACTACAATGTGGTAAAGAAATGCTAGTCACCGTTGTGGTCAGTATTTTGCATTGCTGTCAAACAATGCCCGGGCAAGAGGGAAACGCACCTCACCTGGAGGATTGTTGGCCGAAACATGGGTCAGTGTCAACATGGGTCAACATCCAATATGCGCATTATGATCTGTACTCCGATCATTGGACATCGACTTGGTGGTTGAGATGGTTGAGATGTATGGATAGATTTCCCCCTCTTTATATAAGCATCAGATATCCGTCATGACAGATTTGTTCAAATTTACCCAGTCATTTTGGCGCACCAAATGGCTGGACCCATACCCAAGATCCATAACGGGCCTCATGGCACTCAGGATGCTTTCGGAGAAGAGAGGCTCAGGCACAGTAGATTGATATTGCTGCGCTCAGAAAGCACCATGGGGACGTCTCAAAATGGCCAAGGGCTCTAAAAGCAGCAGTGAAACAGACTGGTATGGATCAAGCATGATCAAGCATATGGATTTGATTGTAGTATCCTGAACATCCTTGAACAAATGGAATGCTTAGATACCGGCCTTGACCAATTGTGTCTTGTTTTTTATGACCATGACAAACATTAAAAAACATAAACGCTATACTATAAAACTAATTATAGCTATAGTATAAACATTTTTAGGGTTCCGTTAAGAAAACAACTATTCATAAACCATTCATCACCAAATTTGTTGATACCCCTTCTTTTCTGCTGGTCGATGTCCCAGGCCTAGCTTCATGGACGATGAAGTTGAGGAAGGCAGGACGCATCAGGACGCCGTTTTTTGCGGATGGATATTGGGATGGATGGTGATATGGGGAAATTTGAGATGATTATGGGACATTTGGGATGATTGTCCCGATATTGTTTGCTCTTGGATATTTGGGATGATTTGGGTGTGGCTGAAAATGTTGGGGAAATGCCTCCTGTAAAATCTGGCGAACCAGTCATCATTTTCCCTTTTGAAATACAGTAGCCACTTGGGGGGGGGGCATACCCCATTTTCAGATGCACTAAGCTGCCCAGAGAATCTCAGATGATATCAGATGCTATCAATTGCTATTAGGAGTTTCATGAGCCAAGTCCTCCTTTAATATGTGGGTTATATGGGTCATTTGGGTTTCAGGCAAGCAAATCATGCCGTTTTCAGAAGTGGCATTTAGGCACGAAGCAACTCCAACCTGTGCAGCCATTACTGAATTCAGTTGGGTCATCCATATGTTACAGGATGTTCGAATCGTTTCCACCATTTTCCAATTGTCATCTCAGTTTCACACGGTTTTTGCCAGCCATTTTGCCAAGTTCCCATGGTTTTCGCAGGTGAAGAGCCGCCACCGGTGGACCCGGCAGCGCCCGCCCCGGAGGGCATCGGTGAGGAGGGGATGGACGTGGGCCCGCTGGATGAAGCTTGGAGAACGCAACTGAGGGTGGCCTGAAGAGTGATGGTGTGGCTAGCTTAAAGAAATAGGTGGATAATGGTTCTATGCTATATATATTATATATGTATATAATATATATATATATATATGTATATATATATATATGGGGTCCTATATATCCTCATGACTCATATATCTATATAACCTGGTAAAAAAATGTAAATGTGTCTATGCATGGGGCATTTGTCGATTTGTTTGGTACTCGTAGTTTCAATTATGTGTTCATTTGTTCCGTTTCCGTTTCTGGCAATGGCTGGCTCAAGTACCAACAGTTGCCTTGCATTTCAACAGGAGACTTCCTCAATCTTGAAAATCATAGAAACACACAGAGAGGCTGGACAGCTACCATATCGGATCCAGGTAAGACTAATTCTTATAGGCCGTGGACGAGGACGAAACCCCGTGGGGAGGTTACCTCTTGTAGAGACAATTTGGCTAATTTGTCATGTGTCTAATCATTCGGAACAATCAACTTAGATGCATGCTAGGTTTGGGTTGGCTTGAGACTACCAGCAAAGTTGGCAATATGGCAACAATTGGCAACATGTGTGTGACCGAATATCAAAGCTCAAGGCCCACACAGTGGTTTTCTAGCTCTTGACATCACAAGCCTTGCGGTCCAAGAACCCACAATTGAGGTGATCTCTTGGCTTCAATCATTCAAAATGGCTATACATTACGGCACTTGAAAGGCTCCAAACGAATGGCTTTGGACTTAACCAATAATTTATTTATAAGGTGCTGGTCGGTCTGTTGGAATGTTCAGATGGGTTTGTCTAAAATGGGGCACCAACATCATTTTCCCCATTATATCAAAATGGTCGGTACACCCCATGTTTGGACAAACACTGATATTGTCCATCCAGATTACACTAAGCGTGGACATACATTTCCTGCAGCCTGCCACTCCACCACAGCGTGAGTCTCAGGAAAGTAAGCCAGTTGCCAGGCAGCATTTGAGACCTGGAATTCACCATGCTGCCCACTTGGAAGATGGATAAGACTAAGATGTCTAATACTTGATATAGTTCCAGTAGAGCTGCTTGATTTTTGACAATTATGTTCACCCCGGATTAACAAACCCCCAATTTATTAATATGGGGGAGGGTTCCCAAAATAGTAATGTTTCTCTTGATGAATGGTACCCCCAAATGCTAAACTAGGGGATTATTTAGTCGGGGTTCATATGATAGGTTTTTTGCAATGTTCACTAGCACTGGCTCTCCACATGCTCTTGTTGGCGGACAATGATACATGATTGCAACTGAGGTGACCTGCAAAAAAGAAGAGACCGAAGAAGGCGGCGAGCTGAAGACGGTGTGCACACAAGGCGTGGCTCTGTGATGGGTTCATATAGGTTGTATTTAGCCACCATTTATGGTGGTCTGAATTCTCACGGTCTGGGGTATAGTTGATAATTGTTGGCTGGTTGATGATTATAGGGGGGTTGACTGACTGGTCTATTTGGAGATTATTCTTCCTATAACCCATGGGGACACTTATCTAGCAACCAGTTTTTCATGATGTGTGGAGACTTCATGAGACCTTGGACATAGGCGACCTCACAGACCATGGCCTGGGTTGTGGGTCGCTCTTCAGACACGTTGAAAGGGAGGAACTGGGCAGAAAATACACCTTTTTGATGGAGGCAACTATAAAAGCTGTCAAAATGGATATTTTCGGGAGTCTGCCAATTTTGAACACCTCAAATGTACACAGATTTTTCTCTCAGATTCCCTCCGACTCTATGTTAGTCATTTGAAGAAAAGAAAGCATAAATTGGGCAAGTTTTCATGCTCTGTGTGGCGATCCTAAGACATTTCAGGGTTGACCATTCACAGCGTCCAATTTGGGTATTGCACATCCCAACGGCTTCTGTTCATGTCACTTCGGGTGTAAACTCCGCAGATGGTGCAGTGGTAAAGCCCTGGAAGTGCGAGGAAGGCCAAAGCATTTGCTGTCACTGATTTGCACGTAGAAGTGCTGTGATGAACTTGAAGGTTTCTGTTCAGCCGGTTTAGGATCAACAAATACTCCATCTTAAACAAAGGAAGATGTCAAAACTGACGAAAAAAAACAATGTCTTCGTTTGTTTGCTGGAAGGGTGTTGGTATATTCTGATATTTTGCAACGACATCTATGTTAGCAGGAAAATGTAGGGTTTTGTACAAATGACACAAGATCTATGTTAGTGGTTTTGTATGGGTTTTGACTGTGCAAGATCTATGTTAGTGGTTTTTTGTATGAACTTGGTGTATCATAAAATAACCACTGAATTGTAAAACCTCTGGTGTTTCGGTGTTTCTCACATCCTTCTAACTACATCAACCCCCAAAAAGATGTCCAAGAGTGTTTCCAGGATGCTAGGCTATACTGTAGATTCTATAGATGATGTTTTCCCATATCCTTCAGGTTTAAAATGTTTCTATCATGGGGGGTTGCGAAAAATGTGATGTTCGCGGTGGCTACACCCGCATCCTGGGAACATCTCAGTCGGGTGGCTCAGGTAATCCTCGCATGAAGGAGTCCTACTACCTGAGATGCAGCTGAGATCCAAAGATGGGCGCAACACCTGTTCCACCCAATAAATCCCAAGACAAGCTACGTACCCATATGATCTCCATATCCAAATGTAAATTTCATCTACTGTAAAGTAACATGTCTTTACATGTATACCGTAACAAATTGCATTACCACGTTCTCCCCGGTCCGTGCGTCATGACATCCTCAATACCATATAATGCGGCATGGTGAGGTCCAGTTTCCGTGGTTCTTGATCCGTGCGCATTATTGACATCACAGTCATTCTGGGTAAGGCCGATTTTAAGCCATCCCATATTCCATCATATTAGCATAGTCATGGTAGGTAAAAACATGTAAAAACCATGACCAAATGGTAGGTCTATGGCAGTGGTTTTTCCAGATCTATCTCTGCAGATCATTTCATGCATCTCTCAGGTGTGGCGCGTGAGTGCTGGAAAGTGAAATCCGACACTTGGCGGACGTGAGTGATGTCACTGCAAATTGCGGTTGGGATTGTGGGGCATAATTAAAACGTATTAAACCCCCAATTGGCTGAACATTTCAGGTTAGTGGCTTGTGGTCATTTATCCAGATAGATAAGAAATGATAACTTTAGTCTGACCCTTTCCATGAACAATTAGGATGAATAGCCAAATACAAGGAAGAGAGCATAACCAACAACAACTGGATGCGGGTTTATGCTGAACGATGTGATGTATGCTGTTTCCTGTTTTGTTGGCGGTCCAACCCTACCTTTCATGCTCAGCCAATTCAGGCGATAGGCATGGCCGCAGAGAATGGAAGAGATGGGCGCATAAGCCAGATATAATCAGATATAAGACATGTGTATATCCATGAGCGATCATTAGCAAATATTTACTAGTATTATATATATATATATGGGACTGCGTAGTATCTTCATTTTAGACACCACTTCACCCTGCACTAAAGACTCCATTAAGAAGCCATTGATCTCTCACGTAAAAGGCATGAGTCAGTACTGAGGTTGGGTCAAAGCCTATGATTTGAACAAACCTACAATTGCAACTTGCGGATACACCCCCCTTGACTGAGGACCCGCTGTGCGAAGAAAACAAGTTTTGCACACTGAAGTGCAAAAACAACTGTTGTTGTGTCCTGGACGCAGTCGGGGGGTTCCATGTGACACTATGTCCATGACATGACAACTGTGTCCATCTATGAACACTTTCCTGTCCAACATAATCTGGTAGGTGATATGAATGGACACGATGGTGGTCCCAAGTACCCAATAGTCGCGTGTGATTGCTGTATGTTTGATTCCCCCAAGGTCAAATGTTTGGGTTGATGAGTTGAACCATCCCGGAATGAGTTTCAGGATATTTTTGGGAACATCTACCAGAAAACTCATAATTTAGCTAGATGTTCCAAGAAAATTGGAATGTCACTTTCCAAAATCTCCAGACTCCAGTTTTCATCAAGTTTCGCCCAAATGACAGCAATTCCCAAAAACCATCAAAAACCCAAAGATCCAAAGACCTGGAAACCCAATGGTTTTGAAACCGAAAACGCCGATTTTTTGAGCCAAGGCTTTGTGGCAGGCATGAGCTGGACGGTGCGGACGCTGTACCGGAACGTGGAACAGAAGGTGCCAATGTTGGTTCGGGGTATGGAGTATAGATGGGAAATGTATGAGAAATGTCTGAGAAATACTGAATTTGGGGGATAACATATAGGAAACGTATGATATATGATTACATGTGTCAAAACATGGGTGAGTTTGCCATTTGGGGGATGGTCAGCGACTAATAGGGAGGTAAATATCCATCATGTTTGGATTTCCATCATGGGATGGACGACCATAGATCATATACGATGTTTTGACCATGCAAAATATGAACATTTGACTACATTGACATATTTTTGACGGTTTGTTTGGGGGTAGTACATATGAAGAATGGAAAGGATTAATTATATGACCATACTGTGGTGCAAGTGGGATAGAATTACTTGTTGAATCTTATGTTTCAAACTTGGGGCACCTCAAGATCACGTGGTTCAGAATCTCGTTTTCTCGATGCATAGCCAAACGATTTGATATCGCCATCATGTTCAGTTCTCCATGTTTGAATGGCTATCAATGGGGGCATCCCCCATTTTCGTCCAATTTCCCATTAGAAAGGCAATGTCAAATGCTATGGTACTACGTGTCACTGGCCCATGTTGAGAGAAACAACCAAACCAGCGCGGGTGGTGGGTGTATCTATATTTGTTGAAGGGAACACATTTTTCAGTCCATGGATCACTGTGTATATAAATATATATACTGTATATATAGAATTATATATACATATGGATTTTAATTTTAAGTCTGGGGGTGGATTGGGTATTTGGGCGAATTTGCTAGATCTGGGTTCAAATCCAACAACCCAAGCTTGGTCAGTGGTAATATTCAGCATAGTAATTCACTATCTTGCATACCCACGGCGCTACAGTCTGACGATGTCACTGGGAGAGTTCCCAAAATGGTGAAGGTTGGGGGGGACTAGACATGACACGTTTTCTGATCCAATGGCATGGATTAAATGTGAGGAAAAGCCTGCAGGGGAAACACATCCAAAGGGGTCCCAATGATTGTGACTGGGTGAGTTGGGGGCTGTCAGTCGGCTCTCTGCAGGCATTGGTGATCATGATGGCCTTGCTTGGCACGTTGCCCCTTGGCTATGAGATTGGGGATGATTGGGGTTATTGGGGGCTGGAAGGGGTTGGAGTATGGTTTGAAGCAAACCCAGGATGTGAAGAGACTGGATCGGCTTAGCATTTTTGACACAGTTTTGGGATGTTTGAGGCTGGAATAGGCTGGATATTGTGGAGGATGGCCGCTGAAACACGGGGCGGAAAAAGGGCAGAGCAGGTGGGTGGCTGGTCAGATCCCCCTTGAGAGTTTTTCAATATTGATCTGCTAGCCAGAGCCAATCAGCCTTTGATAAAATCTCCAGGTTTTTCTTTACATCTCCCAAGTTGATCATGTTTGTTGTTTTGTAGGGTACCTTTGGTCACTTATGAAAATCTTTGAACGACCCACCTATCGGATCTCAAGGATTTGTTCCATTCTTCGGGCACCACGACCAGGAATCTGGAGGGAGATCAAAATCTGACGGACAACTCCACAGCGCGTGCTTTGGTGGCGCAGATGGGGTTGGGGTCTCGTTCAGGGAGTCAAGATTGCTTGTGTTTGTTAACTACGCAATGATAAGTGTTGGGAACCAAGAGATCAAAGAGAAATGGTGTGTATCGGCAAAACATGGGGATAGAAGTAACAAGGACTTGGAAATTAGTCAATCAAAACAGGCCCAGGAATCTGCTCGCAAGTTCGCCTGAACTATCCCGTTGTCGTCAAATCAACCTGTAGTCCATATATGAACCCATATGTATGTATGTATATATATATATATACACATTATAACATCATATACATTATCCATCATTACACCATCACGTATCCCGAACATTCCCTAGTCATGTTATTGACAGTTCTTGCTCCTGAAAAAGCCACAATGTGGGATTCACAGAATGCCATCTGCACCCCCAAGTCATCACCAACAATAGGAGGTTTCCTGAGTCATGGGGGTACCTGCAAATCATCTCAAATTCAGCCATGTGAGTATTGAAATCTATGGTTTTTGTGGGGATCTCCCATGACTGGCCAAGGCGAAGAGCCTGGCGCCCAAGAAAAGTGGATGAAAGCCACCTGCACGGAGGCGGTACACCTGTTCCTTGGCAACTTTTAAGCTGCAGGGATGGGAGGGGATGGAAAAAGCCATTGAAAAATGACAGGTTGGTGGAACCAGAAATGGTGAATATGGGGGTTGGAGGATGATTTTCTTGAAATCATCTGGAAGATCCATGGAAAATGGGCTGTGGATGGATGTTTTTCTTGTTGGCAGTGGCAATGTTTGGGTTCCACTTCAGTGTTCAGGATTTTCCACGCACAAAAACAACAATGATGATCCCAAATAATGTTTTTTGGATGTCTTGAAACAGTTTCAACCAATCATGTTTCGCCCTTGGTCCTGAGCTGCCTAGAAATCGAAATCTACTCTACCAATACGGGCATGGTGTTTCTTGGGCATTCATGGTCAATCACCGGAAATGAATGCAAACCAACCAAAATACTTTGAATATAGTAATAACTAACAAGGATTCTTATTATGATAGTATTGACAATAATAATGATATTATCAATGATAATACGACATCATATAACATGAAAGGACTCAAATTCTGCAATGACCTCCTCAGCATAGCCCATCCATTTGACGACACGAGGGACATTCCCACATTGCGCAACCAGGGTGCTGATCATGCCATTCGCCGGGCTCAGTTTGGCACTGACTCTTGGCCGATGGCATTTCTTGTTGAGACTGGAAGTGGATAAATCACGCGATTAAACAACATATCAATGTGGTAAACCGAATAGATAAACCTGATTAATGGGATGGTTGATTATTGGGTATACTGTGTACCACAATAAACAACATCGTTAGATCTCAAATACTCGTGGAGAGCCTGAAATAACGAGAATAGATGCTGTGTCTACAGCCAAAAAAATGCATGAAGATGGCAGGCGTCCCCACATCGGGTTTCATCGTCAACAATTTGATCACCTTGTCCCAGAAAGAACACGCCTGACACAACCGGTTGAGAAGTGATCAGAATTCTTGCTGATGAGTGATTGTAGGGGGTCATGCTACCTGAGCTATTTGGGATTATATGGGATCATCACGACTCATAGTGGGAACCCCTATCAGCCTATCAGACAAGAAGTGTATACAAAGGTATGACAAGGTACCACTGCTGGCAGATGCTGATGCTGGCGGCAGTGATCCGAGGATCTATGAGCAAATGAAAAAGGCTGGGAAGGCACTCTTCAGCAACAAAGGCCCCGAAAGAGATGACGTGGTTTGCCGAAAGACTGGCCCCCATCCGTAGGGGATACAGTAGAGCGCATACGACCATTTGAAACCGTTTTGGGTTTGTGGCTTATTATGTAGATGCTATTGGAACGTATTCAAATAATTCTGTCACCTGAAGTTCTTTCCTATGCCAATGTTTCAATGGTTACTGAATATGTGGTTTCAAAGTCTTCTTCACTTCTTCCATTCCTGTTAGGGAGTATGATGCCAATTCACAAACATGTTTCGTGGGAATTCCGAATTAGAACAACCGAGAGTCCTAGTGTTGAAGGGATCTGTGAGCCAAACAAGAGCAAGAGTGTAAATGAGAAGTGGCCTTAGAGGGTATTTGTGCGGAACCCTGCTTAGCAATCGTTGCACAGTTGATATAGTCGTATATAGTCGTCGTGTTCCCTGAGATGCTCAGGCTAAAGGCGGCTAAAGGGATGAACCTGATCGCCTGATCATACGTGATGCTGAATGATGCTGAATGTGTTCACCCCTCATTGTTGGATTAGTCCTTCAGGTATCCCCAACCCAACTCCCGCAGATTTGCGAACGGACGAGATGAGCAAAGAGATGCGAGAGGAATGGATGCAGGATGCCCAAAACAGGCATTGGAGCCGCGGACAAAACTCTGCTTACAGTAGTTAATGATTTTATTGATTTAGTGTCTAATTACATGGGATTTGTGTGAAAATAGGGCACAACATATTTCAAGGCTTGCTGTTTTTTCTCAGTTTGATTGCAATGCAATTTCGGTGTATACACCCTGATTTGGACAAACCCCTTTACTATGAAAGATCTAGAAAGGTTAATGAGTGGGGATTCCTTTCAGTGGCAAACCTGGAGATCATGCAAGGAGAAAAGCGGGATGACCTCATGGTTTTGGGTATGGCGTTTGTCAAGGTGTACTATCAATAATGGTTTTGAACATGGATACATACAGAGTTTAACACCATATTGTAATACAATTGGCTGCGAACACAAACGCTCTCAACAATATGAAATGACTGTTTTTTGTTCAGATTGTCTCTTCAACTTCAGATGCGAAGATGATGTTCCGCATTGCCCATGAATGCAGCGTTTGGTGTTTTTGTTTTTGCTCGTTTTGGTCATGTCAAGCGGCCCAGACAGATCCCAAACAGAAGTCCCTGCGTGGCTCAGGCAGAAAATGAAGTTGGACGAGTACCTGACGGACAAGGAGCAAGATGGCCGGAGAGCCAAGGGGTCCAGGGAGCTGTGGATGGGGACCCTGTTTTTTGCCCGTTTCAGAGACATACCCTCTTGTTGATGCGCAAAAAGATTGGGATACCATGGGATACCTGTGTTTACCCCCCCCAAAACATATCCAACATATCCACAAACGTAGAATGTTTACCCCTAAACACATCCCCAAAATCATCAAGACTTCACCAGGCAGCCGTCTCCAATGCTAAGGTCTAGGTGGCATCCTGCAATTGGATACTTGGAGTGATGGGACAGTACGCGGTTATTTTGGGGACCATACAACAGCTAATGTTGGGCAAACTGTGAGTTATTTTGTTTATACGTATATATACACTACACACACACATATATATATATATATTATATTCATTGCAGATGTGTCAAGATGTGTACTGGTAATATTACGGTATTACTATAGAACATCGTAACGACTAAATGGAGTTCTCATGGAACTATTTGAGCTGTTTGCATTGAAGTATACTGCATACTGGAATATACTGGAGTGTCGGACAGTTTCTAGAAGCCGTTGCGTTTCTTTGGCAAAGAAAGTGCGGTAATTGGAGCTGGGCATGCTGGGCTTGTTGCCAGATACCAGCGCCTCACTTCCAGCGAACTCTAAGGTTTCCACTCAGTTATTTGATAATTTGATAGCCATTCTTTCGCAAATTTCATACATTTGCACAAGTTTGGCGGTGATCCTAAGTTCATGAGATATCACTTCTTCGGACTTCACCTGCAAGGGTAGGTCAAGCGGTCAAACTCTCCATGCAGCCAAGGTAGTGACAGAGGTAGCAGGGATGAGTGCCTTGATATTTGATCCAAAGGGGGGGAAGTACTGTGCCTGCCATGGCCCTGGGCCAACACAAAGCTGATGCGGTTGAGAGGTTCACTGCGCTGTCGTTTCATTGCGCTGTCGTTTCATTGCGCTGTGACATGAAAAGGTGTTGTTGTTCTTTTCAGAGTCGGAACGCCCATGTTGGGTAAGATATGATTCTGCTTGCTCGGCTCAGGCCGATTATTTTGCCTCTTTTGTCGAATAAATACGAATTAGTTCGGACGGCTTCTCTACCATTGTTTGTTGCTTCTTTCACCTTTTGTTGCTATGATGATTATATATGATTATATACCAAAATTCACCAAACGTCAGCAGTTTATGTCTCTGCACTCCGTTACCTCAGGTAGTGCGAAATGGGTCACCACCCAGTGCATGAGCTTGTCTTTGTACCACTTTATCGTCACAGAACCCGCATCTTGGCTTCCAATGACATGAGCGGATCAGTTTTGGGAAAATTGCATGTTCAGCAAAATATAGCTCGATGTAGATAATATACTAAATGAAGAGAAGCAGAAGGTATCACAATGATGTGGGTTCAAAAATGTAAATTATACCGCTATACTCCAGACTGATTTGCTACAGTACCCTAGTAAGATGTTTTGGGGTTGTTCCGGACTTGGTGCGGTCGATTGTGACAAGCAATCCTTCGAGAACTGGAATTGGCACATATTGGCACCTTCTTTTGATGCATGCGAAAAATATCTTGTGTTTGGGACTATGGAATGATTGGGTTTATCATTGTTTTACGTGCAGATTAGTTCACATCGGGAGATGTGCATGGTGTTATGGTATTTTTTTCTTGATTGATCGCAGCATGGCAGAGTGCAGATTTTGGAGCACGACTGGAATTTCGTCAGCCAGACAAATCAGCCACAGACAAATCAGCCGGTCCTTTGGGGATATGATGGTGAGTCAAAATGCAACATCAAGCAGCATGTTTAGGTGAGTTCTGAATCTTTCTATATGTAGTCTATTGAAAGGCAGGGTAATTACGCGGGTTTGACAATTATGACTAATTATGTGACCATGGCTGAACCCATGCCAATATGCAATGAATCCGTCCACCAGCCATTGCATAATTACTGTGCCTGGAGTCATGACAGAAGCTGCGTTTGAAACAAATGTGGGTGGCGCCTTAAACTATTGGACCAATCCTCGAAACCAGATAATTAACTGACAAGCGGATCTTCGATTCTCCAGCCATAGATTTTTACCTTCAACCATTTCCAGCAGCCAACCAAAGGTGTTTTGGCATATGTTTGGCTACTCCGTGGTTTCAAGTGCATCCTGTCTCCAAGGTCGAGAGCAATGTCTGCGTGTTGGGAAAAACGGGTCGTTTGATGTATCTGATGCGAAAGCCGTTGAACCCATCCGCAGAGCAGCTCGTCGACACAAAACGGCAGGTGGAGCAGAACCATGGGGTAATCATTTTTTTTTGGTGTTGTATCATGTTGTGCCACTCAATGATGATCAACTAAATTCAACTAACATTACACCAATGTCAGATAATGTCAGCATTTTTTCCTGGTCACTTTGATACGAAAAGACAAGAATCAACTGATATGTGCTCGCTGTTTTTTTTCCTGCATTTGCTGTTTACCAGGTCCCCCAAATCTCCAAGGTCAGCGCGGCTGCTGAGTAGTGTTGGGATGATGATCATTCTGATGACTGCTGCAGCGTTGCCACTTGACGCCTGGGGAAGGTCTGTGGTGAAGCCAACTCTCCTACCCCTTGTAAGGTGAATGAACCTGAAGTTGAGCTCCCAGACCAACATTGACTTTCCCGGAAATACACTTGAATCATCTTATAGCTTTCATGTGGTGCACAGCCATGATTCGCCACACTGAGGGTCTACTTCCGCAGCATCGAACGGATGTTGTACCTGGCCATGAACTTCCCCTCGCCCGGGGTGGAAGCGCGCTTGATGGTGGTGAAGCCGAAACCTGGGCCGCAAAGTGGCTGTTGGTGGGATGGGGGGGTAGCGGGATTCAATTCTGCTCAAAATATATCCAGAACTTCCACGGTGCCAAGGAAACGTGCACTTATAAAGAAAGTGCCTGCGATACTGTAAAGTACCATCTTGACTTTTTCATATGTTTATTATATAGTTTATAGGTACACATCTACCCATCGAACTAATAAGTAGCTTTATACTGGAAATCAAAATCTACATTTAATGAGGAAAGACCGAATTTCAATCTTAGGGCCAAACTTAACAGCATTCTCACCACTGATCTTCGCACTAGCTCTGGCTGCCCTTTCTTTGGCTAGGACATCTTCAACTACCCCCATTGCAAAACAGGGATATATACATATATATATATACTATATATATATATATATTACTGGACTGCACGAACTGATGTGCTGCGATTGGCATCAAAGAAAATTTGTCTTTTCACGGATCAAGGTGACCCAAAAATCACGGGTTTTGCACTCACTTTTCACGCTTTTGCTTCTGAGCCCGTTTTTTATGAATTGAAGTGTGAAAATCGTTTTGCACGACACACTTTTGCAGCTTTTGAATTGGATACCAATACATCCTCGAAAATTCAGTGGAAAACTAGAAGTCCACTGGGAAAGAAGGCGCATACCGCATACCGTCCACATGAAATTTCATTTTTGATGCACGGCTCTAGGTCCAAAGATGTCACAAGTTCTTTTTGGGATATCAATAGTGAGCATCTTGAGCCTCTTCAAAGTGTGCCATCTCATGAAGTTCACCATAATGGACCAGTCTTGTAAGCACGTTCTTGTAAGCACGTTGTGAAAGGTTCCTAGGAAACGAGCACTTTGTCAAGGTGCTGGTGCTTGGCAAACGTGGACCTGGAAGTCCAGGGATATGTCAGTATTAATACGCTCCGAGAATTAGTTGCAGTAATTAAGTCAAGACAAGAACAGATGGAAACACCTATTGACATCTATTTTGCTGATTCTGTTTATTGTAGCTAAAGGCACCAAAGATTCAACTTCATCCATGCTGATCAGTAGGAACTATCACGAAGAGCTGCAAACAATGGAAACATATTGCCCAGAAAACAGCGGTATATACTTTGAAGACAGGGTCCTTGAAGCAAGGAAGAGGCATAGATCGTCATAGCACCTTTGAATGAAAGCCTAGTGAAGGAAGAAATGCATTCAAGAGGGCCGCTTTCCGTTTAATAAAAGGTATTGCAAGTATTGTATGCTTTTTTTGAGCAGGGACCATCATTATTTAATGGCCTATTCCTTGTGAAACATGGGGGGTTATCCCTCTAGGTTAGTCTCCCAACCAAAAGGAAAAGTCTTAGGGCCCAAATTTTATTTGTGTCGTTGTTTCAATCGCAACGATTGTTGGTCAAATCCTCACCTTAGCTAAACCTCCAACCAGATGGGTGTGACTGTGCCGCGCTCCCGAATCTCAGATCTGGTGCTGAGGATTGCAGTTCTCATCGACGGCAAGGCAAGGATGATTTATTTTTGTGGCTCCCACATCAGAAGGGTAAGGAAAGGACAAGGAAAGGATAAGTCTATGTTGTAATATCAATGACATATGATGACATATGTATACTTACAGCTGATTGGGGATGACCCACTTGGCACCAATAGCCAACACATGCCCAGGTATAGTAATTGCTTGGTGCAACGCTGTGTAATTGAGGGCATGACTTGTTCGACTTGTTGGTCGATTCAATGCGTGGTTTCGTTTTGAGAAGATTATCATCAAGTGTGTAAATTACAGAGTTCTTCGGCAGGTTTAGAGCCGAGAACTTGGCCCAAAGCTCTCTTTTTGCCGTCCAGGTCCATTTGTACACCGGCCTTGTTGCTGCTGTCCTATGGCTGCCTCTTGGCCGAATCATGGGATGTTGTTGCCAGCAACGGTGCCGGCGTTCACTTGAGAAGTGCTGACCAGATTGGTTCTCTCGGACTTCCCCGGACCTCCCAAAGAAATCTGAAGATGGAACATGAATGAACATGAAAGGAAAAAACAGAAGGAATGGCCCCGGACATTGCCTTGTGCCACTTGTGCCACTTTTGAGTAGCACATAGCAGCACTGGTGGATCTGGCTGTTCAACGATCACTTCCCGTGAGGTTCAACCTAATCATTTTCAAGGCCACCATCAAATCCTGGGGCCATTCAGATGCCAAGAACTACTACGAATCCGACAACGCTTGCAGCTTGGATGCGCGCATTCCTAGATTTGTTGGCTGGCTCCAATTTTTTTGCTGGCTGAATCCCAATAAATACAATTATATATACATTGCCGTACATACTGTAAATTTGCAATCCTAGTATAATCTAACGTGTTCCCAACAAATCGCAACGTAATCCCAGGTGTTTCGCTGAATCAGTCCACAGTGTTCCCACCCACAGGCTGCGCCCAGTATTTCCGCAGCGGCACGAAGTCCTCTCCCTTCGCGAAGCCACGGCGAGTGGGCGGCATGCGGCGCCTCGATCCTGTTACCCAATAATTGTAGTAGCAGGGTGCCATGAAAGAAAGATAAAGAAAGTCAATGATATGACTTATACCAATGTTTTGAATCAAGTTGTGGCTCTCCCGTCTCTGCTTCGGATGATTCCTCAACATCGACGTATTCGACTTATTGTGCTGGGGGCAATTTTGGTTGTTCCGACATGTTGGAACCTCATACCGAAAGCGAGTGCCAATAACTTTTCCACATTCATTGGTCAGATCATTGGTATTGATTGGTTCTACTGTATATCAATTATGTATCCTGCTCATGTATGTTCGCGATTGTAGGATTACCTTCTCATTTCTACTTGTTGCAACCAGCTTCCAAATCAATCTAAATCATTCAGTCGCTTATTTCGACTGCTGCTGGTTCCTAGCATGTTGATGTTTTTGAATTTGCAAAGTTCAGACAAATTCTGGTTGTAAGTTCAGACCTAAAAGCATTGAACACGAGTTGAACTGGGCGCACTGGTATGGGTGCCTCTACATTTAGAGATGAGGATTTGGTAGGGGTGGGAGAGCAACTCCAGCGACAATGGCCTGTGCTCTCAGAAAGCTCAAGTTGAGGCGAACACACCCCGAAGCATCGGTACTGTAAAGCGAACCCCAGAGGCTCAATAGACTACTGGATCCCCCCTGAGTTCTGTTCCACCCGAGCCTTTTTGACGGCCTTAGGATTTTCTTCGGACCCTATCCGATGTCGAATCTCTTCTGGGAACTTGGAATCTCGGTGGCAGTGCCCTGTGGTGGCAGTGGGTATTGATGAGTACCCTAAAAACCTTCAGTTGACCCATACAAATGGGTAAAGCTGTGAATTTTTGGGGGCAATTAGGATTTTGTTGGGGACATTGAGGATCCAGGTATGTTTGTTTTGCGGGCTAAGAAATGGTTTGGACATGTTTGGACACTAACAAAACCAGTCATGGTGGGCCCCCCCACTCTCCATCACTCAGGTGCCAACTGGAATTTCCTTCGTTGCCTTGAGCCCTTGGCTCGACTGCCTTTGGAATACGACAACGGAGGCGCTGTTGTGACGAGGGGATTCATACATCTTGAAACACTTCAGGAGTTTGAACATCACTTGGTTGAACACATTTGTGGGCCTTTCTAGTTTATTGATATTCCTGGTCCCACATTTTCTGACTTTGGTATAGTCATGTATAGTCTATTTCGTGTCTATTTCAGATTGAAGTCGCAGATTCGAGGAATTTCGCATTTACTTGGGTTTGCAGCTGCATTTTGCCTCAGATCTTTATTGATACTATATATTTTTGATACAGAGCCGGGCTGTGCAACAGTTGGCGATTCGCCGTGAACATATTGAAACCATGACCGTACAAGATAGAATTTGTTCGGTGTCTTCCATCAAATCGATGCACATTCTACTGTATTCCCTATGATCTATGATCTTTCACGGTGGCAGGCTATCCCTCTGGCGGAGGTAGCCCATCGGGACCAGATGACACAGCTGGCTTTCTGCAGCTAGTGCTGGGCTTGATGATGCTCGAAGATGATGGGAACAAGACCCAACACACTTTAGATTTTTTTGGATGGAATGACTAGGCAAAACATGACTTCAAATGTTTTTATACATGATGTTGCTTATGTTACCCTTGCTCATTGTAGCCCATGCGCATCACCTCAACAACCTCATACTTGGGCACCCAAATCTTGGAACCAAGGAACAGCTTCTTGGGTGGCTTGGCAAAATTTGGCAAAACTAGGGCATGCTGCCTAAGGTGAAAGCCCAGACTCCAGTTTTCTTCAATGTCACGCCACTTGAGGTACTCTGGGACTGTTTTTCTTCGGCGTGAACATTTACAATCTGTGCCGTGGCCAAAGGAAGCTCTTGAGATGCTGGGAAACACAACAACTTCTCTGAACAAAAGATCAACAGGATTCAACGAGTCTTTGTGGAGCCGGAAAAGAGTCAGACACCATCTAGTGGGGAAATCTTTGCTTTGAGCTTTGGATATATGAATAGATTATTTATTTACCTGTATATAGAAATTCGTGATAGTTCTTTATAAACAATATGTACATATGAAATCATATGTATATATATATATGTATCCACTTAATGTGGACATTATTATCCTGAAGTTGTCACAGCCAGTGTGAAATATTTCATGTAGGTTTTATGTAGCCGCATTGTACCTGGTAGTGATCTTCTTGAACTTGTACTCCTAAGACTACATTTGGGCCAACCTCAAATCCACGATTTTGGTGCTTAAATCCCTGTTGTTGGTGGTTGCATGCATGGTTACATCCCTCAAGAACATCCCGGTAGGTCAGTTGAATCAATTGACTAAGTTGACCTCTGATGTGTTTGGATGTTTGGATGAGGCTGATCAACATCCAGAACTGTCCCACGAGCACGGCTCTGGCCCCATGCATTGTCCAGGGCACTTGTGCTCACGTGTTTGGGCGTGAGGGATGAAAGCCATGGCTGAGCCAAGGAGGGAGGGCTAGACTGGGACTGCTGCAGATTTCAAGTCTTAAGTGATGCATGATTGTGTCTTTTCCGGTGATTGGCATTGATTCCTTTTCAAGACAGACACAGATTTTAGAGTTATTGTAAAGTTGAGTACACATGTGTATATACACAATAATTATTGAAAACTAGTTAAATACCAATCCATTGGATCATGTTGTGCTGTCAGTTCTTTTGTTTGTGGCATGACCCGATGAACCCAGGTGGCTCGAGCGCCGTGGTTTGCACACTACATCGTGTCCAACAAGAGCCTTGGAAGCTTTGGAGAGAGAACAACGATATATGGAGGTTTCCTAAAATAGGGGTACCCCCAGATCATCCATTTTAATAGGATTTTCCATTATAAACCATCCATTTTTGGGTACCCCCATTTATGGAAAGCCCCATATAGATGTTAGCCATGTTGGACCATAGTGGTACCCCCCATTTTGAGTGGATTGCTGAGAACCATGAGCGAAGCTCCAAGAAGCATGGTCAAGTGGTGAATTCCAAGCCCTGAGCGCCGTGACCCTAAGGCTGATGCTCCCAGAGGATTTGGCCAAAGAGGCCATCAAAGCAGATATTCCGATCAAGGACAATGGCAATTCACAAGGGGTGGCCAAGGAATGGGTAGACATGGTGAGGGAAAGAAGATGTTCAGACGTGACATATTTGTGTAGGTTTTGAGCTTCAGGACATGCATAGACGATGATACTCTCAATTGTTTGAAGTGGATGAGGTCCATGGATGAGGAAATACCATGGACAAAGAAGTAGCTTTTCTGCCTGCCCCCTCCTACCTCGAAGTTGTTGGAGGAAAATGAGGGGCGAGTACCACCCTGATGGATCATTCTGGAAATCATGTGTGACTTCATGCATCTAAAGTATCACGATTTGCAGAGACAAGATCTGTAAATGTTGGTATTCACCACATCCAAATTCCATCAGGAAGTAGCAAAATGGCTGGGCAGCTTGCTTGCATTGGAAGAGAGAGAGGGCTGCATCGAGTCCTCCAGTTTTGTGAATTCCTTTGATAAGATTCAGCGCGATTCAGCACAGCTGAGGGGTTGAAACGGTGGGCGCGGCCAAGCAGATCATTATGGAAGTTGCCGAGACCTCCTGCAATGATATGCACCTTGCCTGGTGAGCTATGCTAACTGGAAGCTTGGAGGGTGCTGCCAGTTGGGGAGTATCCACTATTTACTCACTATTGTCGAATTCTTGGGGACAGTGTTGGTTGGACATACAGAATATTTCATCTGTGTTGGATACCTCAAATAATACAAACACCTGGATGTTCACCATCAAATCGCCCAAAACGTATTGTTGCCCTGCTTAGCCGGCTGTGCCATCTGTCAAATAGCTGGGACTTCTTCAAAACACACCAAACTTGAACAGTCGGTTCATAGACCATTCTGACTCATTCTTAACCATTAATTATATGATATTATATGAATCATTATTATTGACCATTCGCATCCCAACAGAGCAGGGCCAGTATGTCTCCTAGCCCAGCTGTCTCCTGCGCAGGTATGCCGAGCTCATCACTGGACCCAACGTGGCTTGGTGCTGGGATCCCCGTACCTTCAGGCTATCCGAAAAAATTGGGGCCCTGCATGGATACATCATACATTGGGAAAAAAATGCTTGAAATGGCCTGTGATCAATTTTTAGTTTTGGATAGTAGGCATAGGCCCGGTTGTTGATGCAACAGCCCCTCTTTGAACTTTGGGGGCTTATTGACACTGGCTACCAGCTACCTTCTTTCTAGGCTTGTCAGCAAAGTAGATGGAGATGGACCAGTTTTCAGCTGCAAACCTGCAACTGTCAATGACCAACCGGGCGCATCCAGACACAGCAACACGTCAGCACCTGCACGTTAGTGAACTTTTACCACCCCAGAAATCCCCAGAATAGGTAGGGGTAGAGTATATTAATGAAAATTTCTGAGGTTTCATGAGTACTTATATAATCTTATATATAGATTTCAGATTTAAGCCATCCATCATCTACACAATCTATCCATCTATCCATCACATCCATCATCACCTGAGGACACAGTGCATGGTATGGCCTCGGACTGGCTGGGCAAGCGCCACGCGGAGTACTACCTGGAGCAGGTAGGGAACTCCAGTGGCACTTTCCAGAGATTTCTGTGGATTCCTGGTGCAATCTACAAAGGACATCGAAGGACTCCTATGATTAGTGGATTTGTCTGGGGTTCTATTGGAATTCAATGGATTTCAATGATTCAATATGATTCATGATTTCCTGCCAAGGTTGGATCTCAAGCTTTTTTTTGGCGGGGATGATGTCGTTTCTCTCATGGGTCTGTTGTCAGTTCATCACAGTATGGGATTCCAAAGCCTGCGCTGTTCCTCAGGTTGAGAATCGAAACCTCAACATCACGTGGCAGGCGCTTTTTTCGCTCTGCCCCACCTCCAATCTCGCACCAATCAACTGATGTGAGGTCCAAAACACGGCCAAAACTTGTTAATTTGATCATGAACATATCTTCCCAAGATCCTGATGATCCTGGCCCATCCTGGCCCTGTAAAATAACTATAAGACAAACAGATCCACTGTGCAGTTCCACTGGAGGCCAAGATGTACAGCTGCCACGGCTGTGTGCGGTGTATGACCCTGCACTACTTCACCGACGTCCAGCATCCGGGCGGCAGTTCGGGATGCCCATGGCATCCCGTGGCGTAAAACCGATGATAAACATTGACAAACAGAGTGAGCAAAGGTAAGCAATCCTTTTTTGGGCATTCTTTTGGAATGAACCAATGGCGAAATTGGGTAAACGGAGTATGGTCTATGTTTCGGGTTTGCCACACTGGATAGTTGGGAGGTATTGGGAGTGTGGTTGCTGTATTACAAAATCAACATGAAATCCTTACTATATCTGAATAACAAGTTCACTAGCCAATGGATCTGTTCAAGAGTACAACTATATAACATGCCTTTAGGCCCAATGTTGCAAACACAAGCTCACGGCTTTGAAATTTGAAGTATTTCCTTCCGTGACGATATTTTCAAGCACATGATTTACAATATCATCACAACAACACTTGCCAATCTTCACAACAAACATGTGTCTCATATGTCCGCGATATTCTGGTGAGCTGGACCCTTCAGCACGTCGCTGTGAGGAATGTGGTGGAGCTCATTGAGATCTTCCTGTTGATTGTGCCTGGTGCTGGATGGTTGATGGGTTCATTTTCTAAAAAAGCTGGGACATTCCCTTGTGTACTTTGGCTGTGATGGTGGTCTATTTTGCAGGTCCAAGGGAGCCAAGGAGGGGATGAAAGGGAGCGCAAATGGCAGAAATAGTCCCATCCACTATCCAATTAGGGATAAGTAAAGTCTTCACTTTGTGAGAAAGAACTAAGCTACTTCCAAAGTCTCTAGTCTAATCTATACTTGCCTGAATTTCCACAGTTTCCGATTACGCTCAAGCCATATGTGTGGCTGCTGGAATTTCATCCCCCCTTCTGCCCATTCTTCCCAATTCCAGTCGTTCCGCCACGGTGTCTGAGATCGCCAGCTACATGAGCGCCTTGTTGGCCCAGATGATGGGCAACCAGCTGGAGAACTGTCCCATGATCGATGTGACCTTCGAGGTCAGTCAGTGTGGAGCTGTCGATTTTACCAAAAAGCAGCTGGGGGGAGATGAACAAGCCTCTTATGCATAAATGGGGTATAGTGAAATGGAGTATAACATAGTATAACTAGACCCATTAATATGGATTTGTGTGAACATTTGGTTAAATGTGCCATGGCATGTGTTGTATTTATTCTTTTTATTGGGTATCAGAGTCCCAAAATAACATGGTCTAGGACTGTACTTCCAATCCCCTTGTTCAGTTGCAAGGCCGATCCCACGCAGAAACAAACCGTGGATTTGCACGAAACCGAGAAGAGCTGCTTGGGGATGCGTCTTGGCCGCGTGGGGATGTGCCTTAGTTTGGTCCAATCGTCAACCCCGGCTGCGCCCTATTTTACCAGAGGATATTGAAAACACCATGGGTTGTGGGCGGGGCAATGGACGATTTTTCTGGCCAAACCAAACTTTAAGCCAGTGCTTTGTGCAGAATTAGTTATAGATTAGCCATGCAGCCCATCAGAACTGCGGCATGGTAGGATGACCCCAAGAATTCCTCAAGCCTAGGATCGCACGGACCTTCTTTTTCCGCTACCATTACTGTGGGGTGCCCAAACACATGGAGTACCTGGAAGAGGCGAGGGACCCCGTGTCATGTGGACCTGAGCCCGGAATTGGTTTCAGGAAAAATCAACATGAAATCCCCACATGTCATTCAAAAAAAAATGTGTATAGTAGATTTTTCTTTAAGCCAAACGATGACTAGGGCCACGGCTCAGTGTTGTGCAGCCCGAATTCTTTCCACTGTGGCAGGGCCTGCGGAAGGAAGAAGTGAAGGGCATCCGTGATACCAAGAAATTGACCGATCCCTTTCAGAGCCTTGGTGAGGTTTGGATCACGAGCCCACATTTGCATGGATCGTGTGATTTTCGTTCGAAAAGCTTGCGATCTCTTGAGTATGTAAATGGTCCAATGCCCTTAAAACTGTAGGATGTCACTGCACAAGTTTTGTACTTGACTGAACTGCACAGTCAGGTTTTTCATGATTTTCTTGATAGCATTGAAAGGAACAGGGATCTTGACCCTTTCTACCAACCCAGCCGGTCAATCCCTGGTCTTTCTGGGAAACATCCTCTGAGGATTGTGGATAAAGCGAAAACCTGGGATGACTACAACCTCTTCGATGCGCACGCAGTATCTTTGCCTTTGCGTGACTTCTTTTCGTTTCCGACGGGAGACCAGCAAACATGTTGTGCAAATGCCACTATTTTTTATTTGTTTTTATTTACTTTCTAATCAATCAATCTCTATATTTTGTATAATATGTGTAACATGCAGCGTGGTTTCTTTTTGGTTCAATCCTATATTTGGAGTGACGCATTATTGGGATTTCTCAACCTCCGATTGGTTTATTTTCGCCCCAATGATTGAACATCCCATTGTGATCCAATGATCCACCTGGACACATGTTTAGTAACCCCCGGAACATCCCAATATTTTCCGTATTTGAAGAATAACCCAATGGACAGTCATATCACAACACGTATACAGGAATGTATATCTCCAACTGTGAGCATGTATATAATATACATGTATATAATATAGATATATGGTATATATATATAATATTTATAATATATACATAATTATCCCAAATGGATGACTCCCAATATTTGTTGGGCTATCCCCATGGTTTCAGCTGGTTTTCGCATCTGGTGGGCTAGGTGCGTCGCTTCAACGTCCATCGTGACCTCTTGGGGCTCTTGGAAGGTGGCATGGATGAAGATGGATGAAGATACCCTCTGGTAAACTAACATAGCTATTGAAGATGGCCATTTATAGTGGATTTTCCCATTAAACATGGTGATTTTCCATAGTTCTGTTAGTTTACCAGAGGGTAACCCCATGCATTTTGGGTTCTAAACAACGTGGTTTTGTGTCCATTTCCCTTGGCTCAACTAGTTGAGACCTGAAAAAACGATCTTGTTCACCATTTCCTGGCTTCTGGAGATGATGCTAACAGGGGAAACCTGCCAAGGTGGATAAATTGGATACTGTAGTCATTTGTCGTCCACAAAATGTACATGCAATGTTGACGTAAATGAAAGCTTCACCCGCCAAGTCCTACCGGAAATGATTCGAAGTTTTTGTTTTTTTCGAGCAGGCCCAAAGCATGCAGCAATACTAAACATGTTGGCAGTGTAAGATGTTTTGGATTTTCGATCCTCTTTGTGGATCTTTGTGGAAGATGAAGTCACCGAGAACCACCTGATGTAGGCAGTAGCTGAGAGTAAGGTGTTAGCAGTAGCTGCAGTAGCTGAGAGTACGAGTCGCCGAGGCAGGTAATGTCCTGCTGCCAAGACGGTCATTTGTGGCATCATTTGTCACCGTGTTGATAGAAACCTCCATCAGCTCCCAAGAGACTACGGAGGTTGAATCTTTATCATTCTTTATCCATGTTCTGGAAATGAAGGCTAAACCGGCTGTTGACTCCTTCAAACTACCAGCTTTGCTTGTTGCACCCTCATTTTCATACATACTTCCATGATCTTCCATGTCTTCATGCATACTATTACTTTCTCGAACGCCTTGCATTCTCCATGTTTGCTGTTTCCCAATCCACTTGGGTCTCTTGGCATCCCTGGTTCATCCCTGCTGATCCCAGGTGAAGAGGTGTTGAGTGCCTGGACGGTGCCACCACGCTTGACCAGCCGCCTGCTTGGTGATTCCAATAGCTGGATGGATCATTTCGTGGAGGAATCCATGTAGAATACTGTATCAAGGGATGATTTGGAGGTACCCCCCCCCCTATTTCAGGACACCTCTATAATAATGGGAAAACACATCTAGAAATGGAGGATGGTGAAGGAAATTCTGAACACAACCAGTGGTTAATGAAGTTGGAGTTTCCATTCTACAGCGCGATCGTTGAACTGTGGCAACACACAGCTTGTTGAAAGCACACCTTTCCGCCTTGCACATCTATGTATATATATATATACAGGCATATCGTATATTCGTTTTGCCATCTCCAGTTTTTGACTATCTTTAATGATATTCTTGGCAAAGACAGTCAAGTAAACTGCAAAGCCTTGAGACACTACAAACCGAGCTCATGTTGATGCCTGTCTCATAATTTTATGACATGCGTTGTATCATTTTATTTTATGTATGTATATACGTAGGGAGCCAAGGAGTTATGATGATCCATATTCCTTCAAAAGAGCCAAGGAGCTTAGAGTTCCCCAACCACATGTTCCCCAACCACATGCTAGTGTAGTGTCAGCCCTGGATTGATAAACCCGAGTTACTTGATTGAACCGTTCGAACAATTTGATCCGTTGCCAAACAGTAGCTTCCTGCCATCGAAGGATCGCAGAAGCTGACCATCGCCTTTGGGGTGCTCTTCTTCATCGTGGGGCCCATCATCACCGCGCTGCGCAAGGGGAAGCCTTCCTGCGGAGCGGAGGCGTTGCTGGGGATGGTGTGGCTGGGCGAAAGAGATTTCACCGCCGCATGGGGTGGATGGATCCCCACAACGGAGATCTACAGTACCCGAGAAAAATGGGGACTTCATCAAGAAAAATGGTGATTCAACGATATTCAACGCACAAACATGGAGATTTCAGCGAGAAAACGCTGGTACAATTGGATATCAGGGGGAGAGTCACAGAGGATGGGATTTGAATTGGGGCAACCATCCCAACAGGGCCGAACTACTTAGGTTAGTGATAGTGAATTATCATATATGATGATGATGTACTCGTATGTTTTTTGTTTTTTCTGGAGAAATTTTGGGGTGAGGCACTTTTTCCATGGAACATGTTGGTGCAAAATGTTGGTTTGTCAAAATTGAAACAAAACTGAGCGTTTTTGTCCTGGTTATTATACATCAAATGTCTATGTCTTTCTCCCTGTGAAATGAAGAGACGGCCCCCAAAAAAGTGGTTGGGCCGATGATACCAGCAGCCATCCGCGGAATGACCATCCATTGTGATGTGTTGAGATGAATCACTACGAATTGTTGTTGATGGGGTCACTAGTTTACTAGGTAAATCTAGGTAACATTGGAAGTTTATCATATGTCACCATGCACATCGGGATATACTGTCCTATTCTAAGCGATCAAGAACAGATTTTTTTTGAGTATCTCAGATTCACCACGATTGTGACAGGTTATTAGGGTTGCCTTGAAAGCGTCGCATTGGGGTCTTCCACCATCCAACGTTTTACGATCATTCGATGCCTCGGTCGCTGAGGATGTGCTATAAATATGCAACTTGCACAGCAAAAAGCGTTGAAGTGGACTCTGGGGCCTGTGGCCCCACTACGAGAGAGAATTCATTGGGGTCAGATTCGGTCAGATTGACCAATTTTCCAGGCGGTTCTTCTCAGAATAGAATTGAATTATAGCCATAAATTATAGCCCTAGAAGTGTAGAAAAGGACCCAAAAGTGTACAGGAGGGTTGCGTGCAAGCAGAATAGGGACCGGGATTTGGGTCAAAACGGTTTGGGTTAGAACGGTTTGGGTCAAAGCAAGACCCTACGCCCATGACTGTCGTGCTGTGAACACCAAAACGACAAGTTTCGCGAAACGTTTTTGTTTGTTTTGCAAAAAAGATCGGTTACTCTTACTTTTCTCTTAAACACATCTTAAAACAACGCAATTTTAAACAATCCTGACATTAATGGATGTTCATCCCCGGATTCCCGTGTTCAGCTTGGTGTGGTCTGATCACGATCTATCACATATCATTTGTCCAGCTATGCTTGTTTGGTCCCCGTGAAATTTCCATTTTGAATGGTGAACATTTCCATGTTGTTCAAAAAAACACACAATTTGATTGGTGAAATGCTCCAATGTTTCCAAGGTGTCCCTATTCTCCGCGTCCCCCAGGTGGACTTCTTCGTACGGAAGCGTCGCCCACAAGCGGGGCTGATTCTCACTACTCGAAGGGTGTTTCAGGTCACCAAGACGCCCCGCTTTTTGACCCTCATGGGGTGCGCCCTGCTACAGATTTCTCCAGAAAACCAGTGGAGAAATTCGAGTCTGACAGTCTGTTTGAACATGTTTGAGGTTTCTATAGGTGCTACTACGAACCCCTGAAAATCGTATCCTCCAGATTTTTCGCTTTGGAAAGGTACTCGGAGCCCCTGATCAAGATGGACGTTTTGGTGCACAACTGCAGCATTTTTTATGCACAACTGCAGATGGAAACGGCTGTTTCTCGACAAAAACAAACGGCGCTGTGAAGTTGGAGAGCTGTGGTCATGAAACTGTTGTTGTTTCTTGAAGAAAGTGTTGGCTTGAGAAGCGAAGTATGCAGTATGCCAGACACTTAGCAGACATTTGATGCAGCCAAAGCCAAAGAAGATCAGCCCTCCATTTCCTTAGCACAGTTCTCCTTCAGCATTTCCTTTTTGTGATCCTGTTCAGTTGGGATCTCGCCCAACATTGCCTATCCAAGGTTCCGTTTACACGCAGCTTGGAATGACTTAGAGTCGCAGCCAGAAACCTGGACCTCCCCAGAGTTGGCTGATGCATTGCTTTGTGGTGTTTCAAAAGGAGGGGCGCACTTAAATTACAGTTTTAGTATGGTTTAGTTACAGTTTCAACAAGCTAAGTGATGATAAACCAAGATTAACCATCAACTTGCCCCATAAACTGAGATGGCTAATCAACCCTTATACCAGTAGTACCGCACAAGGCGGTGGCGGAAGTTTCAGGAATAGCAAACTATAGGAAAGGTGAGTTGCTGTGAATGATGGATGGCAGAGCGAAC
>BGPT01001068.1:51478-84556 GCA_003297045.1 Symbiodinium sp. clade C Y103
AACCCTCAGTTTTTGACACTTTTGACTTCCAAATGTGCTTGGCGCCACAACGGCGTGCACTTTTTCGACATCGGATGGCCATCGACTCGTCCAAAAGTGCTCCGAACCCCTCACGTTTTTACGATTTTCACTTCCAAATGTGCTTCGCGCCACAGCGCCGTGCACTTTTTCCACATCTCAACTTCNTTCATGGCTGAGCTCTTCACATCTTGGCTCTTCTCACCTCTGCTTTTCAACTGTCCATATTGTCGGAAGTTTCACTTCTAAACTTCCTTCGATAATTCCATATGTATATATATATATATGTATATGTGTCCAGTATCCATATATTCTATATCACATGCATCCATATAAATCCTAGTTCCCCACGTTTGATCACCGCAACGGATCTGCCAAGGAAAGGTGTTGGCCAAACTCTTCGGCTTCCCTTTGAGCCGTTGCGGGCAGGTCATTGCCCAGAGTCCCACGGGCATTTTCAAGCCTCTTGGCGTGCGATGGCTCCGGTAATTCGTTACATAGAACTGTGGTATACATTAAAAAAAAATATATATATACACGGCCCATTTGTAGATGATTTACCTGTTAAAAGTGATGTAGAACTACCAGAGGGTACAATGGGATTATCATGGAATTATAATTTGGATTATATAATGATGGGTAGAACTCCCAGCGGATCTCATCAGCGGTGATGTGACTTGTGACTTGTTTTTTTTGTGTCATTTTAGAGGCCCAGGTCTTGAGTTAGTGAGCTGTAACTAATACGCCTTACTGGTGTTGTCATTGTTCAGGCGCCATGACTCCAACTGGCTTTGTCCTGGTACCAATGGGGTACCACATCCCAAATGGCTTGGTGACGCCGCTCAGGATGTGGCGGGAACTGGGTGATACTTACAACCTGCTGAATTACGTGTCTCAGGCAAGGGGTGGGGGTGCAAAAAAAAAGAAAACCGTCGCTGGACAGTCCCTATATATATATAATTCTATCTAATTATATATATATATAATATAGTTTTTTGTTTTAAACAGTTTTAAAGATATCTTGATATGGTTATATATTCTAGTTCTAATGCCATAGTAAGAATACGGTCAGACGCCATCGTTTGCCCCGACCCAAAAGGATCAGAATCATCACCACCACCACCATCACCACCACCACCACCAACACCACCACCACCACCAGCAGCAGCAGCAGCAGCAGCGCCACCATCACCATCACCATCACCATCATCATCATCATCATCACCATCACCATCACCATCACCATCATCATCATCATCATCATCATCATCATCATCATCCTCATCCTCGTCCGAAGACCCTCATCATCCTCATCCTCGTCCGCAGACCCTCATCATCCTGATCCTCGTCCGCAGACCCTCATCATCCTCATCCTCGTCCTCGTCCTCCTCCTCCTCCTCCTCCTCACCATCATCATCATCATCATCATCATCATCATCATCGTTATCATCATCATCATCATCATCATCACCATCACCATCATCATCATCATCATCATCATCGGTATCATCATCATCACCATCATCATCATCATCATCACCATCATCATCATCATCATCGGTATCATCATCATCATCATCACCACCATCATCATCATCGTCATCATCATCATTATCATCATCATCATTATCATCATAATCATCATCATCATCATCATTGCATCATGATTTGCATCATTATCATCGGTATCATCATCATGACCATCATCATCATCATCATGTAGATTCTGTCATGTAATGATGATCAACAAGCAGGATACCCCCCCAACCACCCCTCCAACCTAAATGGTAATAATTAGGGAAGGTAGTTGGTTGAAGAATCTCTCATGCACGGATGATCACCAATCAGGACCCCCCACCCCCCAACGTGAATGGTAATGATTAGTGGAGGTAGTCTGTTGAAGAATCTCTCATGTAAGGATGATCAACAATCAGGACCCCGTAGTTTGTTGAAGAATTGCTCATGTAAGGATGATCAACAATCAGGATACCCTCCAAAAAAACACCATAAATGGTAATGATATGTATTCTGTTAGTCAGGGCTGATGCGGAATGCACATTCCTGATGTTTATTTTCCCGGCCACCGTTCTCAGCAACTGAATCTCTCTGTTGCTGGCGTGAGCCACTCCAACAAGAGGTGCCAGGCCTTCATTCCCTATGGGCCGCCAGTGTACTGCATTGCGGCACGTGGAAGTGTCAGTGTTGCACTGAACAGCAAACCTGGATGCACTTTGAATCAGCGCAATCAGTTTGTTCCTAGAACAGAACGTAACGGTTACATGGTACAACTTGTACGATCATGGCAATTCTCATCATTTCGACAGTTGAAGGTCGTGGATAATCATGAAGATAGTGTGATCGATTTGCATTCATAGGTATGGCAACATTTACAAAAAACATGTCCCTTCAACCAGAACTGTCGTAACATGTAACATATACTAGCATGGTATGCCCTTTCAATTTCTGGGCAAACGATGGTGTTAGTGCGTAATAATATTAATTCTAGTCATACGCTGATACCAATACTGGTTGCTATAGTTTTAGTCCCATACCAATAATACTTGTGCTAGATCCCCAGTCCCTTTTGGCATGCTTTAGTCGCCAAACAAGTCCTGGGAAGCATTGGGCTTCGGAGGAGGACTCGTCCACGATTGAAAGGTTTCAAACTTGGTCTGAAAGCATGACTATATCATAGCAAGAAACATCATTGGTTTGGAAGCTCCCCATTTATATCGGTATATAATCGTGTGTATATATATATATATATACATAGAGTGCACACAGCCATACATCGCCTGTAAACAATGTATCTTGTGTGACACAGGAAGAAAAACATGAAGATCAGCAGTTTATGTAGCGAAGTCAATCATGTTAGTTTAAACTCGGTATCAATGCAGGTTGATGGCTTTTTTTTCGAGGGTTATGGTGCTATATGGTGCTAAACCATTGTTGATATTGGGGCAAGGAATGAAATCTGATTCCCATGAAAAACTAATGACCCATACCATACGCAGGGTAAACCGACTGGTGAATTAGAGAAGGGTTGGTTTGGACTGTGATAGTCTGTCCCTTTTTGATTTTTCCCTTTATGCCGAGCTGCTGCAGTTTCGGGCTCCGCCTCCTTCGTTGTGACTCTCTGGCCTGTTCTTTTTACGTCCTTCTGGCTCCGTTGTTGCCGTTGCAGCTTCTTTCATCTGTTTTGGTAGCGCTGTTTAAAATTCCGGTTGCTGCCGTTTCGGTTCTGAATCTCTTTCTCCGCGAATATCTGACCTTCGTGAATAACTGGCCTTCTTTAGGCTGGAGATTCACATGCAAGCTTAGGGGCATGCGTCGAAAGCCTTGCAACTATAAAAATTCTGCTTTGCAGCCGAAAAAAGAACACTTTTACAATCGCTGTCCTTTCAGGTGTTTTGTGCTCTCCTTTGTGTTGTCCTTTCTGCTCTCCTTTCTGTTCTTGTGCTGTCCTTCGTCTTTTTGTATTTCCTTTCTTTGATCCTTTCCGCATGACTCACGCGCCACAAGAAAAAGAAGAAAACCCGCAATTACAAGCAGTCTAACTCAAAAAAGCGTATTTTTGGAAACCGGCTTGCGGCCAAAAAACGGGAAAACTGCACCCAGCTGAAGGTTCAAGGTGCCACGCGCAGAAATCAAAAAATGTGTCACTTTTTCAATTCATCTCGAGCCACCCTCGGAAATAATCGCTTTTGACCCCGATAATGCCCAAACGGAAACAATGATTCTCTCTCCTCTTGTTTTGCTGTTCTTTCTCTCCTTTTCTGCTGTCCTTTCTCTGTTTCTGTTGCTTTCTGTTCTCTGGCCTCTTTGCTGTCCTTTTTGTTTTCGTTTCTGCTGGTCTTTTCTGTTCTTCGTTCTTCTTTCTGCTTTTGTTTCTCTTGCTATTTTGCAGGTCTCTCGTCCTTCTGCCGTCCTTTCTGCTGTTCTTTGTCTTGTCCTTTCTGTTCTGTTGTTTCTGTTGGCTGTCTTTTCAGGTGCCTATCTCTTGTCCTTTTTGTTCTGTTGTTTCTGCTGTCTTTTGCTGTCCTTTTAGGTGTCTTGTGCTCTCCTTTGTGTTATCCTTTCTTATGTGTCTTTGTGTCCCTTTCTATTGTTTTCTTGCGTCTTTTCTGTTGTTCTTCTTCTTTCTACTGTCCTTTTGCTTGTGACTTTGGTTCGTTTTTGCAAATGCGCTTGCAGCCTTTGCTGCGCGGTTCTTGGATAGTATTTTCTTGCTCTGTTCTGTGCGGCTAGGCTGCGTTCTCTCGTGGTTTGTTCTGGGTCTTTTGCTGCGTCCTCTGTGGATTGGCTGCTTCCGTTTCTTACGCCTCTTTCTTGGCGCCTTTTTGCTGCGCATCTTCTCAATTCTGTGTTCTTGAATCTTCAGCTAGGTGGAGAAAGTGAAAGATGAGAAAGTAAAAGAGGAGTTTCTGATGGTTTCTCTGTCACAAGTACAGCTCCAACCAAAAGTGTGTCAATGCAGTTTGAAACGCATGCAGGAAGACGATGCCATCTTCTGTGCGACTCTGGGCATGGACAATGAGGCGAAATTTGATAAGTCAGCATCCATTCTATTCCATGCAAACTTGTCGTGACCCTTCGACACTTTACCCAATGCAGGTCATCTTGATCAGCGACGACGAAGAGGCCTGCCCGCGCAAAAAAAAAAAAATCAGGAACCGACAAAAGAAAATTCAGCGTAACTTCATGTTGCATGCGTGCGAGCTCATAATCAACTTCCAGAAGCAAACGCATTCAATACGTAACTCTTGTTTCCCAGGTTGCAGCACCCGCTCTTCCAGCAGACGTCCGCAACTCAGCAACGCCAAGCTGCTTGACGACGTGCTTTCTGCAGAACAAACATGTTACTTACGTTAGTATTTGGCCATGCAACCATTGTCCCATGCCAACAGCAAAAACTGATCAAGAACCAAGATGATGACTTCTAACTTCAGTTGGTCAGGCTTCGGCTGCGGCTTCGGGTGAAGAGGCCGAATAGCAATGTTCGCAATCCTAAAGCATGCAACAACAAAACATCTGTATAACCGCCCATTTCTCTGATGCTTTCGAAGCAATCCTTACGTCTCATGTGCTTCATCCGCGCGCATCGCAATACGTTTCTTCCCTTGCAGGCGCCTGCTTCAGACTCTGACGACCAGGACTGCTCTTCAGACCCATATTTTCCGGCACGTGCCTCCTTCATTTGCAGACTCGGACGATGCGAAGGACCTCATCACCATGTCCTTTTGCCAAGAACTCGAAGACGACCTCCTGGAGGTGTCGGTTTTCTTGTCAAAACATTGCTGAACATATCTCATCGTCTCATCCAGGCACAACAAAACGCTCCGGCCACAGTCCCGAATGTGCTCGAGGCTGGTCATTTGGTGCAAGTCTTGTCTGTACATGCAAATTTCATTGGAGCTACAGGCGGACATGGCAGTCGCCTTGTACCGGTCAAGAGGGGGGGACGATGATGATCCCCCCCCTCCCGGAGCCGGGACTTCGAGAGGCAGTCGAGGCCTCAGAAAACAAGTCCCGCAAAATTGCAGTCCACTTGATGCAATTGACTTCGCGTCCCCAAGGCATGGACATCGATTAAGGAGGCCAGCAGATGCTAGATTGCAACATCTCTGGTGTTTTTAAAAGAATTTCTGTTTAACTCAAACTCTCATAACTTGTCTTTCGTCGTTGTCTTTCTCACACGTGCAGCGTGTCCACACTGTGTCCTTCCGGCATGAGCTTTGCCATGCATGGGCATGAAATATCATCTTTGTGGACTACCTGATTTTGCGTCAAGCTTCTTCACGTTTTTATCTAATCTTGCTTAGAATCTTAGAAGTTGGTTTTCATGCGTATGTCAGATGTATTGTGCATGCACCATATAAAGTTTGTATCCGCTGTTGATCATTTTGCGCCGTATACTTTTCAAGTGCTCGCTTGGGAGGCCCCTGGTGAGTGCACTGGCAAAGCGCAGTTGAAAAAACATAAAGATGAAATGTTTAATCTTATGTAATTTTAGATATATATATATATATATATATATATTACAACATATTTACATCGTAAATGGAATTACATACATAAATTAAATATAAAAGGAAATATTAATACAAACATATATCTAGATATAAACATATATATTTTTTCTAAATGTTATTGCGGCGATAGCTATAGCTTCGCCTGTGTTGTGATTTTGGACCTCCCTTTTTCCTGAGAAGGGCGCGAGTTTCTTGACTGTGCAGTGTGTTTTCGTTTGCGCCGCAACTTTTGCCATGCGACTGTATCAAAGTGCAACTTATCATGGCTTCGCTACAGGCAAATGCCAAGCAGACAGCAGTATGTGGGATGTTTTGCGGAAGCCATTCGGAGCAATTCTTGTGAATAGCATCTGTGTGTATCAAGACTGCTTTACCCATATTACAATCATTGCGTAATTGGTTTTAATCGGCGCAGTGCAAATACCACATAGCAGCACCGGTGCCCATGAGTAAAAGCCTTTAGAAAACAACGCGCAAAAAATGTGAACATGAACTCTGTAAGAGCGGCAACCGCGCCCCTTAAATTCCATGACAATCGACCGAGCTAACCATGGAGCTCAGATATGTGGGTAGCCCTAGTGCCTTGCGGTAGTCTGCACGTGATGTATATCCGAACCTTGCCGAGAGTTCCACTGTCATGACACCAAATCGCTGTTCTGAGCGGCGCGCGTATTTCTCCAACTTGCTGAATTTTGAGCGAGATTTCGCACTCATTATGCAGACGCGCAAAACTGCTTAACCCGTTTACAGATTAGTTGTTTACTCTTAAACTCCTTTACTGCCTTGCTTGCTGGCTAGGCCGGTTTGCTTGCTTAGCCACTTTGATTGCTTGCTTGCTAGCTGGCTTGTGGATGGCTGGCTGGGCTGGCTTGCTGCTTGCTGGATTGGGTTGGCTTAGCTTTGCTTTGCTTTGATTCGCTTAGCTTGCTTGTTACGTGCTTAGCTTGCTTTACTTTGATTTGCTTTGCTTTAATTACTTGCTTTGCTTTTGCTTTGCTTTGTCTTGCTTAGCCTCACCTGTGTTGCGTCTGGCTGGCTGAGCATTTAACACCCGGCTAGAACATGCCACTTCCTGGGGAAATGGGATGCAAGATCATTTTGGTCCATATGACCATTGTGTGTGCAGCAAACAACTCAACTACTAGTCACTCTCATGATTACTAGTCACTCTCATGATCATGCCCATGCTCGATTGATTTGATTCAATATTATTCTAATTGTATTGAAGGTACTATTGAGTAGAAAAAAACAACTGTTTTGAAGGCCACCGTCAGAAACGCCCTGTTCCACAGTGGTTGATTGACTATTAGATTCGGATGGTTGTTTCTCCATATCTTTGCACCATCACTGCGTTCGTGGTACCAGAGACGCTAGTGCTCGCGAGGCCTGCTACCTGACCCCATTGGCATCGTTGAATCCGAAGAAACCTGGTCTATCCTGTTTTGGCCTGCCACGCCCTGTGAACAGAAATTGTTTGGATGTCACAGATAGATCCTTATGCCATCAAAGCTACGACCCGGTGTTTCCAAGACTTGGATTATCACATCCCTAGTTTGCTCATTAGATCCGCAAAAACATTATATATTTGCAAATTTTGATGGTGATATACCTCACCCGTCGGTGGGATCATTGCAATTTTCGCCGCGGATACAGGGGATGTTGAAACCAGATGGGACCGCAATCGAGCCAGCATGGTTGAACCAATCACTTGGATAGGTTCGTTTGACTCAATGAACCCCTCTTTTTGAGCAAGACCTACAGCCCCTGTCGGTTGCTGTTTAGGATGGGCAAAGTGCTGATGTACAACGAAAAGATAGCTGGCGAGCAGGACATATCACGCCAGGGCCGAGGCATGTCAAAGCAATGAACTATGGAATACCATAGATGGAGGTTTCCTAAAATGGGGTTACCACCAAAATCATCCAAAATTAGAGGCCATTTTATATAGTACAGTATTGAAACCAATGGTTTTGGGGATTCCATTTCAAAAAACCCCTAGATAATTGATACCTGGTTGTGACTTCACTTTCAGCATGGTCCTGACAAAAATAAACACATGTGCAAAATTTCGTGCCCTCAGGCAATCAAACACGGCAATGGGCATTCCCTGATTGTAGATGAGTTTCCCATTAAAATCATTGGAACCTCCATTTATAAGTAACCATGGTTGATTGCAGAAGGGTAAATTCATTGACATCGATGGCTGGGCACGACCTGGGCACAGGATCCACCGGACCCAGGAGGGTCGAAGATTTGCTGTCCGAATACGCCACCACCGCCAATGATGGGCAATCCCAAAGCAAGCTTTGGCCTCAGTTTTGACTAGTTTTGATGGACTGGTTGTAGAAAAATCTAGTGTCTAGAAACACTTTGCGCACCCCAAATATCCGAAATATCCCCAAACATGAAGTTTTCCTGTTCCGGTTCCCTTCCCTGCGTAATTCTGGGTATGTCTGTCCGGAGGTGGTACTGGAAATGGTCAGGGAAATCCCTGTTGAAATCCAGCAACCCAGTAACCCTGGATCAGGCAAGATGTCCCTATCGATTGATCACGATTGATCCAAGTCATTTTAAAAGAGAAAGTGCGCCGGATGTCCTGGTATTTGCATGATTTGGCAGCTGCCCTTGTGTTGCAACTCAGCCCTCGTTGCAAGGTATCTTAGACCGATATGTCAAGCGCATCAAAGGCGCCACAGGGGTGCTGGTCATGGGATGTCCTGTAAAGATGACTCCGGAGGGTCAGTGAAAAGGTGTGACCTCCAAAAAAATCCCCAATAGAAAATAAGCGAAAAGGACGTCCAATTTCGTAACAGTTGGTGGTTTTAGGATTCAGATTTGACTGCCTAATAGTCGGCATTGGGTGATTGAAGTCACCAAGCATCTGCCTGGCTCCAGGGGAGGTGAATATCTACGGCCGAAAGTTGGTCACCAGGTGCCCGGGTCAAGTCATTGGGGGTTGCTGTGGCCTCCCAACTATGGGCCGGTTCTGATCATGGATCCATATCAAATATATCAAGACAACTTGATATATTCTTGAAAGGAAATAGAATGATATAGATTGAAATAGATATTCTGATATTCTTAATACATGTTAATACATTGTGAATAGCTTCCCTAATATCTCTCACACTCATTTCCCCCACCTTTCCAATTTGGCCCGCGACACAGTCTGCCATGGCCAGGCCATCGCGCTGCAAAGATCTCTTCTGCGGCAAGGGCTTCACCATTGCCTGCGAATGCTGCTGCTGTTGTCAGCTGGACGAGCTGCTCACGGAGTTCATGGTGGGGCGGGCGGGCGGGCTGGAAGGAACCGCATGGCCAAAGAACGGGGGATCGTGTTGGGCATCTGACAAACCAAGTTTGGATGTTTTTGGGGTCAAGTATATCACATAAAATCCGATGTTTGCTTGATGTGTGGTATTGGCACCCGCAGATGTTGGTTTATGTTGGTCAAAGATTTATCTACTGTATTTAAGTTGTTCGAAACCAATTCCGATCAACAATCACAACTGATGGAGAAGCAGCTCTGATTTAGCACCCTTCCATGTCACTTGGTGTTAAGATTTCGACTTGAATGAAGTGCCCTTTGTTTTATGTGGTTTTCAAGGATTATTCCAGATTAAAGTTCCAGCAGCATGCAGCTGCATTGATCCCCAACATCATACATCCATTTTCAGACACACCCAAATGTCATATGATTGGTCTTTTAATTGGTCTTAGGTTTTATGATTTTTCAGGATATATATATATATATGTATATATGTTTTTGAAATAGTGGTTGGTAACTCTCCCCATGAACAGAACCATAGAAAACCATCGAATGGTTGGTAAATCCCACCGTGCCAGCTGGAAAAATCCAGGTCTCAAGCCATCGGATCTTGGTGGAACAACGCGCTGCTCAGCGCTACTGTCGAGCCACCGCCTTCCTCAGGCGCTGTTTCTGTCGGACCCCCAAAAATTGCTGTGGGAACATGTACAATGTGCATACAGTATCATACAGTTTGTAGATATAAATAGAGATAAATACTATACAGTACAATTTTGAAATAATATATTTGATCATTATTGTTAGTCTAGTATCAATTATTGTATTGTATTATCTTCATCGTCTTTTTGATCATTATGTCGTGGTTGGCTATTCCTCCAATGCCATTTTTGTTGTTCCAATGGTTGGTTTGGTCCATGAAATCACACCATTTGTTGGCTTATCCAGTTGTATCATGTTGTATCCAATTCTCTCCACTCCTGCATCCTCGTGTTTGTTATGCTTGTCTGGTTTATCACTAACTAGTGTCACTGGTCGTATCACCTTTTTCATTTGCTCGAAAAAAAAGAAAAAACATAGATGTGTCAGTCTCGTTGGTGATATCCATCTCTTGTCGTCCCGAAGAAGGGATTGCCCAACTTCAATTTCAAAGTGATTGGCGTTTCGCGGATGGANGTCGTCCCGAAGAAGGGATTGCCCAACTTCAATTTCAAAGTGATTGGCGTTTCGCGGATGGACAACATTTTCTTAGCAAGGTCACCATATGTAGTTGAAGAACTTATCTTCAAAACTATGTCAGTTGATCAAATAGCATAGCAGGTGTGAATGAAGAAACCAAACAAATGAATGATTAAACACACATACATAATCAACATAGCAGATGGGCAGATGGTACACGAACATACAATGATCATCAATGGTGTACAATAACCCATAATATGTTGCATTTCATCATATTTCATCATATTCTCCGGTGATTCTAAAGACTTGCCTTGCGCCTTCAGGCAGGTTCCCAGCATTCGCGTCACCTTCTTGGCTCACAACCAGGCGATTGGGGGCCACCGTGGATTCCTGAGGAACCAATGGATCCTAAGTACTTGACCTGCAAGGTTTTGTGTGCCTTTTCAGTTTTTATGTCTTGGATTTTACATGGTGTTCTATGATTTTATTCGAAATGGTGGAATAGATATGCCAACATCAGTGTTTGGAGCTCTGCAGGTAAGAATAGCTGAATAGCATCGTTTGAAGAGAATTTGTGTGTGTGACCTTTTCTTGACAGACTGGGCATGAGAGTGGGCCTTGTACCTTCTGAGTTGGCCATATCCTACATTGATATATTTGATATTGTTTTTCCATTTGTTTCCTCTCTTTTGTTGCTTTCTGTCTTTCTGGCTATGGATCCATTGTATCTTAGGTTTGCTGCGTTTTTTTTGCTGAACTGTCCAGTATCCCGTTGGCATGACCGCCTCGGGCGGGCGCAGTTGCTGCTCGGAACTTATGTCCTATGTATGCCATGTTTCTTCCCTGTTTATCTGTGTTTGCTTGGCAAAATCCCAAATTGATTGTGACGTTGCTACTTGTCCCAAGTTTATTGTTGCTCCAAAAAAAACTATTATCAGATATTATCAGATATTATCATTTGTTCTTCCTTGGAAAACCTTTGATGATGACCTTTGGGATGGATACTATGGGCCTCATGCTGAGTCATTGTGTCATGGGAGGCAGCCGCTTATGTGAACCTCATGCCCGTGAAGACACTCAACCGAAAAAAGACTCAGCAGGCACTTCTGGCAGCACTGGGAGGAACCGTTGCTGTTGTGATGTTATAATACACATCGTCACATCACAATGAATGCTACTCGCAGAATCTCGCATCGGAACATGGCAAGTGTGCAGCTGCTGTACTGATTTTCCTACCTGCCTTGGGGATTTCCCTGTCAGGACTTCACCGTCAAACTGCTGCAGAAGGGGGCTCGTGAGTACCAACAAGGCGGGACCCGATGGCTGGAAGCGGTCACCCATTGGTGTTCCATGGTTGATTCAGTGCTTTCAAACCGTTTCACAATATTTCTTGACAGACTCTCTACTTTCCCATCCCATGATGATCCCAAATTTGCCAACCCAAACTGGAATCTACTGGAATGATGAATGATTCCCAGTTTCTGCGATGTTTGTTTGACAAGTTAATCAGACCCACCCACCCCAATCTGGTTGTGGCTGCCAATAGTCCCACACTCTCAGGCTTGATGCTGCATCAGAAACCGTTACCTGGCAGGGAAGTGGATCCAAGATGAGGTTATTTTGATGTTTTTGATGCAACACCAAAGGCTGAAAAATCAAGGTGTTTGAAGGCTTAGTTGTTTCGTTGGTGGCTCGGCTCGCCTTGTTACTGGTGGAAAGGTGCACCCTACGAAATTGGTACGGAAAACAGATAAAAAGGGCCAGTCAACTTTCCCTATTGTTGTGGGATAACGATGGATATTGGAGATTTCACGTTGTAGCTCAAATGGCGACATGGTGAACCATGGACCAAGCGGCGGTTTGTTAATTCTGTAGATAAAACAGCTGTGGACCCGGGGACATTGCAGGGATTCCTGGTGCTGAAATGGTTGGGCATACGCTTTCACCGATCAATGGACATCCAACAAAGTTGATCCAAAGTGAAGGTCATGGACCCATGGATACACTCGGGTGTAGTCATGGTTCCAGCTTTCGATTGGCACTGGCAGGGGTTGCTGTGTCGTTGTCCAGGTCAAGGGACCTTGTGTTCAAGTTGAGGTAATTCAGGAAGCTTTTGTTTGGCACATGTTGGTTCTAACATGTTTCCACCTGCGACCAAGTCCAGGTACGTGATTGCTATGAAGAAAGACTTTCCGCTGCAAATGAGGTGTTTGGCTTGTGTGGAGTTTTTTTCGTTGATGGAGCTGTCAGCAGTTTAGATTTTCAGGAGCTCAGTGGATGTATCTTGTCCGCCCCCAACCAACAAATACATGGGTCATCTCAAAAACTCCGCAAGAGGAAACATGTAAGGGATGGACATTGGTTTCCAGAATTTGTACAACCATGAGGTAAGCGATGGGACCTTCCCATCTAATTATTATGTATTGATACCCCCTTTCAAGGTCATGTTATAACTGTGCACATACATAAGTTTCCTTTAGCCACCCAAATTTGCCATACATAATTTTTGTACATCCGTGCGGTTAAGTGATGGGACCTTCCCAAATTTGTTGATGTCCTTTTCGTGAACCTTGAATTTCCGAGATTGCTCAAATGGGGCAGGAAACCTTTGATGCTTCAAAAGGCGTTTGTTTTGAAGGAGAAACCTGCAAATCAAGTCACTCACATCAAAGGGTTCTGCATCTGGCTCATATGCACCCCAACAACATTGCAACATGGTAGAATGGTGGAGAAAAACTTCATGGGAAGTTCCAAGGTGCAGGAAGCTCTCATTGAAGATATCCATGGGTCACTGTAACCAAGGACTTGCCGATCAAAGTCAAGGTATGGGTGCCCCACATCAACATGCCTCTGGGTTCTGTTTAAGTGGGTGTGTCTGGAAATGGGGTATACTATATACCCAATATATTTTTTGTGAATTCCTAGTGAAGATGATGATAAACCATGAACAATGCATGGGTTCTCTACTTCAGACAAAAACTCAAACTTGTGACTAAGTCGAACTGACAGATTTTGAGACATCCACCATTGGCCCTAATTTTCAACACCAACAGCTGGGGGATGTACAATCAGGGAGACGAAGGGTATGAGTTGGGGGTATGAGTTGGGGCCCACGAATTTGACCGTTTTGATCCATTTTAATCCAGTTTCATCCATGTATAATGTTTGAACAATCACCGAAAGTCAGGTACTGCACACATGTAAAGTGGTTTGCGATGTTTAGGCTCCAACAGCATTCCATCATTGGAGGCTCAAGCTGGAGCCGCTCCAGCAGGGTGGACCGCTGGTGAACTGTAAGCTGTTTTCTGGGTGCAACGACCTGACCACGTATAGATGATCCTTAGTGTGGTTAGTTAGAGCATCTTAGAGCAGCTTCCCCAAACCCATCTGATTTCAGGTGAATGATTCCGTCTTCCAGATTCCAATTCTCCCAATTTTTCTGCAGTTGACTCAGCGCCATTTTTGGTGGGGAACTCAGCCCCATGTCCCCAGGATCTTTGATCAACTCACTCAGAGGGCTCCGGTGCATGAAGAGAGCTCAGGTCACGTGGGGGAACAAATATGACCTGCAAAGTTCAAACCATCCAAAGATTGGTTACTGTAGTATCAATTAGAATATGCTGGAATGATAGACATTAGATATATGGCTGCAGTTCAAAATGTAAGGTCCCGATCCATACCCCGGACCCACAGGCGATCCATACCCCTGATCCATACCCCCGATCCATACCCTCGATCCATACCCTTTTGAAGCATACCCGTTTTTTGAGCCATAGCCATATGATTAAAATTGTATATATATATATTATCATTATATATCATTATATTATATCTATACATAAATATGACATATTGTCAAATGATGCATCAAATGTGATCAAACATATCAAATAGAATGATATCTCAAATGATATACATCATACAGTATTCTATCGTACCAAAAGGGCAGCTTAGCGTTCACTTCAATATCGCCAGCCAAACTGAGAATGTTGACCAGAGATCATAAGTTCATACCTGGAAACGATACGTGTTCAGTCTACAGTAGGAACAGCACACCGAATGACACCCCACAAACAAGGCCATGAAAGATCCAAACCAAACGTCAGTAATGTTTGCAAAGCCCGAAATACCTTTGTAGCCTCAGAGCGGTATGGATCAAACTTGCGCACCCCCAAGAAATGGGATTCAGCCGCGATACCCAAAAAAGTCCTTCCTACACTTGTCCCAGCCAGGCGTTGAAGATGACTCGGATGAAGAGGAATATTTGGCCACCATGAAGTAGCTAGGTGATGGCTGGTGAAGAAAACGGCTGGTGGTCACCAGTGGATAACAGATGCCAAGCCACTCTGTGGCGTTCCATGCTGCTGTTCAGGATATGTTGCGAGGTGGAAATTCAGTGAATTGGTTTGGATGGATAATCCTGGTGAACCACCGGGTGGTTTGAGCCATTTCAGAACGGTGTGTTGGGTGACTTTGCCAAAGTTGCAGACGTTTCCCACAACCGTTGAAAGGTGGCAGGGAAAGAGCTAGCTAGGAACCAGCCTTTGAGCTAATTACTGTACATCTTCATAATATGTGAGCAGGGTGGACTGGATCTTTGGATCTGCTGTTGAGCCACTCACTCTATGGAAACATCGGAAAGAGCTTCAGTGACTCTGGTGGTTGGCGTTTCAACTAGTAACTTCGATACCTTCAGTGCCAGGTATGAAGGTGTAGGCAATTAACCCAACTGATCAAATATGGCATTTCCTCAACTTTCAGGTCTCGAAAGATCCAAAGTCCCAGACCCTGCTGAGCCGGACCAAAGTGGTGGTGGCAGCAAAAAGACATCACGTGGCATCCATGGCACGGTTGTGACCCATATGATCCGGAATGATAGAGCCAAAGGAAGCGTCGATTCTTAGACTCCCGGACATCATTCACATTCAACAGAAGAGGAACTATAGATGTGGTTTTGTGCATGGTCTTGTTTGGATTTGTGTAGCACATTGAGGATGTAACAAGAAATGGACAAATTCTGGCTCAACTCCAAGGTGGTGGTGGCGCAGAGCCCCGTGCTCTTTGAGGCTGAAGCTCTGGGTCAAATCCCAACGTGGTTAAGGTCACGCCGTGTCTTCATGTCTTTTTCTTAGGTCATGTGTGTTTTTTTTAAGCCGTATCCTTTTTTTTACTATTCCTTTCCCAGAATCAAGTGACTTGGAAAACATGTCAAGGGACCTACGGACCTAAGTTGTGCGTACGTGGCTGGAAGGCTCAACCACCAACCAGCCAGCGGAGTGGATAGCCAGTAGAGGTTAGTAACGGTGACGATTTCTGATGTTGTTTGTTTGGCTTCTAAATTCTAAATCAGATAGACAAGTATAGCATAGTATGGCTAAGAACAATTGGATTTGGAGTAGTTGAGGTTTGTTGAGATACCGTTCATATTCCCATGCTTGTTGACACTTATCTCCAGCTACAAATCACTTCTAACCCCCAATTTTGATGAGTGGGCTCCACCGCCGAAAACGCGGAGGTTCTGGAAAAGATGCCCCTGACGGAGCTGCCAAAGGACCGGTTGCATGGAAGTCCCATGAGGGGAGCCAGATTTGTTTGTCAGGGATGTGGTACGATGTTGGACAGATCGTCGGAAAAATCCAGCAAACCATTTTTTTGAGCAGGTTTTTTTTGTTGCTATTGTTTGGGGTGGGGTCCTGTCTTGATGAATTTTAAATTCACTGGGGAATGCTATGCATCTAAGGTGTAGAGCTACTCATGTCTGGATCCCCCAGCGCATTGTTGGTGAACTGCCCTGCTTAAATATCAATACCCAAGAATTAGTTGGTCATTTTTGCCATTGATCTTGGGGGTCCTTTTACAGTCCCAATATACAAGGTGATCATCGCAAACTATATTGTGTGAGATACAGTAGGCCAGGTTTCAATGCAACCAATGGAATATGAGTAGAGTGGGCACAACAACCATATGTATTGAATTGTATGGATTATTCTAGAAACTTATAGATATTTTGGTTAATTTTATGTATTAGTTATATAGTTGTAGTTAAAAGAGTAAAAACTTCACCAAGATTGATTGATGGCCGCACTAATGTTATACATATGGCGATCCATCTTGATTGGTCAAAAACTTTGTCAAGAGATGTCAACAGCATATGTACACTTATAGCTAACTTAATGTTAAACTCCATTTTTCCTTATGGGCCGAAGAGTACAAACTGCTCGGGAATAAAGTCATTTGTTCAGGTAATTTGATGATCGATTATACAATAGCCATGTAATATAATATTATATATATATATATAGTTGTCAACATGTTGATTATGGCTGGGAAGTTGCCCAGTTTTGAGAAACACTCATCTTGGATTGTTTATCATCACTGTTTGTCGCTTTGTGATGTTTTAGTAGCCACTAAATCATTCGTAAACTGATGATGCAAGATATATTTGGCCCCTATTTTCCGGCATCATCCCAACTTTGACTCTCAATCCACAAGAACAACAAAGTAGGTCATCCACCATGCTGTTTTTTCGACATTTTCCTATCGTTGGGGCCGCCCAGAGCCCATCGTTCACCAGGAGAAGATCTCGGCAGCCTTGGTCCGTGTGGATGAGCGGATTTCCCAGGAGGCCTGGCCCTCAACTGTCTTAATTGGAAGAGAACCAGGGGATTAGATCGGATTCCTGTGTTTATCTGAAAATGATGACAAACCATCGGATTCTGTGGGGTACAGGTAGCTCATTTTCAGACGCAGATTCATGTGGATTTCTTGGTTTCCTTTTTGGATGGGGAAATCAAAATCCTCATATATCATCCCGTTCTTGTGGGTTTATACCTTCTGGTAGTCATTTTTGGAAAAGTACATAGAAGTACCAAGGTGAGGAAAACCAGGTTGATCGCATCAGGTGACACAATTGCTCTTCAAACAAACAGGGGTGATTTATGGTGATTTTCCAGTGCCATGTTGGAGGGTAGCCCGGCTTTCAAGTAAAAGGGGAAGCCGGTGGGAAGTCCCATCAGTGCGAGTAATTTCGGAACCAGCCGCCCCACCCTTTGGTGGTCCATGGTACATCCCTTCAGGTGAAGAGTACCCCAAGGGCCCCAATGACTCGCCAGTTGATCAGGTATGGCGCAGTGTTTTGCAGTTCATGTACCAAGGTGCGGGCCAATTGGTGTGCAAGCGGCCACAGTGTATTACAATATATTACAATGCATATGGTACTCTAGTTATATAGACATGTGTAAATGCACACAGCACAATATGTGTATATGCCGTATATACATTGACATATGTTTATGTTTATTCTTTTATTATTAGTACGTTTTTTTTGAACATATGAACAGGGCAATATACACTGTGAATATCTGGATATATTTATGCTTGAGGTTCTATAGGTTACATATTAACTTTCTCTAATATATATATATATATATACATATTTATCATTTGTTCATGGAGCACTTCTGTATTCGTGCTTTCACCCTGAACATCAATGTTTACAGGACGAAAGTCTCCCATTTGTTGCTCAAGTTGACCAACCAACCAAGGAAATCCATCAAGATCCCTCTCCCATATATATATATATGTATAAGCCCATGCTTATTTAGACAGATAAGTTCAACCAACCAAAACATGAGGACTCAGGGACCTTCAGGGACCACACATCGCTTCCCTCATGGCAGGAACCATCTCTGTGGAGCATTGCTCCTACCTGAAGGACGCTGGGAAGCCTCGACCTCGGCCCTCAGGGGTGGCCAAGGTTGGACATAGACGATGGAACATGTCCTGGAATAACAGAGCAATATACTGGGATATTTAAGATATCTAAGATACTTGAGATATATCTAAGCTTTTATTTGTCTAAAGGTAATTATTTGAAGATGATATTATGTTGTATAGCTGCAAACGCACAATTCTAGTTGATGAAGTCTATTTTTTGCGCGACCAAGCGTCAGTACAATTGAGATATGAGCTGCAAATGGAAAGGCGACTGATCGAAATCCACTCAAGGTCAAGATAACCTTTTCCCAGGTTTCAGTCATTTCATGATTTTTGTTCCAGAATTTCATCAGGGTTGCTTCCGCAAGCTCGAGATTGTGTTAGGGAATCCAACTTCTACAAGATCAGATCTACAAGATTGATGGCTTCAAAGATCATATCTATTGTTAAATGATTGTGACCCCAAGTGGGTATTCTGCAACATGGGCCATTCCCGTTCAAATTATCATCGTTCAGGGCGATCCTACGATTAACCGCAATGGAATTGGGGCCACATTTTTCGGTGGAGTTCCAGCAGCTCCAAGCTGCTCAGGTGTGTGGAACTTCTGCGTGCCTGCTTGCTGTACAAGTTCCTTGGAGAGGACTTGGCCAAGTTCAACATGTTCACTATAGATGTATCGATGCATGCTGCATATTGACTTTCTATGCTTTCCACCTGTACATACATTATGTCTATATATATATATATATGAAACTATAAACTGCACTGCACTATGTTTTTTAGATGATATATTATGTGTATGTATGGGTATATATGATTGATCTACACATGTACACTGAACTGTAAATCGCCCTGGAGCCGAAAGGATCTCTGTATTTTGAACCCAAAACCGATTGTCAGTCCGAGGCTGCCAGAGCCGCTTCTGCGGTTGGCACTGCAGGGGCGCCCTGAAAATGGGCGCACTCGGAGATAGAAATGGCAGAGTTTGGGACAAACGGGTAGGAATTTGGTAGGAAATTGGTAGAAATTGATAGAACGTGTCATTTTTGGACCCTTCCGATTCAGAGTTTTCGAAGAGAGAAATGGAAGATCCTTGGTATTCCAATTTTGCAACAGGTACTGGTAGAGGGTAGCCAAACATCAGTATCGCCTTCCTTTGCTGGATGGTTTCGGCCTTGTTTCTTGATCATCCATTATTGTAGGACTTGGATTTTTAAGCCTTGCGCTTCCTGTCGCTTTGTATATTTCAGAATATCTCACCGTGCAGCGTCTATACAGAGACCCTAAACCCTTCATTTTGGTTGGAGACATCAGCCATCTCAATGAATCTCAATATGTAGACGTCAATCCATGTACAATCCAATCCCAGCCGTGGCTCTTCGGCAGAAGTCTTGACACCTCGTGCTTGAGAGTCTCCTGAGGAGTCATCTCTTCCAACTTCTTCCAAGCAGCTCTCCCACTTATGCACTACAGGCCATAGCAGCACGGAAAGGCATCCTGTTGTTTGGGAACTCTTCAAAATTTTGAACTACTGTACCTCGATGCCAAATGATGGCAAGGGCAATTGCCTATCGCAAGATGGCATTATTTAATTAGGGCGATAAATGATTGCAAACGTGTTTGCTGAATTCTTTTTGAATACCTTCCAAGTGGTCAACTGTGTGTTTGTCAACTCCTGTGGTCATGACAAGAAGAATGACCATATGTGTAGGGGAAGTGCGTTTGTTTCAAAGGACGGCTTGGATGGACATGCGAACAGTCTTTTTTTAATGGAGCAATCCGTATCTTGCATAAATCCTGCATCTCTTAAGACCTCTTTGTATAAACCCAATGTTCCAATAGAATCCAATAGGTCGATAGGTCATTGATCTAAGTGCAGTACAGGTCTTTGCGCTTTGCACTTCAGATGAGCACATGAAGAACAAGGACGGCAGACGCTGCAATAGGTTCAACTGGCCACCTGTGGAACCCAGGAAATTCATTCCCTGATATCAGATGCAGGATCTGCAAGGGGTCCTCAGTTGTACCCATCATTGTTCGTTTCAGTATTTCCGAATATTTCGGATGTCTTGGATGCTTCGTCTTTGGAAAGATTCCACCTCGAGAACCCAAGGTAATATACAGTACACATTAATAAACCAGAACTACAACCATCTCAACATTTTTGCCAGAAGCTGGCGGTGTGAACCATCTCCAACTATAAATTGGACTGGTTCCTAACTAGATTTATCAATATATCAATTGGTAAAATTATCTCAACTTAAACCCTGTCCCAATTATCACGTACTTTCTTTTCATGGCAGATTTACATGGACTTACATATAATAATAGATAATAATCAAACAGCAAGAATCAATGATGATGATTTTGTTGGGTTTCCCATATCCCGAACTCCAGAAGTCACTGATCATCGCAGATCTTCAGGAGCTCAGCTCTGTGCGGGATGGGGCTGCCTGGGTCCTGCTGCACCATGCGTCACTTGGCACCAGGAGATCCGAAATTCTCTCAGGTGAGTCCAAAAATGCGAGTGTTTTTCTATACGTTAGTTTTTGAATTAATGACTAGGGGATCTATAAATTCCCATTTAACAACCATTAGTGGTGTGTTTTAATGGTCTTTCTGACCCAAACCGTTCTGGACCTGGAAGTCGGGCAAATACCATTTAACACGAAGCTTCTCATTTTTCTTTCCTGTCATGCTTTTGGTCAATGAATGTAAATGGTGGACGACTTTGACATGGAGCTTCTAGTCCTTGCCAGACTGTCATACCCTCCACAGGGCCAGGGCACGCATGTCAGGCACATCATGTTCGTGGACATTGAAGCGACAGATTTGTGCGAAATCCTGAGCAAAGTGGTGCGCCGTGTTTTGATGGGTAGAGCTCGGGGAGGAGGTTTGATAACTGCCATTTATGTATGTCATTGTTTTTAGTTCCCGAACTGGGATGGTTGACCACTCAAACTGACCAGAATCCGTTGTTTTCGGGCCATTACTTTCAATTCGTGCCATTTGAAGACATGGTATTTGGCAAGACATGGTGCCGATTTGAGGACATGTCTTTGACATTGTTTGACCATATATTATTCCTGCGACTGAGCCCATACCAACATTTAACATTTGAAGCGATGTGTTTTACCAGTAGTGGTAGGTTTACCTGTATACGTGTAATGTATATGATATAAATTGTACATATACACACATATATAAACAGTTTATAGGTAGACTAAATGATATCGGTAAATCAAACCAGGGTCTCTTGTGATTTTGGTTTTGAGTGGTCGAAAGTGTGAAGATGTACTGCGGGACCTCTTCCTGCGTCGCTGCAAGGTACGTTGTTTGGAGAGCAGCGTCTTTGAAAACCCAGACCAGTTCCAATCTCAGTTGTGCATCAATATTTCTCAACACATGTATCAGCCACACTTAGCTTCCTATCGCCCTATGATTGAGTTGGAACTGAAACGGGAACCTGTAATCTTTCTCAGCAGATAGGGCATGAATGTCCTTTTCTCACTGGTGGGCTGATATGGGATTCGTGGAAAACCCACAAGCCCCTCATGTTCTCCCAATATTGAAGCATTGGGTTCCCGGATTCCCAATGGACTTCACAGCTGCCGATGATTGCTGGAGAATGCGGGGTCCTTTGTGGCCACCAGAACTATGATGATTGAAATATGGGTATCGGTATGGGCTAAAAGTTAAAACCTATGGGCCCCATATTTCGGGGGATGAACTGAACATCCGCTACTTTGGGGTTCACCAGGGTGCCAATATTCTGACCCATCGCCAAATGTCGATGTTTTTTTCTCAGATTGGTGGTTTGAATCATCTCGATCTTGTCTGAATGCCAAAATTGTGGACGTGTGAATTTCTGAAGACAGCTGATGGGCTGTGACCATTTTAATTGGAGCTATTCTTTAGACAGACTTCAAGCATATTTTCCTTTAACCAGACTTGAAATATATATTTCTTGGATTCTGTCGGGTCCATTGGGCCCCCAAACTTTGACACATCCTCCAAACATCGATGACTTCCATGCGCTGAGGCCAGGTGTGATGGAGGCACAGCAAAGGAAGCAGGAATTAGATGTTGGAAAATAAAGACGCCTTGCTGTCGTAATGACAACATATGATATGATATGATATGATATGATATGATGTAATTAAGTGTATTGTTTTCATAGTTGTTCATACATTTTTTTACAGCTTTTCACAACTCTTTGCGATGGATGCTAAACAGCATCACTGTGAATGGTACCGCTGAAACAGGATTTGCTCAGCTACAGCTTTCATGGTGTTCCACAGGACTGGGAAGGGACAAAAAACCTGCCAGCAGTGACATGGGGTTCTCACCGCTCATAGTTGAGCTATGCAACCTGAGGTATTTGTTAAGGGGATGCATCTGACCAAATGGAGGTGTAACATTTTGTAACGGTGCAACCAGCATATTAGATCATATTGGCGTAGAGATTGCCATCACTAACGTGGTGTAAGCTACCAGACCTTGGACATATGGATTGACAAGCATTAAGGGAACATTGACTAACTTTATGAATGGTCTCTCCACACACGAATGGATGTACCAACAGCCCAAAAAGAGAGGCACCGGAGATGTGCCCCTTGAATATATTCACAATGGCTGAGGGATATTGGAAAGCCGAGTTTTTCTTTGTTCTACGGTTTTCTGCTTCACCCGAGGGGCCTGTACAACAAATGGGTTCCTGCATTCTCGATGGCCAGGATATTCTTTCGCAGACGCTGTTGCTCTTCTGAATCTTGAGTTTACAGGAGGTATTTACTTGGGACTCTAGGGGTATCAAACTTTTTGGGGGACCGAATTTTGATCCAACACGATGGGCTGGCTGCCGTGGTATACAGCCGCCAACGCTAAAGACAAGAAAGTTGGCACCAGTTTGGTTTCGATCCAAAAACAAGAATTTATTCATGGTCAAAGCTGTAGCCGCATAGGGTCCTGAAATTTAAGCATGCGAGCGTGTTAGGGGATTTGTTTGTGCGTGAATTATCATATTGGTTTTGGCTGACCTTATCCCTGGTCTCACAGTCAGGTCAACGACCAGACGCGTTTCAGCGCACTTCCAAACAAAGGCGCCGGTGCCTGTTGAAATTTGGAAGCACCTGCACTTAAGGATGTTTTTTTTGGCAAGATGATTGACAGTACTAACCCCTATTTTCAGCTCGAATTGGAAATTGCAAAATTTGTCATGCACACACCCTTTGTATCCAAACCTTGCATCTGTGGATGTTGGATATTTATGGAATTTGCAGATTGTAAACTACACTGATGGTTGCCTCCTTGTTTGAACAGCATCAACCGCAGTTTTTGGTAGTTTTTGTGCGGTTGACATTTCACAGCATGACATTGCTGCTTCAGGGAGTTCGTTTGAGACAGTTTCCTGAAATTGGTGGTCGCACGCTCTGAGCACAGGAAGACATGCTCTCACAAAGCATGGTGGGAACCCCAGTTGGCCAAGCTGGGTTCAGATGCTTTGGACTAAGATTGATTTTGTAGTTGCATTGAGTTTTGTTCAAGGAAGTTGGTTGGTTTTCTCTCATGTTCCTGTTTTGAGCCACATAGATGTAATATATACGATGTATGATTAGTTACAACTGAACCGGTCTAATACATTGATATTGCAGGTAGCAAATCGACACAAGAACTTTGGTTCTGTTCTATTGATCTTATGTTTGGGAAACAATGGTGGGGATGATTTATCTTGAACCATCCCAGCAAAAACTGGTAGCCCAGGCATCTATGCAAGGCTGGCCGAACCAGAGGCATCTGGGGCGCTGGGCGTTCTTTGGGGACACCTTAAACGCCGATGCGTTGAAGCACGGTACGTGTGCGCTTGTAGCCATTTGTAGCCACAAACGTACTGAAAGTACTGAGAATGCGTTGTTTGGATGTGCCTATGTACGGTCTTCCTGTTGGAAATTGGAGTTTCCCCTTCCCAGCTTAGATGAGGGCATCCGGGCATCCCGATTTGGTTGGTGGTTAAGTATGAATGACTCAACCCCTTCATTCAAATGATTGTACACCACCCCTCGGCAACCCTCGTATAGCATTGAAGTTGATCATTTTTGGGACCCATTGAAGGGGGACGACACTACATCGCATTATATATATATATATTCGATGTATTACTGTAGACAGACACACATAATCTCTGTTATTCTTGTACAGTCATATACATATGCTACGTACAATGAAAATACTACCAACTATTATTTAGGAACAGGATGTTTTCCTCATTTCTCTTCTCGGATCCTTTCGCCATCTTGCGCCCTTTCCTGGTCGTCCTGTGCCATCCTCAGCCGCAGGGGAGCCAGCCGTGGGGGTCCACAGGGGAACATGATACGAAGTGCATGGTGAATACAGTTGCTTTATATTGTTTTTTTTGTTTTCACATCAGGGAGGATGGTCATTTTTCGAGAAAGAAACGATGGCTTCAGAAATAGACCCAGTGCTATTTCTAAATCCCGTGGATGATGGGATGACCATAGCCCATATGCCACGTAACTCAACCATGGCACTGATGGGTGTGAGTCCAGCCAGTGAAGACCTCAACAAGCCACCAAGGGGTGTCATAGATAAGCCTCCATATACACATGATTCTCACATGATCACATAATATGTATTCATGTATATGTTCTACGTGTGTGCATATGCGTAGTGACCGTGTGGCCAAGAGCAGAGCATCCCTGGGTTTTAAGTACCTTTGACAATCAACTCTATTTTTTGTAACCACTATTGTCGAAAAGAAGCTGAATGCACAACCATATTTCAATGGGAAGTGCAGCAAGCATCACAAGGTGAGAGACCATGTCAATTGTCCACATCATCAATGGACATTTATCAGCAACTCAATGTGTTGTATAGTGACATTGGACATTATTGCATCTGGGAGAATGAGTCCAGTCGACAGGGGTCAAGATTTTCAAGGTGACTCTGTGCAACCACCAGCTGGAAAGTCCAGTATTAGTATAATTATGGCCCCGGCAGGCCCCACAATGCCTGTCAAATCGTAGCTATCTTCAGTTCTGGGTAGTTAGATTGATAGTGATATCAGCCAGGTATGCAGCTGCAGGCTACAGGGAGCATTGTTGGCGCCTTTCGCCCCAGGTGTGGTGATGTACTAAATCTTTGGTGCGAAGCAAGGTTCGCACTTCACGGAGGCACGCGTTGTAACTTCCTTCTGCAACTATACGTTCAGCTGATGAGGGGATGAATGACATACCTTGCTCTGAATTGTGAAATTGGTCTACTGAGCAATGTCTACAGAATGTTCATGTATTGTCAATCATTATCAAACATTTTCAATCTATACAATTCCATCTGATTAGTTATGTACTGTATGTAAGTTCTATATGATCTATATGCATATACGAGATTTGGAACCCGGGGGCTAGCTATCAGTGTACTTTCTCTACCCAGAAGCAAAATGTGTTGGGATACTCTCTTGGGTCCTGAAGCAAGGCAGCAAGGAACCAAACATTGTGTGATGGAAGCACCATTTGGGTAGCACCAGCTACGAAGCAGCGGGGGCAGCTGTTTTTTTTTTGCTCCTGCTGGACGCACCAGGATGAGCAGACAGTGAGGTAACTTTCGAATTGTTTAGAAACCAGCCGACATGGTTTGAAGGTCTTCATCTGTCAAATGCTAGATGCGCAACCGAACGTTCCTGTGCATATCAATTCAATGGATGATATGGATGACTCTACGTTGAACGTTCCTTTCTCTTCGATCTGCTGTTTCGTCCTCACTTGGCTTGGGCAATGCACTCAAAGTTAGGGTTTAGAAAGGTTTAGATGGGAAAGCAAGATATTTTACCTCAACTTTCCCGGACAGATTCTGATCTGGCTAGATTTCAAATGAAAAGATCAGTAAGAAACGGTCGTGTCTAGCATCCAGATGAAACCGGCCAACTACCGAGAAGCTTCCTACACCTCTCAAGCAGAGAGAGCTGCGTAGAGTACCACTTTTAATTCGAATTAGAGCGCGTTGAGATCCACCCCAAAGCTCGCTGAAGCCTCGGATGGTTCCGAGATAAGGCATTTGTCAGTTAGTTTCGGATTCATAAACCCTGCACCTGTTGAGTCATATTCTATTCTGCATTATTCAGCACTTTTTGGGGGAACCCTGTTGGATTATCCTATAGTTGGTAAACCCATTGAAACCCTTGAATTAGATTCACTATAGGATAATTTGATTTGAATTCCTGGTCAGACACTCATTGATTAGTTAGGCAGGTTTATGACTGCTACATCGGGAGATGATCAACGTGACCAAGACCAAGGCGCCTCCAAAAATGAACCGTTTTGGGTGCATCTTCCTGCAACGCGAGGGCTCTGGACACAGCTGGGAACATGAGATGTGCGTTGGTGTAGCACAGCTTAAGAGATGTGTTCCGAAAGGAAAGGACTGGTAGGTTGCCACAGTCATCGATTTGATCACACTGCGAAACTGTGATAAACTGTCACTGTGTTGAAGAGCACCTCACATAGGATGGCTCAGCCGTGCCTTCTGGAGCGCCCAGAGTGCAACTTTATTGATTTATTACCTTTTGATGAATCAATACTGCTGGAAAATCCATCAGTTGTGGAAGTGGAAACTGATGGAAAAGGAGGACTGACATGGATCCGACTGGACACATACCAAGGTTTGCAGGTTTCCTGCTACCCTCCAGTGTGTACATTGTACATGGATGGTTGGTGATGCTTGTACTGTAGATAAGACTGAAAGGTCCATTATTTTCAGGAGGGAAAAAAGATGAACAGCTGCTGGATTTCCCGCAATGTTGGTTCGCCAAAAGGTAGTGGCATTGCAGCGCACTGTCGTTGCCACACAAAGCCGAGTTCCGAGAACAAAAATAGCTTCAGGTTTGCATGCTGAGAATTGACAAAGGCGATGAACCATTTCTTGACTGTGCTGTGCGACACCGAGAACGAGTATATTGCATTGGGGGGAACTTATCAACGCTTTCTGCCTCACTGCAACCATGTTTTCCCCGTGGTTCATTACTTAGTTCTGCATGTCGCAGCTCGAGCCAGTGGCTGATTCTAAGCCCAGAGACCTGAAGCAGCATGGATTTGTTGCTTCGTCTATCAGAAACAGTGAGAGTCACAAGGCTGTTCACATATCAGAAAGTACCAGATTCTCCTGCTGATCTACCCAGTAATGAAACAGAACAAGGCAAAATTCTTCCATGGTTCATGATTAGTTTCCTTCGATTTGGATTTACCGTATCTAATTGTTGAATAATTGTTGAGATTAGATGATTAGATGTTGGATAATTTTCCCATTGAAATATGGTTGAAATTGGGGATTTCCAAGCCATCCATGTGAGAGTTCCGGAGGGTAACACTAAAGCTAGTGCGACCTGGCCATGCCGCCATGGCGGGCCGGGCCTGTGTGCAATGTGGCGACCTCGGTGGTGAGGGCAGCATCTATTTTGCAGCTAAATACAACATGTTAAGAGACATGTGATGTACTGTATAATGATGTATATAATATAGTACTACCATGTACTATATGTAGTAGATTGTAGTAGTATATGTGTTGATTATTACATGTATCCTGTGATGTCATATCTATATCTATATATTATGCAATTATGTTTATATCGACCCCCCACCTTGTCCCATAGGTTGGACCCCCATGGGTCGGTCGCACCAGGCACACTGCTTTGCGATGACGCGGCGGCGAAGTGTTGCAGCCTTTGTGGTGGAGCATTGACCACGGCCTTCAGGTGGGGCCTGTTGTTTTATCATATCAACCACATGTTTGGTGGGGAAAGATAGGAAAACCAGAGGATAACAGATAAAAACATATCTTATATATATAATATATAATATCTTATATATATATATATATCTGGTGAAAATATGAAGAATCCCAGACTGTTGGTGAGAGAATTTGTAACAATTGTCTATGTGGGTATATATGGAGATGGATGGTCAATGGATGATGGATAAATGTTTGGAGGTTCTATGTAAACATCAATTGGGTGTCTATATGGAGGACTCAAAAACGAAAATAGGAATTGGGGTTTAGAACCAACCACAATGGCGATATGATGGGTATAATGTTGGATTCAACCAGACAGGCGATTGTGGAAGTATCAAACATTGGGATTCACCGATGAATGATGGGTATTGGTATGTCTTGAGCTGGATATAAATGGATCAAGGGGCTATAAACCAAAATATCCCAAGATAGCAAAATGTGTGGGGAAAACTATTTTCCAAACGGGTCCCTATCTTTTCACAAAGACCTTTTCCTTTGTGTATCCCTAAAGTGAACACTCCCCCATTCTAATCGGGAAGTAAGGAAAAACGCATCTGTATAATCGGGGTATATCCAGGTTGGATGACTTTCTTACGCAATGAACAGTGGAATTTCAACTAGTGCCGCGTTTGGTTTGTGAAGGGTAGAACGCAAGCAAATCCTAGGAGTTTTGCTTGTTTAAAATGGAAGGTTGGGTCCTTTTGTGGTCTGGACTTGGAGATGATTTGCGGAGTTCCATGAAGTTGTTTGATTGTTACATCCACATGTGTGTGAAATTGAGCCTTTGATTACAATATGTATATGTAGTACAATATGATACACGTCGAATCACATCACAAAGTCTGCAAACTCTGCGAAGTTCCTCATTGCCAGCAGCTGGTTTCAGCTCAGCGCCAGGTCCTTGAAGGGCAGCGCGTGTATCGATTTGGATTCTCCAGGCCGCTGGGTGGTTGCGCGTGTGCCAGGTCCGCCAGGTGGTCAGTTTTATTTTTGGAGATGATTGAAAAGTTGGATGAAGGGTTTGGGAACAGTTTGAACTCAGAAATACATATCCACATATTAATATAGATACATATAGTATTATATACTTACCATGTAAATATTCAATGTATATATATATATATATGTATACACATGAAATTGTTCCTTTGTGTGTCCAGGACCTTTGTCCTTGAATGTCGTTGCGAATACAGATATGTAAATCCCAATGACCCTCTTGAGGCGGAGCAAAGGTTGGAAGCAGGAAAACATGAAAAGCCAACCTGACTGGGGAAACTGATACTGCCTGGTAAGAAATGAAAATGAGTTGCTCTAATGATTTAAACAAAACAGCCCGGGGCGATCCATGGCACCTCCCAGGTGAATGTGACGGCGAGCCGCCCCCAGCGGCACCAGGGAAGGGCGGGGAGCCAGAAAACAACCGGGCGTGTCCCAGATGTACATTGATTAGCACTAGTGTGGAACCCCAGATGTGGGGAGGATGATTGCAGGACGACCAGCTGGATGTTTGAGGAGAGACCTTCATTTTCTCCTTTCCGTCTAAGGGAAAGGGCCAGTGGAATGTGCATGGGACGGTTCGGAGAACTCAACAATGATACTAGTGTCTACTGGAGTTGCTAGTGCTTTTCATACTAGTGTTTGGGCTGAACAGATGAACGGCCCTACGTATCCCATCAGAATTTAGATGGCTATAGCAAAATCATGCACAATCATATCAAAATCCAGTATGTTGACACTTCGAATTTCCCGTTCTATGATAGGAACAGGAATCGGAATTAGATTCACCAATGAGTCATGTTGTACATCAAGAAGATACTCGCATGATGGATTCATCATGTGTTTGCACTTCGCATATCTTCGCATGTTATTTCTTCAATGGTACCATGTATGGGTCCAAACCAAACACTACACAGACGCGCAGAGTTGAATCCTCAAATATCACCCACCCTGGTCATCTCGAGTTGTGTAGTTGTGTATCGTTGGTAGATTTATCTAGACCCGTTTCTTGACTCTGGTTGAACAGTGGTTGAACCATACAATTTCCAGTCGTAGACCCCAGACTGGCCAAAACTCCCTTGAACGGGCAAACCTCAACATGGGGTGTTTCGTAAAATGGGGAATCCCCAAGTCACCATGGGTTTCAATACTAAAATGGCCTAATGGCTTGGATGATTTGGGGGTACCCCTGCATTTTAGGAAACCCCAGGCGATGACTTTGAGAACTGCGAAGCCTGTGGTGCGGAGCTGCAGCCGCCAAGGTGATGCCCTGGGGTTTGTCAAACGATTTCGGGGTGAAAAACCATTGGTTGATCATCATTTAATTCCCACTAAATACATCTACACACTGGCAGTTTTATCTAGCAGAAGCCCATGAGTGTATAGTGAGCATTGATTGATAAAGATGTTGGATTCCACCAATGAAACGTGGATCACTTGGGGGATATGGAGGCATGATATAGACTAATCACTTCGGCTGTGGGGATACATCGCAATTTGTCACAGCTGACTTGATACTTAGATAGTACAAAATGTGGATTACAATTCAATAGATACTGGTATCTGAGATAAAAGTGAAACATACAACAATACAATACCACTACATGGTTGGTTTTCAACCATGCTAGTCCAACAATGCAACCGTTTATACAATATATATATATATACACCATACAATACAATATGATAATATGTATTTAATACAATCTGGTAAGTTAACATAGCTATGGAAAACCACTATTTTTCATGGGTACATCATCTATAAATCGGCCATGTCCCATAGCTGTGGATGCGTCCGCCGCAGGAAGCGGCCAAAGACAGTTGCCACCGGACAGGCGAAGACTAGTTGGAATGATGAAAATAGGATTTGGGGCAACTCCCGAAATGGTCAAAATATTCAGACTAGTAAATTCTGATTTATCCAGATGAATAGAATCAATCATGTGAGGTGAGTTTTTCCTACTAGCTTTTGTCTTGAGGCTTGTGATTTGTGTAGAACATTGTAGAACCAACATGTTTTGAGATGCTAACACAACTTTCTGAATAATTAATCTGCGACCAGCCGCAAATCAACAATCCTGGAGTTTGGTATACTTTGGATGCATTTCTTTCATTTTGTTTCCCATCCAAATGGCTGGTACCGCACCAAGATTTCACAATCCATCGCAATCCCAAGCAACCAAACAGCAAATAACAACTGGTCTACCCTCAGAAGTATGACATTGTGCAATTTTTGAGGGGCAGTCATTCCAAAAAAATATTTGGTATTATTTTAGTACACTTTAGTCATTTTAGTTATTGATGTTTGCATGTTGGATTATTGCTGTAGTACAATTAGGATTACAACATATATTTGGCAGGAGTCTGATCGTTATGACATCATCATCATCATCATCATCATCATCAACAATAACAACGACAACGACAACGACAAGAACATTGCTAAAATACTTCAAGTAATTCACTACATAGTTATGGAGAATTTACAACATGTTTGTGGAGCAATTTCCCTTTTCGGGGAAACCCGCGGCCCGCCTTGCCACCCTGGCAGCTCCAGGGCTCCCAACGCTCCCAACGCTCTGCCGGCCTCGCGGGCTTCTTCGGCAAAGCTCCGAAGGGCCGAAGCGCGCCGAGTGCAGCGCTGCCCAGTGGGAACCTCAACGGGTGTGTTGTTTGCCGATGTGTTTGGTGCATATCGTATCATATTTGCAGTAGAAGAATTTGATGATCATCCAACACTCCCAAAATTATTGAGGGAAAAGGCCGAGGATTTTCCCCTTACATATAATGATGGTTAAAGCATGTTACAAAAGCAACCATGGTTTTCAGTGAAATGTCCGAAAACAGGTGAAGAGCCACCGCTGCCGGCGCCGGCAGAACCACCGCCAGATGTCGACAACCAGGTGGGATGAAGATGCCATGCAGCTTGTCCTTGTGCTCCAAATGGGATTTCGAGGTTTGAGGTTCTCTTCTTCTGCTACTGTCACTATTTTGATACTATTTTTCACTTTGGATATAAGATGAGATAACAAGATACAATAAGTGTTGTAATATACTAAATGTATACAATCCAACATCAAATTGAATTTTCAGCACTACACATCTTTCAACATCTATGTCAACGTTGATCTGCCGTTGCTGAACTCCAGGCGACGGCTTCCACTGTGGCATCGCAGCTTGACGGTGCCGCGTGGAGTGCCATGGATGCCACCGAAGAGTTGGGAAAACCCTGCGAGAACTTCAGACATCAACGGGTGACTGCAGGAGATGTTGCTGCTGGTGGTTGAACCAAAGCGCTTGAGGTTGGTGGAATAAAGATGAACAGCATGGTTATATGATGTATTATATGTTTATTGGAATATATAGGGAATATGTTGGAAAATTATTTGCCAGCAAGTGGTGTTCCGACAAGTTTTGTTGTGGTTGTTTTGAATTTGTAAATTTGCAAGTTGAAATCCCTTGATCAGAAGAAGCGAGGTGCCATACAAATTTGCTTGCGATTTGGATACTCTTCGTACAATCGGACTTAAGCATTCAGGATGTAAGTGCATCAACCACACAACCCTACACAGACACAGGGACAGGGGCGCTTTTGGGTGTACTGGAGGTGCAATATGATGTTTTTCAGAGAACAGGGTTTCTGGATGTTTCTGGTGTAAGGTCAATTAACCCCTTGAAATTGTCATTTGCCAACCTCTATGGGGGTCACTTTCCACTACAAGGTAGATACTTTTCCAGCACATGTTCGCAGATGCAGACAGCGTCCGCGTGATGTGGCAGGACTTCCTGCTGTGAAGGGCGTGCCTTACCGAGTTCTTGCAGTGGCTTTGGATGTGGATGGCCCAGCTGTATGTCTCGGGTTGTCGCAGGATTAGGCACCGCAAAAGCCCATGATTGTTTATAAGCTATTTATAGCTATTTTATTTGTTCAATCTGTTTCACATCAAAATTGCCACTGAATGGGTTCTCCGCAATATTCATTGAGGTCGCAAAACGCGCGGTATTTGAAATTCAAAAAAGCAGCCACTTGCAGCCACTTGCAGCCACTCGAGTGGCCGCAAGTGGCC
>BGPT01001068.1:97305-120510 GCA_003297045.1 Symbiodinium sp. clade C Y103
ACGTTGGAAGTACCAACATGTGCAAATATCATTCAAAATGAAAGGTTCAAGTGCCAAAATGTAGCAAATACCATGCAAAATGGAAGGCAAACATGCCAGCATGTAGCAAATACCATGCAAAATGGACGGTGAGCATACCAAAATGCAGCAAANNAAATACCATGCAAAATGGACGGTGAGCATACCAAAATGCAGCAAATACCATGCAAAATGACAGGTTCAAGTTCCAAACTGTTGCGAATACAAGGCAAATTGTACCAGAGGAGAAACCCCAAAAAAATTCCAAAACCTTGCCCAGAAAAAAATCCAAAAACTATTCTATACCCGGAGAAAATTGGTGTGTGGCTTATGTCTTTATCTACTTATTTTTCCGAAAAACGTATTTTGGTGTGTTGCCATTAACGATCTCAATATAGTGATGAAATAATTCCCATGAAAATCTCAATGGCACTGCCAGGAGATCCTTGCCGTCCTGGTCTGTGGCAAAGTGGCCATCCTCACAGAGGCTCCGAAGGGTCCTCTACGAAGTTAAACGGCCTAAAATCTCCAGTAAGGTGTAGGGAACATGGGAAAATTATGCTTTCTAACCATGGGATAGACTGGGAGAAGCCTATGTTCAAACAAAATTCCAAGTCTTAACAGCAAACGTTGAAAACAATGCAGGAATGATAGAACTATAGCATATGAAAGCCATCAACATTTTGATGAAGCAATAAGAAATAATAAGAACAAACATGAACAAACATTGAAAAACCGCAAACATGTTTCCTAGTGTTTGCAAGAAACCATCCCATGTTTCATAAGTTGTTGGTCCAACCGCCAGGAGCAGCCGGCAAAGTACAGCCTCTCCGCTGAGACCAGCTCAGTGCCTCGGAACTCAACAAAAAACCTAGAAAGTTTGGAAAAATGAGTTTTTTTGATAGGCTTTGGATATATATGTGTGCTATGTGTTTGTTTTTTTTGTTGATATGTGTTTCGATTTTTCTTGGGGATGGATCAAACATATCAAAACCTATGGTTTATTACATGTGGGAGGGATGAACATCCGCTTTCCAGCTATTTTAGGGTCAACATGATACCAGGTTGTGCATCATTGTTTCTCAAATGTTTCTAGGATTCGCCATTTTTGCATGAATCCTTTTGTATGGTTGCATGAATCATGGCTGAAATTTTCACCAAAAAACCCAGCGTTTTTTTTGTTGACGGACTGCACAGCCTGCCCAACCAAGGCTCTGGATGGCATGGGTTTGTACTTCGAGGACTGTGAATTCTGGACCAAACATATTGACGATTCAGATTTCCATAAACTGGTTGCTCCATGCTTCGAGTGAGCACTTGGAAAGTGAGCACAAGTTTAGATGTCTTCATAAAATCGTTTGATCACTTCTTTACAAGTTTCATTGAAAGAACCAGAGGAGTTGCCCCTACTGACGCGCTGTGCCTTTGACGAGGCATCGGGTGGTGTGGGCAAAGTGTATAGCGACCCAAAAAAAAGGTAGAGGAGTGTTTCTAGGATGGTATAGACACGACGTTTCCCCCCTTAATTCAGGGTTTGCAATTTCTATCTTTTTTGTGGGTCTATAATATGTTCCTGGAATGATGCTTGGGATTGTGGTGACTATCCCAAAATTGCTGAACTACTGCGTGATTCTGTATCCTGTCTGGATCGCGCGGATGGCCACATGATAATCTGCAAAGTGGGAGTGTGCGTATTTGATAGATTTCAACGTTTGAAAGTCATTGACTATCAATTTTTGGTTTGTTTATTGACGACAATTAGATCCCATGGGTCATTTGATGTCCCTGGGTTGTCATGTTTTTGCTAGGGATGTTTGAAAATTGTTGGTTGAAAGATGTGGATGTCCTGGTTGTCTTGGTGAAGTTCCTGCTTTTTCTGGCTAGATGCTTACCGCCCAAAATTGTTATTCAATGGGTGAATTTCCAATTCTGGCTGTAAGCCTAGCTCACTTCACACTTCCCATCTTTTTCTGGCCACATCAGCATGAATCTAACCCAGCAAAACTCCCATCAAAATCCAACAGAATTCCATCCAAAATCCAACCAGCCCATCCAAAAGCCTATCCAAAAGCCTACCAGGTCCTACCAGACCCAGATCTCCCACTAAGATCATCTAAGATCCCCAAAAAAAACTGAGGTGGTCTCGGCCGCCTCCACGGGCGGCGGCGTGGCGCCGGGATGCTATGGTTCCTTCGGTGCTTGGATGGGAGACTTGGCATATCGTCTCCGCCCACCAGGCTGAAGGCACAATGATGACGACCTCAGAGATTCTTTCCAAATTCGCATTTTTATATACTGAATCTTTGAGGAATATCATACTGTGTCCAGAAAACATGATGGGGTCATACATGCCCAATCGTGATGTTGAAATCTCTCTTTGGGGCCTTGAACGAAATATCTCACAGACCACGTTGGCGCATACTGGCGCCATAGAACCCGAAATGGTGCTGCAAATTTGGTTCCACACTCCATTTTCAAATGATGCCAAAGTTGTTGGAAGGAAAGGTCGGAAAGTCAATTTGTTTTGTGAATCCTCGCCCTGAACTGGTCTGGTTGGTCGTTGGACTGCGGCTGAAGTCAACATGCATGTTTCAACAATTGCCGGCTTTTCAGCCTTGCTTCGGATTATTAGATCAGGTTTTTTCATGGGTTGAATTACCATTATTTTTTTGGTCATTGTTTGACCGCTTGTTTCCGAATCCGAAGCTTGTCAGGAAAACTGGCTGATGAAAAACACGAGAAGCAGCTGATTTCCAAGCTACTCCCCCTACTTGGAGGACCAGCCGCTGGGATCGCTAGCTGCCCATTGAAGATTATGAATACCATCCACCACGGTCGGGGAATTCGGAAAGGTCTGACCCACCTTGACTGCCAGTATTCGTATGCAAGACTAGCAGGCAGCAGGCACCCCAAGGATTACCACAATCTTTTTCTCGGAATGTTTGGGGGCTAGTTGTTTTTGGGGTGATCATCCCATTGAGAGAGTGGTCAAAGACATCAAGTTCAAGTGATCATAGTTGCGCCTGATATTGAGGGCGTCTCCACTAGTCGTCGATACACCATCACCAGGGGTCTCACCCACTCCCATTGCTGGCTGCGTTTCTACTTCTGGACTGTACATATTCATTCTGACTTTGGAATTGGAATGCTTAACTTATATAGACTAATTATAGATATAATTGATATAATTGATATAATCCCAAAGGCATTTATATACAGATACATTTATATTTTGGGGCTGAGAAGCTCAACCACCAACAACTACTGATGATTGATGTTGATGGCAATAGTATATCCATGCATATCCTGAAAGACACATTCGGATCCGCGTTCTACCTCTCTGAAATTATGAGTTGAAACCGCCACCCAGAGTACAGCCTTCCTGTATATTTTTTCCCTTGATGCCTCAATCCAACCCAATGATCCTTGAGAACAGCGCCACTGTCCTGGTCAGGAGGCTCCATTGTGTCGAAGCTCGATGCCGGTGGAGATGCTGGGATCGCATGTGATGCTAAGAAAAGAAGCCAAGGAGTGCATGGGGAGATGAACAAAACATAACAAAACTATGGGGGTTTCACAGTGTTTGACCCGCAAAAATGGGGAGATTAAGCCAGCAAAAAATGGGGTTCTCACCAACAGTTGGCAGTTACAGTAAGTGGTGTGCCCGATTCCTGGGCATATCCAAAATCTGAATGGGCTACAACGGCCCAGGCTGAAGTCCTAGACGTGGGCTGTGGCGAAGGAACAGCGGCGTGCTTGCGGCTTGGCTTGTTGGGATGGACATATGGTCAATAGTAGTACCATGTATTGCCTTTTTTGGGAGCAAAAGACGGATGCACATGATATTGTATGATATTGTAATATATTGTATTTGCATGTATTTGTCACATTACATGATACCCTGTGATACTGTCGTTCCTTTTGCGTATACCTTTGCTAGACAATCCAAATTTGAAATGGTGCGGGTATTATGGATATGATATGCAATGTGCTGCAACACGCTGATGTTTTGCTTCACCCACAAGTGCTCAGAGGAATGGATCACAATGAGAGAGCCATGTTGATGGATGTGCCAACTGTAGTGCAGCATGATGTCACTGACGACCTGGAGATATCCTTTAAAAGTGTTGAGTACCACATGTATATCAATTGAAAACAACATGCACTTGGTAAATTGTACGATGTAATATGACTAAGATAGTACTAGGATCATCAAGGATCCAATCATATAGGACAACAATGTAATGTATCCCAATTGGATTACCATTCCACTTCCTAAATCGTTAGTAGTCATAGTCCTATACCAGAGCCGCCCAGGATGGCCGAACGCTTCCCGAAGGTTCAGGTCCATGGGATCTTCGGCTGCAGCTGAATGTCCTGGCGATCGGGGCCCGGGTCACTAAGCCAAGCAGAACTGTAGGCGAAGCTCCTGTTTTCCTGCTTACTGGTGCTTAGCAGGGAATGGGGGAATGACCTATAATAAACATTAATAATCATCCCATTCCCCCATTCCCTACTAAGCACCAGTAAGCCTGTTCCAACATGTTATAGCATACCTCGATTTCACATCATTTCAGCAGAGATTCCACTAGGAATCCAGCATGTTTCGTAGCTACCAACACTCGATATGTTGCTTGATTGTACCCTTAACATCGCTATGTCGCAAAATTATTGGCTCTAGAATTGAACAACATTGAATATCGTAAAATGGCTTTGTATGGGGTATAACCCCATTCCATTCACTGGTTCATCATCATCCCATTATATAATATATTATGTATTGTTTAAGACAAACCCAAATACCAAAAGGGTATGGATAACCACCCAGGATGATTTAAATCCATTTAAATCCCAGTAAATTTTGAAGATCAACCAGGCAATTTTTGTTGATCCATAGCTCATATAGCTGTAGGATGCTGTAGGCTATGGGGCCTCACCCGAGGCTGGACGCCTTTGAACCTTCGATCCAAGGGGCTCAGCGGCGCGCCAACGAGCGACAGCTGCAAAACGTGCATTTTTTGCGTGCCTCGCTGATGATGGGGAGGGAGATATAGAACATGACGGTTTATCCCACAAAATAGAGGTTCAATGGGGATATTTCATGATATTACTATTATAGTGATCCTGATTTCACCATTATCAATCATGGAGGATGAACTAAGTAAAATGTGAGGTCAACAATCAAACACGGTGAATTAACAGTCATTTAGGGTAATTAATGGTTTTTTGCACTGACAACGAAGGGAGGTCCATCAGATGGGGCAGATTTAACCACGACACATAGAGGATGATTAACGAGCTAAATCATGGATTTGACCATGCGTATCAAGTAATTAATTTAACCATCATTTGCGGTTTATATTGGTCAAAACCATTGTACGCCAACCAAACATTAAATGATTATACATACTGGTTATCCATTTTTCATAACTTTTCATGACTTATGTTTTCTTGCTTTCGCAGCATTGTTTTGCGTCTTCTTTATTTTTTCCTTTGGCTTGCATGGGTTTTGTTTCTGTTTTGGCTCTCTTACTTATTTTTTTTTGCTCCGATCGTTGTGAAGCTGCTCCTGCTTCGCAGGCTGTACATGGCTGTGCATGTTTTGGTATGTTTTGGTGACTGTGCTTTGAAACTTCGTGCAGGTCCTTTGCAGATGCTGTGTCGCATTGTGGTGGTACCCTTTTGTCAGGTTGGTCTGTATCCTTCTGGTGGACGTGCTTTTGGTCGTCTTTCTCCAGCAGGCTTTGCAAAGTGTTTTTTGGGACTTGCGTGTTTTCTTTTTGGTTTTGCTGTTTTTCTTTTCGGCGAGCTTTGTCTCGTGGAGCTGCAGGTCCTCATATATAACCAACCAGAAGTCGAGCCGAGGGTCACAGCCAGCGTTCAGGTGGCGATGCCTCTGCCTTTGCGCAGCCGGAGTTGATGAATCGTTTCGATTTGGTGAGCCAAGCGGTGGAGTCGAGTGGTGGGTGCTTGTTGATTTGTTGGATTTAAAACTTGGATTCTTTTAAGCAACAGCACAAGGATAGAACATGGAACATCCTATCAGTGGTAAGATGGGGTATTTAGTATTTTCACTCGTTGGTGGCATTTAGGGGTAGGCTCTTGTATATCCTCCTGATTTGAACAAAAATGATCACATGCATCCCCAGGTTCGATAAATCTACCCCAATCCCCAACGGAGAAATAAGCCTCTTTCCTTCAGTCCAAGTGGTTAGATTCTTATTTTGGCAATTCTCAATCGATGGATGGGACAAGTACAACTTATGCTGAATTTGAATGTCATGCCCAAAACCTGATCTATCAAAGAAATCCCTCTCTGAACCAACGAGTATCAGGGTATGATTCCAGTGGTTTCAGGCTCATGTTGTTCCTGTAACCTTGTTCCAACATGTTGATGTGAAATCCAAGGTATCCGGGTCAAATGACCTATATTATACATGACATACGTTACACTACATACAATATAGTCCGATTCAGTACACTGCAGTATTTTACAATATACGGTTGATTCCAAGTGTCCTCTAGTATTCATAGATGTCACTGTGAAGAACTGGTCATGTGGTATCACATACACCATATTTCATCATGCTACACTATATCATATAATAAATATTACACAATATTACATAGTATTACATAATATCACATAATATTGCAAGTTTTATGTACTGCTGTGTGCAGAATATAGTGATATAGTATCATGATGTAATATTCAACATTATATAACGCAACATACTAGCAATACAATGTAATATAGTAATTCAGGTACTGTATGCAATTTCAATTATCCCCGCAGAACTGCGCCAGGTCACCAGCTTTGATGTGATCCACGACCTCACCAGGTGCTACCCGGCAAGACCGGGGTCTTGGATCCTTTGAGTCATACATGTTATATGCATTATGATTGTGCTACATATGATCCACATATATATATATATATATATATGTATGGATGATCTCAGATATGAAGATATATTTGAGTCATATGAGTCAATTGAGTTGGATGGATCAGTTGAGTTTTATGTTTTTTTTATTTACATGAGTGATATGAATTGCATAAGTTGCTGTATGTGGGTTTTAGTTCAGTAGCCACCTTCAACATGTGGATTTGTTGAAAAAAACAGGAATTCCCCAATTCATTAAAGCGATTACTGTAACATATGGGCACTTCTTTCAAGAACATGGGGTGGAATGGGGTTTCATTCCATGTCATGACGTATCGCAACCGGTAAAAGCGGAAAGAAACGGGATAGATGCTGGTATGCCTCGGATTTTTACATAGAATCTGGCGATACGGGGATGAGTCATGCCAGATCCGAGTTTTGCATCGAAAGCCTGCAGTCGGGGAAAAATGCTTTAATTACCAAAGCAAAGATCGCAAGAAAAAGTGCCTCAGGGTTTGCCTTGGACCAATTCTTCTTTGCTTTCGAATATGTTCCAGATTCCAGATGTCAATTCCCATTATGCAATTCTCCCAAATTTCTCCCTGCGACTCCCTTTTGTATGATAACGGATGAGCATGAATGAATTGAGATGTTGTATAATTATATAATGTATAATATCAATTATAATATATATATATTATTTATATATTTATTTATACATATATTCATCAATATATTACACAATAATCATATAATATTATATGATGATATTGTATGATATTCGATTAATAGACATGGCTCTGATTTTTTCCGTCCAGGCCGGACGCAACGCTGCAAGAGATCCGGAAGGTCCTGAAGGCGTGAGATGGATCCATATCCAGAACATCCGTGCACAATGTACGAACGGATCAATATTATGTTATGTATATTATAGCTTTCATTTATATAATATTGTATATATACATATATTATATTCTAGATACTACATATATATATATATATACATTATACATTATCTTATATATTTGGGGATGGGTCAAAACCTATTAGTACCATATTGTTGGGGGAATAACTATACATTAACCAGTTCTTTTAGGGTACCTAGAGCAACTACCAGTGTTTTGACCCACAACCATATATATATATATATATAAACACTACACATGATAGACCCTCTGGTTATCTAGCATATAACTATGGAAAATAACGATTTATCATCAATAAACGGGCCATTTCCCCTGGCTATGTTAAATGACCAGAGGGTATATATCATTGATTAGGGGGGATATAGCGCTATTCACATATATTCTTTTGATGGATAGGTAAGCGGGTATGCAAACGGGTGTTCCATCGGACATGACATGGGATATTTACCAACAATCAACGGGCAATGTTTTGGATCTTCCCCCCTGGAAGCCTGGATAGTGAAGGTTGCTGTATATCGTATGTAGGGGAAAATTGTTTCTGATGCTGGTGACTGGCAAATTGGTGTTGGTGGCTGGCCCAAGGTATGTTGACAGGTACTTGCAGAAACTGATGATGTTTTGGGCAAATGCAGGTCTTTTACCATACATGGTTGATCTGTGATATATATATATGTACAGTATATATACTTGAAATTTAATTTGACCATTCTCTCTGCTGATTTGACACAAGTATGGACAACCATCACTTTTGATTTTAATGGGTGAATCATCTATAAATCATCTATAAATGGGCCATTTTCCATAGCTAAGCTAAAGTACTGGAGGGTAATTCCCATGACGCTCTAGGCAGATGGCCTCTTCGTGATGGTGGACATCCGGGCAGAGACAGGCCTTCCACGTGCCAGCATTGCTTGAGTAGTAAGGAGTTTCACATATGATCACACATATTTGCATTCAGAATATTGTAATATATATATATATATATTATATATGTATATGTGTGTGTAAATATGTTTGTCATACAATGAATTATCATTATATATTATGTATAGTATATATATTATACATATGTGTTCCCTTCACTACACAGCCTCCACAAACCATCCATGTTCACTACACCTGGCACTTTTGTCCTATCCTTAATGCTGCTAGCTGCACCAGGGTAGACCTTACGGGGGTGGTCCCGCAGGTGTTGCGAAAAACTTGGGGCACCCCATGGCGCCTTTCCTCTACACCGTGTCTCTGCAACTCGCCACAGCGGGAAGTCGAGGCACGTGGCGCTGGGTGTTCCCGTAGCCCGGTGAAGATTTGCAATTTGTAGAAGTGCAAAACATGATTCGAGTTATGGAACCATGGCCCACACAAAATTGCAAAGCTGATTGTTTAATTTCATGGTTTGGATTCTTATGACAAAAGGTGAATCACAAGGTGAAAGCAAATGATACCATGAGAATATTGCACCCGTTGTCACAGATTCTGTCAGGGTCAGATACTCTGATACATTATATCTATAATATATAGTGAAAAAACAGCAATAAACTTCCCATTTCGGGATGGTTTGCACTTTACACCACCCATGTCTGGTTCACTTGCGGATGGTTTCTGAAATGTCTTCAGTCCGAGCCAAGGATGCACTGCATGCCACAGGGGATGAACGATGGGGGTCCTGGTCTTGGACTCCTGGATGCATTGAAAACCAGAAATTTCAACTGGCAAGGCGCTTTTAAGATTTGGGTGCGAGTAATCCCAAGAAATCCCAAGGGAGTAGATTTGGAAGCTATATTCTTATAAGTATCATTTTGAATGGCTATGTGATATCATTTTGAATGGCTATGTGATGCTATATGATGCTGTATGAATCTATAGGAATTTCTGAAAGGGCTCCTGTATTCGGTTCAAATTTTGCACTTCCTTCTCTAGAGGCTGCTCCAGCCAGTGATTTGTTTGCATCAAGTTCAACCTGTAGCAGCTCAGGAATGATGTGGGGTCGGCAGAGAGCACTTTCTATGCTGCATGAAGCAGGCTTTGAAGTCGAGGCCGGTCCTGCTGGGGTTTAAGCATAGGGATGCTTAACCAATTGGGTGATGCTACCGAGCGAAGAGGAGATGTTCCCAACAGTAGGACAATGATTGGTATGGTGCAAACGTTGAGTGAGGAAAGGACCGCATTGATGTTTCCGGACTAGAGCGCCTCAACCAACTGAAATTGGGACATAACCAGCAAATGGAAGAATCAGAATGAGGACAGACGCCCACAGTTACTTAGAGAGGGCACAGAAGTAGGTGGATCATAGCGGATCAAATTCAGCATGACCCCCAAAAAAACAATGGTTTGTTTGTTTTTTTTACTCATGTGCATAAATAATACAGTACATTGACATATATGCATATCGTATATGCACATACTGCCCAACATATATATATATATATACATACATATAATTACATATACATGTATACATATACATGTATATACATATACATGTATACAGTATATATATAAATAACTACATGGAGCCATTGTTAATCCATTCAAATTTTAGTACGCAATGTGGACACAATACCATACTATACCGCATGTAACGTCTCTTTAGCCAAGATGGCCAGCAAAAGCAGCGCATTCATCCTAGATGTTGGAAGTTTTATGAAGCTCGATGTCGCGACTGTGCTGTGTCCTGCTGAGGTAGTGGAAATGGAGTTTGACACCTTTAACGATTGCTATGTGTGCCGCCCCCGTGCGTAGGCAGGAAGACGGAGTTTCCTGTGAAACCTTGAAAAGAAAAAATCACAAGACAAACAAAGGTGTATCATTAAACCAACAAGACCATAGCATACATGAATTAGTTTGTTCTTCAAGTTGCTGCTTAATCTTTGTTTTTCAGGTTTTGCCACCTCAAGTCTCAAGCAACCCAATTAAACAGCATAAAGTTCCATCTTCCGTAGGAAAATATGATCTGCTTGGTGAAAATTGTGTTGCTACGTTTGTCTACCGTTGCAGGAGATCTGGCGAAGCAAAGTCTTCGATCCCGCAGCGAGTGGGAAAATGAGCCGCTGCGAGATGGCCCTGCCTGGTGAACTGGAAATGTGTGGGTACTCATATTCAGAAGGGGATTGTTTTTCACAAGAATCCATGTTTATTTCACATGATTCAGATGATATAGTGTTGCAAAAAGAATATCTACAATTACAGAGATAGTTATCATATGTACATGAATGTCCATCTTTACATCTACTTCAACGTCTTGCAGTTCCAGCGTTCTCTTTGCGCTTCACAGAACGGCATGGCACCGAGGACCATCTGCAGAGGCCCTGCGCGCCGCGCAGGAAGAGGCAGGGCATGGCCGTGGCGATTGAAATGGCCGATGGAGTGGCCAGCTACAATAGGGTTGCTCCAACCTAGGTAAAATATTGCCACACGGTGGGAAAATTTGTGATTCATATACTGTAGAAATTTGAATGATGCACCCATGTGCACATTGAGAATTGTTTGCAATTAGCCAAGTCATTTTCTAGACAAGGCACGCATTCATGGATAATCCTGGCAATGTTCATGACTATTGACAACTATTATCATGATTAATTAGCCAACTATTCATCATGGCATATGGGACACCAATTTTTACAATGGGAAACCAGCAGCAGCACCGCCAGCAGCAGCAGCAGCACCAGGTCCGCCATGGCTACGCCTTGCGGCCAGACGTTCACGCGCTGGTGGAAGCGTTGTTGCGCGGCGGCCTTGAGGTGAGAAAATCACAACACATGTTGTTGTTTTGGAACATTGGTGGGTTAAACATGATCAAGATGCATGCACTTAATCACTTAATAAAATAATATTATATATATATATACATATATGTTATATACATATGTGTTTGTTGGAAAATTTGCTGATGAATTAGTAGCAATCATCTCATTCTTCAGGGATGTTTGGTTCCAGCACAGGCGGTGCGAGAGTCCTGCACTCTGCAATTGGGTGTCCCGATGCAGCCCATGCTGGCCAAGGCGGGCGACCAGGGGTCATGCCAATATTACCCTCTGGTTTAAACTAACATAGCGAACTGGAAAATCACACTTTTTAATGGAAAAATCAACTATACATGGCCCTTTTTAATAGCTATGTTAAATTACCAGAGGGTAATTGGCCGGGAAATTGTTTGCCTCAACTTTAGATCAAAAAGGTAAGTGACCAACTGGCAACTTTTTGCATCGTTTTGCAAGGTATTTGTAGATGTTCCCTCAACCCATGGTTGGGGAATCTACGACCAATCTGCGCTTGTAAAATGTCGGAATTAAATGAGAAAAGAATCAGTAAACCTTTACCATCCCTTATCCCTTTGCTAGCCCTCACAACTGTTTTTCCACGAGCATGGACAACTGACCGCAGCATTTGAGGTGGGGCCAGCCGTTCATTTGTGGGTCGCTACAGGTACCTTACATTGCCGCAGAGCATGAACATCAAAATCCAAAGGTTTACCTCGTGATTTATCATCCAATAGTTATATACTTATCTAGATAACCCCATGGTTTTTCATCCCATTTTCCAATGGTTTTCCCACCCGGTGGCTGGGCTGGCAGGCCTGCACCTCGGTGGAAGAGCTGCTGAAGCGCATTCTCAATTCCATGCCCGAGAAGGTCGGATGGGTCCGATTGGTTGAATGAGGGGATTCGACCATGAACAAATTATGGAGTTCAGCTTCAATAAATCCTGAGCAAGAATTGGTGCGGCAGCTGAACCCCCCCAAAAAAACGGGGGAAATGGACAAAACGGGTGATTTTACCTGCGAAAATTGTGAGTTCTGGTACCCAAAAACCTCCCAAATGAGTTCAAAACGGGGACTCAACCACAAAAAGAAGTGGATGAGACAAAGTTCCCTATGGAGGATGGTGGTTAGATGTGATCATGGAGGCGTAGCAAGTTTCTAATTATTCAATCTACTCGGTCTTTGCAGAGTGTGCACACTTTGCGTTGGTTGATTAATACATGTTCATCATCCCATATTTGTTGTTACTTTGCATTTATTGGTTTGTTGGATTGGCCGTGTTTGCTTTGATTTGTCCGCAGTTCAACATTTGTTTGAAAATAAGGTGACCTGCCCGAGACCTCAGGGATTGATAGGTCTATAAGGTACTCCCAAATTCTATGGTTCCTGATCATATCTCATCATTTGCCCCTGTAAACTTGCCATATTTTGCTATTTTGGTCCATGGTTCAGTTGGATAAAATGCTGGTTGAGGCGACCGCCACACTGGCTGCGGAGTTTAAGAGCCTCAGCAGCAATTGAACGGCAAGCCATTTCTTGGGGATGCCGTTCCACTTTATAAGTGGGTAGACTTCTTCTGGATATGTCGACCTAGTCGCAGGGGCTAGATATGTCTCACCTTGGAAGGTGGCTTTCACTTTTCACCAGGGTTCTCCCAATTCTAAGCCACAGTTCCAGCTCTAAGTATGCTTCATTTACAATTGGCCATTTCTTGGGTAAATGTTGGATACCACAGACGGAGCATATGGGCAAGGACAGGTTCAGAAATGGTGACATGATGTGTCAAATTCCTGCCGGAACGGTTGGGCGACAAGGTTCTATCTAGAGTTGTTGTTTTTGGATTTTGGATCATGCAAAAGCGAGCTCGGTCTTCCAATGAAAGCTCGGCTTGGTATTGCTTGATTGGATCAGAGTTGCTCTAGTATCAGAATTGTAGACAAATAACACAATGATAATCTTGTTCAATGTGACAATGTGTTTTCATGTTTTCAGGTTTCCCACTACTGTGCACATACCAATCCCCAGCCTGGCATGGAGCAGGTATGATGGCCAGCGTGCTCAGATTCACGTCTTGGAAAATGGTCACCTGGCTATAAATGAAGACATTCCAGAGCGCTCAAACAGCACAGATGCTGGTTGTTGTTTGGTCTCGTGGATGGATGGAAGAGACTTTAGCCTTAGTAAAATGCACAGACCATAGACATCTGACGTCTCCATCCACAGATCCATGGTCCTTGCAACGCTGGTTCGCCTCCAGGGAGAAGTGTAGCTGGGATGTTATCGTGATCTGACTGAAATGCGCTTGGCTATGGTGACACTAGAGCCACCTCTGTTGAGGAATAGATGTGGACTGTTTCTTGGTAGCTTCATGCTTTTGTTTTTATATGTTTTTATCATTTTTATCCTTGGTTGACCGACGCCTTCCGGGGTGTTCCTTGGGCAACGCTTGAAGGTTGGGATAGTGTGTCACACTTAGGGTTCAACAAGACTCGACTTAGACATCAAGGGGTTGCTGGCAGTTATAGCTGGGGTTACATCTACCCTGCTTGTCTTGTAGAAAGATCCAGGACGATAGACATGTAAGACACCATAAAAACTGCTCACATTTGCATCATTTGCGAAAACATGTTTGACTCAGGTACTGTGAAGATCTTTTCGCGAAAATTGGACGATATGACTTACAAGTGCTCCATGGTGCTGTGTTTGGAGCGAATCACCTCCTTATATTTAGTTGGATTTTCACGACAGCTAATCGATTGCGGAATCGCCACAGAGAGATACGGAAATATGTTTGCGTTTTTTGTAGGAACGAGACGAAGACACTGTGTTTACTCACTTGAACTTGCTGCCATCCTGTCGAATGGAAGGTATCCCGATGTTGTCAGCGTGGTGAAACGGTCTCAAAAGACCAAAGCAGCGTGTGTGTTGGATGCCGAGATAGCCGCTCGTCTTAGTGGGATATCATGCTATCAGCGGTGGTTGGTCCATGAGACATATCAAGAAACAATATGGTATATGATATATATATATATTGATGGTATGTGTACATATGTTTGTGAGGAGCTGGATGATGACATCAATAGGGAAATAGATACAGGATCGCACATGTTGTTGAATGATGTTGAATGTGAATGCTTAACAAAAAACATGCCACTCTCAAGTTGACGGATGAAGATGTGAAGGGACATAGTTATTTTTTTTATGATTATCCTGTTTGTTCTTCCAAGTTTGCGAACATCACCATTACTTGGACGCAAATTTTGTGTGACCATGTCTTCGTTGGGGCTTTTGGATAGTTTCTACATGTTCCCTTGATGAGTTCCTATCGATATTCTTGCGGATGGAGTAAAATCTCCGACCTTATATTATGTTAATTTGGTGGACGTTCCCCATGTCATCTTTGGTTTTGAAGATCATCGCAATTGACCATCAGCCATACATAGCCATACCACCCATGTTTGGCATGTTCAAGTCTTGGTATTGTTGCATATGATCATATGTGTTTGTTGCCCATTTGGACGATCTTGTTTGTCGTACATGTAGTACGTGTGTCATGTATATAAGTATATACATATTATGTGTATATATATATATACACAACATTATGTACCATATGTATCCATATGTATTGTCAATGTAGTAAATCTGCACCATCAATGGATGAGTTGGGACAGACACCACCCCTGCCCTTTGACCAGGTAGCTGTGGTCCCGAAGGCGGAGGCGAGGGGAAGATGACTAGCGAGTTATGGTGATGCTGTTGTTGATGACGATCGTAATACTACTGTTCATAATAGAACTAGTGATCTATAGGTATTAAGAATGCAGGAACTCATGATGATGATGATGATGATGATGATGATGATGATGATGATGATGATGATGATTCTTATTTCTATGGTTGTTACTATTATCAATAAACCACAATCATGATAGTCACCATCCACACCATCCACACCATCCACTAATACTGCGGTTAAGACTATGATGATGGTTGTGCCTATGATGTTGCTGATGGTGACTTCGTTGAATGTTATACTTATTATTATAGTTGTTTCTATCTTGGCCAGAAAGCATCACGGCAAGGCAGGTAGCCAGGAGGCAGAGAAGGTGGACATTGCGGCAGCTTGACTTGGGGATGTGACTGGGGTGAAAGTGACAGGGAACCACAAGATCATTGAGTGGTGGGTGGTTCACTCTCACTATTTCCATCTATTTCCTCTTTCGTGATTGTTGGGTAAAGCATTTTGTTTGATCCGCGCATGTTGAAAGTTGTTACTGAAACCAAAACGATTGGCACGCTGCTGGGCAGTTGTATTCATCTTGCGTGGTTTGAAGATTGCTACATTTGTCAGTTCATGATGTTTGTTGCTTTCGGGTGTCAAATCCAATGTTGTAAACCCACTGCCGTAAACCTCCAATTTGGGCTGTTTACACACCCATTAAAGCGATTTGACCGGTAAGTCAGACAGGCAGTGTTCCCTGATGCTTAATTAGTTTGGAGGTTCTTGACCTACATTTTATATTTTGGGTGACTACAATACATAATCCCTTCCCTCTATCATTAAACACCCTCATAAACCATGGTTCAGTCTAGTATGAGATTTACACATATTTCGGACCATACAATGTCTTTTTCAAAAGAATAGTACCAGGAGTGTGGGATGAATCCAAAATCTGGGTATTCCTGTTTGTATACTCACCATCCACGGTAGTTGCAGATCCTGAGGCCTTTCAGTCGCTGTCCACCCGCAAGCGCAAGAACGTCACGGAGCAGAACACCGCTGTGGCCGTGGCTCATCCCTGCGGTTGGATAAAGCCTGGGGCGGATCTGGAATTTTTCCCCAGGAAATGATGCGTAAAAATGTGTATATGTGAATGTGTTTTGTATGTTCTCAATGGTGGATTTGTGATATGTGACTTTTCGATGCTGAGTAAAAGTGGGTAAGCGATAATGGGCCAAAATATGTGTCGAGTTGGTGTCATTGCTGGGTGTAGCGGACCATTTGTTTTAGCATATCCAACTTGAACCTCCACCCATATGACGCCCGAGAATCGATGTGTAATATAAAGCTACAACCAACCAACTAACCTGGGAACACGATGAACTGATCATTTTATGTGGATGTACCAAGCAATCAAGACATACTTTTCCAATCAATCCCCTTCTTTTGGTAGCATCCAGAATGCAGGTTGCTACTTGCATCCCGAAAACCATTGAATCCCAACATCGCCATTTCTAGTAAGTGAAATATTTTTTCAAGGCCATGTTGATGTTTCATGATGTTTCCACGTCAGCTTCCATGCAGGGAGTCTATCCATGGTTTGTCCCATCTCTCTCTCTCCAAGGTCAAGGTCTTTCTGTTTGATCTTCTGTACTTCCAGGCTGATTTCGCTGAACAGTTGCGGTGCGTTTCTGAATTTGCGAAGATAAATCCGAGAAACGGCAAGGGTACAGTGAAATCATGTGAAATCCCTAGCAATGACTAGATAATGACAGTGAAACGACTGTTGGGTTTCAATCCCGTCTGGGAATGGTGCGCCGTTTCTCGGCTCTGAAACCTGGAACACAACCCTGGAACCTGCTATTGGCAAAGCTGGGCTACTGTAATTAAAAGAACAATATAATATAAAACACACAATAAGTCTATCGTTTTAAAATGCACTCTAAACTTAAACAACTGTTCATCGATTTGATTGATTGGTTGTTGATTGGTTGTTGATTGGCCGTTGGTTGGTTGTTGATTGGTTGTTGGCCTTGTCCATCATTTCAAAAGCCGTCCACCGGCATTTTTGGTCATCCCAGGAGTCTTTGATCGCTCTTCCTTTTGGGAAACGAAGGGAGAAGCTGCAGCAACACTTCGAGAAACTGGAGGAGAGCCGATGTGAGACACAAAGAGATGGCTTAGCCATGGATAATTTCATATCCTGTCACCAACAAAAAGGCATTATATCAGAATGTAGCATATCACTTCTTTGATTCTACTTCTACACCCTCTGTTTTATTCGTTTATAGTGACCATGGGACGTGTCGCCTTGCTTCAATGCGGGCTCTAAATGCCCCCAAGAAGAATATCGATCCTTGCAGGATTTGTTGGCCTTTGCCGAAACGGAAGATCTCAAAATTGATCCTTGGATGCCATGAGACATTGATTTTGGTTGATCCAAATCATGTTGAATGACTCTGTTGGCTGTGTTGACATCTTGGAGAGGTCTGGGTGTCTGGCAGTTGCTGGGTCTTGTGCTTGGCCTCAGGCTGAAGGCAAGGCAGAGGCTGTTCTCGAGGAGCGGGGTGGAAGAGTTGTACATGGTTTGGTCATGCTTGGTCATAATCTACAAGTCGTGCAATAAGCCCAGGGCAAGCAGTCTTTCAATATATTTCAATGTATTTCATAGATTTTGGTCGTGAACAATTTTACGATCTTGGATGAGTGGTTGATCTTGTCTGTGTTTTCTCTTCAAAGGTTTTCAAACCACATCATCCAACTCAACGAACCCAGGTATACCCAGCTCATGTCATGCGACCTTGGTTAGTGGCCAAGCGAGTTGGTGTTTCACAGAATTCTAACATCATACCCGCATTGTACTTCATTGTAGCACCAAATATGCTACATAGTTTCACTTCATTCACTTAACATGGTTTGTCCATGTATATAATACACAGTATACATATGGATCAATACGATATATTGCCACTAGATTTAAAGAAATATTTGGAAGCAATACGTAAGATTAGATAAGACTGTCCAAAATATGGATGTTCAACCTTTTGATCATGAAGCAGATTTGAGCCCGCTGCGGAGGCTGCCCTGCATCGCTCCGTGGCCGCGTCCTGCGAGGGGTTGATGGCCCCCTGGCTGATTTTGATGATTTTGATCACAGGAAATATATGACACTTGTAGATGTTTAATTCCAAGAAAAAATGCTGATGTTTGTCTTGGATTCATGATGATTCATGATGATTCATGCTGGCTTTTGAGAGTGGCTCGGGGTACCTTTGTTGGATGTGTGAAAGAACGTGCCTGAAGCATGTTGACAGATACAGTAGTTGTACAATGTTGTATGTAGGTAGAATACATGTAGGTGATACCTGCTTGTGCAGAAAGTACCAGTACTTGAGTTGATGGGACGACACCTCCAACATGCTTTTCACTCCGCAGTCGCGACGGTCGAGGTGAAACACCTTGACTCCATCTACGAACCTTCCATGAAGCGTTCCGATTGTTGGTTGAAGCTCAAGAAGGATCTTCGCACCGCATTCATTTGAGTGATTCTGAGTGTATTCATGCTATGTCGGGAAGTCCTTTTGAGATTGTTTGAGCATCTCAGACTCAGACAGAAAACAAGTTGCTTCTACAAGTGACTCAACGCTGTTCAAACGATTTATGAAAAGACCAAACATGTTCAGAATCCGTGAAGAACACCAGCATAAACACCGCCAACTTTCATGCACGCTAAAGCTGCATGAGGACTACACTCCCTAGGATCCCATGAATTGCAACAAGCTCAGACGCACGGCATACTCAGCACTTGCGACTCATTTTTGGAAAAAAAAATGGAGCTATCAAGACCATTCAAGACCCCATTTGTAGGCACTTATTGCTCAAATCCATTTCTCTCTTCGCTGAAATCTACATCTTTGTGGTGCAGTTTCCCCTTATATAAAATCTATGAAAATCCCATCCATTGGCAACATCCAAAGTTTTCCCTACGGTTTCCTTTCCCAACATCAGAAACCCACCCCAAATCCACCCAGTGATGTAGGACTACTTGGACTCGATGGGCGATTCCCTGGACCTTGTCCCAATCGGCGGCTGGCGCGGCAGCGGTCGCAAGAGTCGATGGATCTCGCCGTGGCTCATGGCCACGTGCGCTGTTCGATGGCGGCGGGGCCGGGGAATGATGATACTATATACTGGTTGCTGTTTTAGAGTACTTCAAAGACGATCAAAGACAACTGAATTCTTCATGGTCGTAGTTGTATGTTTTTTGTGGGACATCGCGGGAACATTTTGAACCATTTTTTGAGCGGGCCATACATGGTAGGTCTTAAATTGCAGACCTCTGACGATCTTGCGAAGGACAGTCCCCATGATTCTTGACCCTCGCTCCAGGTATGATCCAACGGATGGTACCCTGGGCAGCGTGTGCCGCGTCATGTCCGGCTTCAGTGATAAGTTCTACAAGGAGATGGCTTTGCAAACGCGAGTTCACTGAGGGCTGTTTCCACTTGATGCCATGCCTACATTTCGACACACTCCTTTCCGCTACCAAAGTTGAACAATGACCTGCGGAAAATAGGAGGTCCCCAAGTCCCCAAGTTAGATACATCCACAGCTGTTGGTTCTGTACTTGATCTGCTTGAGGGTTTCTTTTGTTCTGCGTCATTGTTTCCTTTTCTTGCGGGCTGTAGTTGTTTCATTTTAACTCAATCTAAATCTAATCAGGACAATTAAACTGAATTATATTAAATTTGAATTCTACCCATAATAACTTAAAAATAATATATTGAAATTCAGTGTATATAACTTAGATAGTTATTAAGATTAATGAAGTATATATTATATAATCAATATGAACCATATTAACTCAATCATGCAACTGTAACGGTTCCATCGACCCCAGTGGTTTCGTCAGGAGAACACCATCCGCTACGTGGGCCATGAACTCGACGGCGCCGCTTCGCGAGAAAAGGAGGAAGCCCAAGAGGAGGACGGTGAAGGCCAGCTTTGGAAGATGAGCAATGGATAGCAATGGGGTATAGTGCTGGGGTATACTGATGGGGTATAATGGATAGTAAGGGATAGTATTTGGATATAGTGGTGTATAGTATATATATATTGAATAGTAAATCCCAAAAATGAACAGCAAAGTCGCGAAGTCATTTACTTTCTGTAGAGGTTTTGTTCTTTATACGTATTTCTAGTAGAAAGGTATGTTTGTAGGAATTCACATGTCTTTTGTTTTTACGGAGGCAGAATTATCGTCCATTTTACTAGTCCTCCCGCCCAGCAATATCCTCAGCACTGTTGCTAGTAGTACTGATACATGATGATTCTGATATTTGTTTGCGTACATGGTTAATGAATGTTGATAATCTTGCCTGTCATAGTGGGATTAGCCATTATGATTCTGATACCTCAATTTGGGGTGTGCGGTTGTTGGGGTGGGGGGCCAAGCACCAGTGACAATACCCGCCAATGGTAAGGCTAATGATAAGGGATAGGAGTTCATATGGAGTTCATTGGGGGGAATGATTGGGAAAATTAAACGGACATTCTACGCGATGGGGGTTATTCATTGATGTCACCCCTGGGATTTCAACAATATGGTACAATGAGCAAATCAACCTGAGTATGTGGGGATTGATACTTCACAAACATAGATAAGGTTGTAACCAAAGATCCTTGGGGCATGGGGATGGAATCAAAACCATTCAAAACCCACCACAAGTTGTGTCCTAGATGTTGTTTGTTGCGTTCTGTGACTCCCATCAGGCGAAGACGCATCTGAAGAGCAAGAGGCGGGGACACGCGGGGACCAGGAATTGTGGGACAGTGAGGTGCCTGCAATCTGGGACTCGGTGAATTTCAGCCCTTTTTGGGGTATGGTTGAAAAGCCATCAAAATGACATGATTTATGATTGGGAAATGGGCTGTGTATTTGATTGCATGTTGTATCTGCCAATCTCTTTTCATTTTAACGGGAGTTGAGTCCGCCCGCCTGCCCACCCTGCAGGTAGATGATGAAGAAGCCATCCCAGCCGCGAAAAGCAGACTCTTGACAGCAATGGCTGCGGCCATGGAAACGTGAAAAATTGCAGCACTCAAGAAACACAAGAAAGGCAGACCGTGATTTCTCACATCTATGGGTTGATGGGTTAGGTCCCCATGATTCCAGACAATGTCGTCCCAAAACATGTTGTTTTTGGTGTTTGTGTGAACCTTAAACTGACCACGACTCAACAGCTTTGACTTTTTTGACCCCTTGAGACCTAACTCTGAGATGCCAATCCGAAAAAAAAATCGGAACCCAGAATTCATCCAACGCTTTTCTTTGCCAAAGATCTCTCTTACAATATCTATATCTACCTGTGGCCCCCAAGGCGCCAGCGGGCTGCAGCTGAAGCGCCCGGCGGAGGGGGTGGAGACCGATGAGGTGCCAGCCTTTTGGTTCCAGCCTTGCGAGGTCTGGGAGATCCGTGGTGCGGCACCTGGGCTGATGGATGCGATGGGATGGGATACGGATGATGTTTGGAGGGGAGGTGGATTTAGGATGATTGGGAATGATTTAGGATGATTAAACAAACTGTTTGACTATCGAAATTGATATATGTTATTATGTTCAAGTGGTGGATGGTTGCTTTATGTTGCTTTCAATGTCTTTTCTTGGGTGTTTGATTCTTGAGAGGAAGCCACTGGATGTTTTACAATATGCAGTAAGTGGGTTTGCGTGTATGTTGGTTGGAATGATACAGTGTATGTATGTGTATATATGATCAAATATAATGAAATAAAACGCCAATTTGAACAGAGTGGACCTTGTCGCGTGGAGTGAGTGGATTTGTTTTTTTCCTTCCAAAGCTATTTCAGATGCCATTCATTTCATGCCTTTTTCTATACCAGACACACCAACCCTGCACAGACCATGTTTGAATCGCAAAAGGTTTCTTCTCAAGAAAGTAATTCCATGCCACGGCGGTTGTTTTCAGCCAGGAAATTATTTGTTGTTTATCGACTTGTAATTCCACCAAACTTATCCCAATTCCCATGATCCCCATTTGTGAAAACCCGAGGACATCACCATTTCCCCCAAGCACATGGCGGCACGTGGCTTGGTGGACCCCAAAAAAGGCCTGTCGCTGCGCTTTCCCCGCTTCATGCGGAAGCGGGAGGACGGAAAAGGGTCGGATGTTGGGAGATGCGGATGGTTGGAGTGGACCTTACTTGAGATATCTTGAGATTTGAATCTTGAAACACTGCTTGGTTGTTTCGAACTATGTGGTCTGATCTCACCCGTGAGTATTTGGGATGGTGACTCCAGCCTGTTCATGGTGTTCATACCTTTGCAGGGGGGTTGAAAGCATGAACCAGAAGATGTTTCGATACTGGTATGGTCCACCAACCTCAGACCAGTTGGTTCAAATCACCACCTTTGCTGGAAACTGAATCTAAAAGCAGCGGTATTTCCACTTGGTTGTCCATTCTTTTGATTGTGTTTGGAATATAATATATTGCATATGTATATACATCAAATTACATGCATGATATTATTATTATTATTAGTACTATTATTATTGTTAGTGTTATTACTAATACTATTATTATCATTACTATCACTATTATTATTGTTATTATATGCTATTATTATATATATATAGTTATATATATATATCATATTATAATCCTCCCACCAATAACCTCTACAAAGCTCCGAACCCGGGTTGGGAAAAACACCTCGTTTTGTATAAGCACTTTTCTTCTACAAAGTTCAAATCTCATGGTCAGATATAGATATATATAGATGCTAAATTCACTATTTTTTTTCAACATAAATCAATCCTAACTTTGTAGAGGGAAGATTTTGAGCCTGATGTGCAAAAATGTAGAAATCCTTAT
>BGPT01001068.1:120755-166405 GCA_003297045.1 Symbiodinium sp. clade C Y103
TTTGTAGCAGTCTGTCCCCGTGGCCGTTCTTAGTTAGGTCTCCGGGAAGCTGAATACCATGTGAAATATTGTGAAACAACATGGGCTCTACAAAGTTCATTTTTTTTGTTTTTTTTGGGCTTTTGAGCTATAAGAGCTAATGCTAATTTGGCCATTTATTTGCAACATAAATGAATCCTAACTTTGTAGAGCCTTATGTTGGCATATGTTGGCAAAAAACACCCTGCCAAAGAGTAACCCGGGGGTAGTACTTTGTAGCGATTGCATTCTATTTTTTGATGCCTATTTCAATTTTGTAGAGCCCAATGGGGACCCAAGACTTAGAATGTGGTTACAAAGTGGGGGCCCCCCAGGTTCCCTAGGGAATTCACATGGGGATATATTATATATATGTATAATAATGATACACTATAATTATGTATATAAATACCAGTCAAATGCACGTTGTAATCTTGATGTTGGTTGCTGAAACATGTTCAGAACTTCATTTCGAGCATCCAAAAAAGGACAAGCGTCTTGTGGACGCCACGCGACCCGAGCAGTTGGCGGAGCTGTTCCGAAAACAGGGACAGCACCGTGGCTCGGCATGGCTGCTGCTGTATTGTTTATTTGTTTGTCATTTCTTTTGTTAGTTGATATATGTTGATATCATTCACTGATGTCTCCTATTCTCAACCTTCAGATTTTACCTGCAGTTTAAGGGTCAAAAGTCATTTGTGGGTCAATTTACTATAATTTATTCAGTTTCTGAGGACCTCGGAACTTGCAGGGTTTGGCCACTTTTTGGTTGCATTTGCTGTCCAAAGTTGGGGGAAACCACTTTCGGCCGCAATACATGAAGATTTGTCGTAGTCAGATGATCAGCAACAAGAGGGGAGAATATGAGAGCAGGTGGGGGTTACAATCGACAAAGAATGGAACCCCTTAGCTATTTATGAATAATTATGGCTATGTCAAAATGGGGGGTAGCCAGAGCACCAGAAAACTGTGAACAATTACAATTGAAAAAAGCTTGATGAGAATGATTGTGTAAGCAATCAACATGGCTAGAGAAGTATAACCATTCAGGACGATCACACATATGGGATATTGATAGTTGGTGGATGGTATGTGGATGGTTGTGGGCAATCCAACATTGTAGATGCATATTGTCCGGTACTGCTATGTACTGGTATGACGAATCAACTTGATTCACCAACTGTCAAAACCATGTGTGCCTCGCAGCACTGTGACATTTCCAGCTCGTTGCACATGAGACAGTTTTTGGCAGTGTACTGAAATTCGCGATGCTTCCATACTGAAAGTCCCTGGGATAGTGCGTGGGACACTTGGGATATCAGAGGACGTGTTTTTAATACATCTCCAAATACCTTTGCCTTCGCATGTCCATTTGTGGATGAAATACAATATTCATGATATTCCATGACATTCCATTATATTCGATTGTATTCCATTACGTTCCATATGTATATACATATATATGTATATACATATATGTATATATACCAGCTAAACCTGAAAACCAGGAAAATTTTAAAATTTTTCAAAAATCTTACGATTTTGGAAGAGTTGCAGGAATTCCTGCGATTAGCAAAAGAGTTGCGAGAATTGGGATATAGGACGTAGGTACGCATTTGTTTGTACAAAATTGGGTTTTCAGTGAGCAGTTGGATAGTTTGTGTGCTTGCTTGGTGCTGGTAGCATGTTTTGCGGGCGGCGTTAGTTTAAAATCTTGTGCTGCTCTTGTATGTGAACGATTAAGTTGAGATTAATGATTTACATCAAGTGTTTATGAAACATCAAAAGTTGATGATCGTTTGACAGACAGATTCAATTGTTTGGATGATGTACTTGTATTGAAAATGAACGCCCAAATTAAATTGACGATAATTTATGCGTGTTGGATTTTTGATTCAACTTATATAAACATAATTCAACTGTGATAGGTTAAATTCTACTCTAACCTAAAGATAATCTATGTAAGTGTAACAAATGGATTATTTTTCTAATCTCAACTTTAAACACAACTTATATAAGTGTGATAATTCGAAGACTAACTTCAAGAAAGTTAAAACTAGGTCATCTGCATCAGAACAAACGATAGCTAAGCCTAAGCCGCATGAAAGTGAAAAAAAGACAATTCTGGGGGAAACCGTGAACGAAACCATACGGATTTATTGCTGTTTTTTTGGTTTTATTTCTATTTCAACTTCTAGAGATGGCCAAATATATTCATCTCTCTGTGCCAGACTTGGACGAAGGCACAAATTAGAGGAACCACCCTGTATTGAGGTAAACAAACAATGTTTGCCATTGGATACTACATTTCCGATCCACGGATTGGAATACTGTCGTTAAATCAACATGACAACTTTCATGGTTGGCTAAATATTCCCACTGATTCATGAGGTGTTACTCAACGAATTGGCGACGCCAGCAAGCAGGGAACCCTGCAGCACCTACCAGTGAATCTGTGGAACCAGTGATGCCATATATTATGTAGCCGGTGACATCGTACGGTTTCTATCAAGCAACAGATTCCTGTTTGGGAACCATCCTCGACCCCTGCCCTCAGCTGACTCGCCACGCGCCCCAACGATCATTGAGGCGGCCTCACCCCAGCGCCGCACAAGAGGCGATTCAACAGGCGGAGCGGCCAAGAAATGTTGGTTATGTGGTGGTGTAATGATATTCATTGGGGCCATTGGGGTCTTCGACGTGATGGGAGATAACGGCATGCAGTGAGGCTATAATAAACATATTGGGATATCCATGGATGTTCATTATATATCGTATATGCATGTATAGGCTGTAACCAGATTAGATGATAGCGGTCCCGATCATGATCCAATGTCTAGATAAGACATGAATATTTCAAGAGTTTTCTCTTCGACGCCACTACGTTTCATGTCAATGTGCGATTCGTAATTGGTTCAAACATCGACAAACAAGTCCATGCCCAGAGCTGTGAATAGCATGTGCTTCACATCGGATATCAGCCATGCTCGTGTTCCATGAATGTATTCTAACAACTGTCAATGCTTCCCAGCACGCATGCCAATGCTAGTCGATCTGAAAAATCCAATCAAATCAAAGATCGACCGTTTTTTTTTCAGATTTCAATTGCCGCAACCAATGTCGATAACGCATGGCGCGTGAATCCATCGAAGTCACCGTATCGCTGGCAAGTGGTCGCAGCGAGAAATTTTCGCTCCCAGAGTCCTCCAAAGTAGGGGACTTGAGAGATGAGGTACAGAAATCGTTTCGACTCGGGTTCTTGAAGCTTCTGAACGCATCACAAATTCTTCGGTCAGGCACATCTTTGGCAGATGCCGGGATCAAAGCTGGAGACCACCTGACTGCAATATCTTTGGAGATTAGGTTGGTGGCAACGCAGGAAGCTTTCGCGCTATTTACTCGTGGTGGCACCGTTTTGACATGGGGCGATGTTGACTATGGCGCTGACTGCTCTGCAGTGCAAGATTGTCTCAAGGAGGTTGTCAACATCACAGCTTCAGATCATTCCTTCGCGGCGTTGCTGGCAAATGGTGCCGTTGTCACATGGGGACAGCCCAGAGAGGTGGTGATAGCTCACATGTCCAAGATCAGCTGAGAAATGTGCAGTGCCTTGGCAGATCATAGAACGTTCATTCACTCAAACTTTTGGTTTATGTGGCTGTGGTTTTCGGTATTGGTGCTTGGGTTTTCCGATATAATTCCAGAATCGATTAGAATTACTGTAGACGTTTAACTTTTGATAGGGGGCTACGAACCAACCAGGTGCATCCAATCTACACAAGGCGCCTTCGCGGCTGTTTTGGCTGATGGGTCAGTGGTGGCATGGGGCGACAACAGTGATACTTCAGCTGTCATAGATCAACTCATTGATGTGCAAAAAATAGCAACAACATGGGATGCCTTTGCAGCCATTTTGAGAAACGGGTCTGTTGTGACGTGGGGGCTTGAAGATGCTGGCGGCGACCATGTGACATTGACGGGGGTTAACCACATCGCTGCAAGCGGTCGAGCATTCGCCGCCATTAAAAAAGATGGATCTGTTGTCACCTGGGTAATTCTCTTTATGGGGGTGACTCCTCTCAAGTCCAACAGCAGCTCTTCAATGTTTGCCAGATTAAGTCTGCAGACTCAGCCTTTGCGGCAATTCGGTCAGATGGAAGAGTCGTGACTTGGGGTGATCCGAACAATGGTGGGGATAGCACTGCAGTTCAAGATCAACTTGTCCTCGTTCATGAGATACAGTCCTGCGATGACGCATTTGCTGCAATCGTGGGAGTGGATCGCAGAGTCGTGACCTGGGGTGCTGCTTCACCAGGTATTGACATCTCAAAAGTCCAAGATCGGCTGACGGACGTCCAAGATATCCAGGCAACTGAACTTGCTTTTGCCGCAATTCGCAGGGACGGATCGGTGGTGACCTGGGGTCATGAAGAATATGGAGGCGACTCCTCACATGTCTGGAAAGAGTTGAGGAACGTCAAGATGATTGCAGCGACTTCCCGGGCATTCGCTGCCTTTCATGAGATGGCGAAGTTGAGCGCACCAGACCCGGCAGTACCTATGTCGTCAGCATCCTGTTTGGAGATTTGGCACCTCCATGGCAGTGTGTTTAGGGAGAGACTTGGCAAAGCTCGCGGAGATACCCTCGGGTCTCCGTGCTTCACTGAAGCCGCCCGTGGTACCTCTGACCGACAATGGAGGGAGAAGCGCTTGTGGAAGTGGGGCGGTAGCGCTTCGCACCACCCCGGAGACTTTCTGGAACGGTGGTTTGAGCACAGCAGCCGGTGGGTGACGGCGAGTCCTGAAGGCATTGTGCCTGCAGGGCGTAATTCGTTTCAAGCACATAATTAGTTTAAGCACGCGACAGCATTGCATGTCGATCCATATCTTATAAGGAAGATACTTCTATCTCAGACTGAGATTTTGATGTATAGTCTGGCTATCGACCTTCCTCGCTCTGGCCAGCGTCATTTTCCAAGAATTCGCGGCGCGGCCACCTGGGCTGCCGCAATTTCAGAACATTTTCGGTGGCAGTGTCTATTATAGGCCTGTTGCCTTTGCAAATTTGGCCCCCATTCGCTGTCTTTCGTGCTGATGGGACTGTGGTGACATGGGGCGCAGTGGCCGGTGGCGCCAACGGGCCAACAGTAAACGATATCGATGCTTGAATCTCGGCAATCTTCCAACATATGGGTAAGTCCGGATCAACACCCAGTCGGCTGGCTTTGAATAGTCTGGATGCTGCCAATTGGACACATATTGGACGAATGACGATCGCAATGACCATCGCACCCTAAGTCTCGAAACTTAGTAAATTTACATTGGCAAGAATTTACGTAAATATTTACTTTTACTGTAAAAAAATTAGGTTAAAATTTACGTAAAAATTTATCTAATTTTTTACCTAAATTTTTACCTAAATTTTTACTCATATGAGTAATTTTTTGGAAGGTTTTTTTCGATGTTTTTTGAAGTGTTTTTGTTTAAAAAAAGTATACCTTCATCACAGCAAATGTTTGATTTTTGTTTGAAAATCAGCATGCTGCTTGTTCAGGTGGTGCTGTGTTTCTGTCAAACCACCAAGAATATATTGTTTTTTGGGATCGTGACACCTGACAACAACAGTGAACAAGACCTAGAGGGTCAATAGGACAACAGCATAGCAACAGAACAAGAACCTTTGTGTTTTGACTTATTGTGTGTGCTCACAATGTAAAAAAGTACACACGTCCGATGAAAAGAGCAGCAAATGCTTGGAGGAAAAAACAAAGGCAGCCACAACTTGAGTTACTTGAGCAAATGAGCTATTATGTTTTACTAAATCATTACTCATGGGATTGTTTTACATGTGGAGCTGGTGCATTGATGCATGCTGCATACTGTTTCCTTGCTTGAAATCTTTGAAGTGTTACCTGAGTGAACTGTGCTGTGTTTCTTTACCTGTGAACATAGAGAGTTTTTACTTGTGATGATTCATTACCTGTGTGAAGTGTGCCACTTGAGTGANCTGTGCTGTGTTTCTTTACCTGTGAACATAGAGAGTTTTTACTTGTGATGATTCATTACCTGTGTGAAGTGTGCCACTTGAGTGAGCTTTGTTTTTTTTTCCTGTGGACATTCAAAACAGGCATTCAAGGTGAAAGGTGTCTGGTGAAAGGTGAAAGGTGGATGATGTTGCTTTACATGTGCATTTAGAATCAATTTCACTTGAATGGAGGTTTCAAAATTCATGGTAGTTTCAAACCACTGTTTCTCAATCTGGATTTTTTTGAGAAAGTTCCAGTGTCAGGAACAAATGGGTTTTTCGAGCATTGACAACTTGGCCATTGCAGAGACTTCACAAGGGAGTTTGGGGACCCCATCCTGGCACCCTTAATTCAAAACTTTCACATATATAAATATGGGAATGTCTCAAAATAGCGATGCTCGAAAATGTTNCACAAGGGAGTTTGGGGACCCCATCCTGGCACCCTTAATTCAAAACTTTCACATATATAAATATGGGAATGTCTCAAAATAGCGATGCTCGAAAATGTTTTTTTAAACTATAAAAAGAATAGGTTTCGAGCATCCCTATTTTGAGACATCCCCATATATATACATATATATATATATATATATTCATGCAAGCATTCAATATATATTCAATTCCAAGTATATCTCAAGTAAACATATGTAAGTTGACAAACTGCTGTGGAATGATAGTGGGAGAGGCAAGCATGGGAGAGGTTCCAAACCTAGGTTGGGTCAAACATGTTGCATGTTNCATATGTAAGTTGACAAACTGCTGTGGAATGATAGTGGGAGAGGCAAGCATGGGAGAGGTTCCAAACCTAGGTTGGGTCAAACATGTTGCATGTTTTTTTTATGGTTTATGACATTTTGAGGAAACTTTATGGGGAAAAATGGTAAGAATTTTCCAAAAATATCGATGCAGTTTATATGCACTTTACATGCACTTTTTATGCAGTTTTAAAAAGTACATGTAGTTTTGGGAAAAGTACATGTAGTTTTCCCAAAACTACATGTACTTTTTAAAAGTGCATAAAAAGCGCATATAAAGTGCATATAAACTGCATGAAAACTGCATGAAAACTGTAACAATATTTTTGCTTATTTTTTCACATTTCCCTTGAAAATTTATTGGAATTAATTACAAAATGCCAGTGACACAAGTAGGTACTTTTCACATATAGGGGTTCACCAGGACCTGAGCTGAGGTAACCAAACACATTCATTTTCCAATATGTTTGNTTCACATATAGGGGTTCACCAGGACCTGAGCTGAGGTAACCAAACACATTCATTTTCCAATATGTTTGCTCCTACAAAGCAATATCAGCATGGAGTAGGGATGATGACAAACAAATACCACATGTAAACTTATTTCATCATTTTTAATCCAGGGACAAAAAAACAAATCCACGGAGAGATCAACCTCTTGGAATATATTATATTTGATATATTTAATCAATACTTATGCAATGAATATGGACCTGTAGTATAGGACAAGTGTGCTGGAAATGAATGTACTATCTTGTATTCAGATTAAGTTTGGTACACCACTGAGACTTTCACAGGCAAGCCACAAGTAAGACAGAAGTAAGACCACACCCCACATGATAGATCCTCTAATGAAACNAATGAAACCTAGGTAATCCTGGTATAGTTAAAGAAACATTATATACAAGTGCTCTTCAGGTATCATAGACTGGTCCCCAGAAATTCTGAAGGGAAATGCGAGTAGGTCGCAAGTAAGATCTCACATGTAGTACTTGGCAAAGAAATCACATGAATTGGAAAACCTGATCACATGTAACATTTTGCATTGAACTAAAAGGAAATAGAAAACCAAGACACATCTAGTACTTTGCAAGGAAGTCACATGCTAATCACAAGTAAGAGCATGTGTGAAGACTATCACAAGTACAAAGTTGTTGTTTGAAAAAGGAAATTAAAGATTGACTTGAACCAAAAGATGCATTTGTGTTTGTACTATCTTCTTTGAAAAAAAAGGAAAACAACAGTGTCAATTCCTGCTCTCTATCGCTTTCAACGATTAAAACTTTCTATCAACAGAAAGAAGCCTTAAATTTAATGGATACATGTTTTCAGCCTCAAATATTTTTTTTGGTTTGCGCAAAACAAATGATAATAAATGGAATCAATGTTTATGATTTTATCCATACCTTTTCAGATGTTGTCCAGATGTTCCTGGTTTTCTCCCTTAGTTAAAGTTGCTTTCTGTTTATGCAAAACAAATGATAATAAATGAAACAACTGTTTAGGTGTTTATTCATACCTTTTCAGGTATTGTCCAGATGCTCCTGGNAAATGAAACAACTGTTTAGGTGTTTATTCATACCTTTTCAGGTATTGTCCAGATGCTCCTGGACCCAGCTTTCTTGCTTGCTCCCACTTTGCACTTTTGGAGGTGTGCACATATATAGGATTTGGATCAATTACTGCTCAAAAATGTGTAAGAAATATTGGAACAAAAATAAAGACGTCAAGTAGAACATAACAAAAAAACCTCAAACATATACATAAAATTTAAAAAATGTTGAACTTTAGGTTCCAGAGTAAAATTTGAGGTTCCGAGCCAATTTACGTAAATATTTACGTAAATTTTTCTGTTTACGTAAATCTAGCCAAATTGTAAATTTACTAAGTTTTGAGACTTAGGGCAACGATCATTGTCCGATTCATACACCATTATGCATGATTCAGAAACTACGATCGCGCGATTCAGAAACAATTTGGCCCGATTCGAAACTATTTTGCATTCTTCAACTTCACAGCATCATATTTCTAAGAGTTCTTGTAACAGCCGAGTGCCCAGGGCCTGCGGGGCGCTGGCATGGCGGGGGCCGTGGCGGTGGGGGCACTCCAGCCCTGTGCCGCGTTACGCGTCGGTTGGGGATGGCTGGGGTAGATCTCCCAAGGTTGGGCTGGAATTTTTGGTATGATATGATCTGTCCCGACATCGGAATCACAAAGGTTTTTGGTAGTTAAAGAACCCCACGATTGCTGACTTGATTTGGGACCTGACTTACGAGACTTAAGAGTGAAGGTGAACAGCTGGCCACATCATGAATATACTCCGCATTTTCAATCGAGACTTTAGTGGAAATGGAAACGGCCGCCTTTTTCAGGTCTTCTTCCGGACGACAGCTGGAGAGTCTTAGGAAAGGAGACGCGCGAATTTAGGAAAACATAATAAGGTATACTGTGTGAATTGACCTTTACCGCAGTTTTGGTATGGAATGCGTCACGTCGATGTGGTTCATTTTTCCTGGGTGCTGCTGGCAAAGTTGGAGGCGGATTGGATTCACGACTCTGTCTACCTTGAGAAAGAATAGAAAAACATGTGGAACTTAGTTAACACACTGGCTTGAATTAAGCCAAGGATGAATTTTGAAGAGAATCATAACTCCTTCATTTGCAGTTTTAATGATTTGCGGTCGAACTTAGTTTGGATTGATTTAATCTTAACTATTTTACATCATTACATGAATTAAAGTAAATTATACTGAAATGGTTTCAAGGCTGCGGAACTCAGTGAGTGGGATTGGTCCATTCATTTAAGTTCCTGGTTGGCTGGGCTGACGGTTTCTGGAAAATATTGAGAGACTTAGAGTGCTTTAGCAGGAATGATTCTACTACCGATTGACTTTGGGATAAAGAATGGTACGAATATAACTTAGATTAACTCCGCGATAGCGGGTTTAACAAGAAACAAGAATTGCGTCAATTTAATCGTGGATAATAAAGTAACAGAAAACAGAGAGAAATTTCATGATTGGAAGGTTTTAACTTTTTATTCATTTTTGTTTAGTCAAATATTGAACTACTGCAACGCCGTACGTGATGGAATTCCTTCAAACCTAGAAGAAATCAATGCAAGGTAACTTATGGGGACAAAGTGGTCGCTACGATTTCACAAATCAAGGAGCGGGCCATCAGAAATAGTAAGTTGTTTGCGTGCAAAGTGAAGTCATGCATAAAAGTCAAGATTTGACATGTGATTTGCTCCATGGAGCAAGCTCAAGTTTGAAAACAAAGGATTGAGGCCCTCAAGGATATCAGAGAGGATATATCAGGAAGGAGAGGGACTTGCTTCAGGACTTCCAGAGCTTGATGATAATAAAAACGCTGTCGGGCAAGACGCTGGTGGCAATCAAAGGCCATACTTCCAAGACCAATGGAAATTTGCAGTTCGTCGCCCTCATTTTGACGCTGGTGATAGAACAGGAAAGGGATAAATTGCCATGCCTACAAGCGTTGGCCAAATGCCTACGGGAAATCGGAGATATGCAGTCTGAAGCTTTGCTTGTTGGTGTAATTCTTGGTGTAATTCGATATTTTAGGAGGCCGATCCGCTTGAGATACCCTAAACGCCAAAAACGCGTATTTCTCTTAGAATTCTAACCAAAATTGCATTCCCATAGCAAAACAAACAGAAACCAACAACAACTAGTACAATGGGAGAATTCAAAATACGACGGGAGAAATTCAAAATACAACCGGAGAAATTCAAAATACAAACGGAGAAATTCGAAATACAACCGGAGAAGTTCCTGCGAAATATGCGCCCGGAGAAGTTGCGAGAATATGCGGAGAGCTGCGAGAAAAAATTGCGAGAAAGGGCGGAGAAATTGCAGGAATTCAAGTGTGCAACAACGTGTCAGCTATGCAGGAAAAATCGGTCAATTAAACAAACTTCATCAAACTTGTGGATTGGACGCGCCACAATGTGAACAAATGCTTCAGAATCACTGAATGTATAGGCAGGTTTAACCGAAATCCCAAGCCTAACAGGTATACATGCAAATAAGCTTGAAATAATTAGAATTGAGGCCATTTCAGTTTATCCGCATGTGACATATGCAAATTACTTTTCGTTACTATTGGTTTTGGACGCTATTTGTCTTGAAAAATATGAATATAAAATTCAAAAGCAAATCTTGGAACTGCTTTGAACTTACTCTGAGCCTGATTCCCTTCTCTGGCGGCTTTGTGGGCGGCATTTTGCGGACAAACATAGATTTTTTGTTGAAATATACTAGCCCTGGGGCTTACATAATCTTTTTCCCCAGTCTAAGTAGCAAAAATTGGGCGTTATCATGGTTCTTTTCTTTGCCTTCATGGTTTTAGATAGCATATCTGCTGCCGTGAAGAACCCCATGCTTGGTGAACACTGGTAGAGACAGTTTTTTGTTATAAGAGATACCAAAGCATGCGGCAAAGGTTGCCACAATTGCATTGCTGCTGGAAGCTAGGCAGACCAAATAAAATGAAATGGATCCAAATTTCACGCAATAAATCTGAGAAGTAGTGGCTACCAAAATCAGAGGACATGGATGGAAACGTTGTTACTCGATGGGATCATTGCTGAACTCGGCCAAACTGACAACCAAATGCCTTTGACTTTTGCCCGCAACTTGGTGAAGATTCCTGTTTATGTTGCTAGGAATTAGTTATTCTATTCATTCAATCCTTTAAAAAAAAAGGCAGGCTTGTGACATTCAAGGAGTAAATCCAATGCTTGCAGTAGGCCCACAAAATCCAAAGTTTGCACATTTTGCAACAAAACTTCAGGGTCGGGCATTCGATGCGGCAGGCCAGCAAGAATCTTGAGTTCTAATATGTTCTAAATTTCTTTAGGTTGAAACGTAATCTAAACCTTAATGCGTGTGGGCTAAAAAAGCTGCCTGCTGTGGGGCAAAAAATGCTTATGATATTTGGAATGTAGGAAAACCAAAGAGTGGCAAAAAATCCGACTGTGGCTGTGTCCGTGGTGGGCTAAAAATCTTAAATTTCCAAATTTCAGACTTTAAGGGAATTTAGGAACTCAGGTGTGACCGCCAGCCGGCGGCCATAAAGAATTTAAGTGCCAATTTTTTCTTGTCCCGAGTTTTGGACTTTGAGGGTGAGCCCTAGAAATTGCCGTAAGCAGCAGGAAAAAGAAACCTGTTTAATTCCATAAGTTCGGAATTGAAGAAAATTGTAGAACTAAGAAAATTTGGAACTTAAGACTCTTTAAGACCGTAATAATACAAATTGCCCACTTGCTGAAAGAATCGCAAGACTCATTTTTATGGAACTGAAGAATATTGTGGAACTTGTATTAGCATGTAGACCTGAGCTCCACCTTGAAATTTGCTGCGGGTTTGGACAGGTTTGGTGTTTGTCGCCTCTTGGGCTGTCAAACTGTTAGGATTTGTCTTTGCGAGATGGATTTTCCCTAGGTGGTTTGCATGTTTACACTTATTTTAGTGTCAATTTTACAGTGTTTGTTTGTTTTTTCTTTTATCCCAAAGTACACAAAAGATCTAAACATCGCAAGTCTAGCTCTTTTGCAAGAACAGATTTCTAAACCATGCATTTAAGTTCCAGATCAAACGTTTACGGCCTTTCTAAAAATAGTGGTTTAAAGTCCCTGTCCTAGGAAACTTGGCAGCTTTGCGGGGGGTCATCAGCCGTTTTAGTAGAACAACATCACCCAAGACTATGGTTCATCGTGCGTATTACTGTGACATGACGTCCTTGAGATGCCAGCTCTTGGATGATAATGAAATATAAGAAAAACAACAAAAGAAGGGAAAAGTGGCAAAAGGCGGAGAATTGCGAGAATTTACTAGTGTTGCGAGAATTTCCGGGGACAACCGGAGAATTGCGCGAATTTCAAAAAATTGTACGATTTTTGAAGAGTTGTAAGAACTCTTGCGATCTTGGCTGCGCTGGTATATATGCATATATATATATATATACATCCAATATGTCATGCATTGCATGTAACGTACATATACATATGGGAGGTTTCATAAGTGGTGGTACCCTCAAATCATCCATATTGATAGGATTTACCATTATAAACCTCCAGCTATTGCGGTACCTCGATTTTTGGAAACCTCCATTATATATAATATATATAGGGCGTAAGTTCTCACATTTGGTGAGCTGCGCATGTCCCAAGGTGCGCCGGGCTGATGCGGGCGACAGCAGATCGTGAGGCAACCCACTGACAAAGTTGGTTGACGATGCTGGCAATTTTGATGGTAATTAGGGAATAAAACCAACTATTTGATAGGGATAGAAATGGGGGTCTAACCAGCAACAATGGGGACTTGGGATTTAATTTGAGGATACACAAATGACATGAATTATAATGACCTTCGATGTTGCACTCATGGAGTTGAAACATGACCAAAATCTGTCACAGTGAGGCCCAATACAGGTCACAAGTCTATCAAATTTGGATCCACAGACATGTTTCCCAAACCTTGCACATGTTGGATGATCGAAAACCACAGTTTTTTGAAGACATGGTTTGCATGTGCAAGAGATGTATCTGGTGCTGTTTGTGTTGTTGCATGCACAATATGAATGAGAACTTGTTTCTGCTGGAATGATGTAGACCTCTGCCCAACTTCAATCTCTTGGCCCAAGCCTTGAAACATCTTAAAGTCTTGAATTATTCGGGAAGAGATGCGTTTCATTGCCCAAAGATGGGTTCTTTTCCGTTGAGGGGTGTTTGGGATTGGGCAGCACAGCTCGCAGGCTAGCTTTAAGCCAAAGAGCACCGTACTGGTGTGCAGGGATGCGTGGTGAATCCAGTCCCATGGGTTGGCCGCATGTCGTTTGCATTTGGGAAATGTCATACCCACAACATTGTATACCTTACATTGGTGAAATATATCCTGTTGGTGGTGTAGCCATGAAACTGCACACCATCGCATTGATATTGACTGAGCGTCGCAATATGTGTTTTTGTATGTGCTTAATCCCATATTTTGTTAGGTTCATTTCCTTTCAGATACTCCCATATAGATATCTGTATACACATATTCATATGTTTCATGGCAAGATCACCAAGAAAGCTCCAATATTTTCCTTCTGAGGTGCTACATTTGAAGATAGCACTGATTCGACCTGAGCGTGTGACTTGGAGTGCCAGACCGTGGGAAATCTACGGAAATTTTTGGCGCTTGATCTACCTCCCATACACATACCAAATCTGATCGGATCATTACTGGTTGGTAGTTTTGAAGTGTTTCAAACATTCGTTTGGTTCCATCCTTCCTGCGATGATGGTCCGAATTGCTTGATTTGTCTTTATTTTGGGATGGGCCAACGGATTATGTGATGCTGATTGCGCAGATCAGAATAGTGAGTTCATATATGCCTCGATTCTCATGCAGCCCTCGCAAGCAAGTATTCGTTGAGGATGCATTCTTGGACAGAAAAAATGTAGTTGCTGCAGTGTGATTGAGGTTCATGCTGGGGTTGTGAAGTCATTGCAAAAGTGCAAAGCAAACGTGGATACAATTGATTGACCCAGTTTTGTCCCAAAGTTCGCGCAGATAAGTGAATGACAATACAACCTCACGACGACTACCCCTTAGGTGGTGGTTCACAATACTCAAGCCAAAAGGGTAGTATTGTACTTTTTTAGGTTATTTCAGGTTGGGGAAGTATATATTTCAATTTGCCAAGAGAAATGTGTCACATGATATTTCCTGCTGAAACAATCTTCAGTGCCTTTGGACAAAACGATTTTCAATGTCATCGATGTGCGTCGAAACTGTTTCCAGATGCAGTTTTCTATCTAGTTTTTCCAACACATTTTCGGAAAAAAATGTCTGCTGTTTGTCCTCCAATTCAACATTGTTCAACCCTTTTTGGGATGATTCCAGCTGATTCTAAATGATTCATAGTGAATTCATAGTTTTCTGATAGGTTGCCCAATCCGCCATAGTTTCGGCTTGTTTCGGCTTCGTGGGGCCGGAGCGGGATGTGAATCTTCCCACGGCCATGCAAAGCCGTTTCTTTTCAGCGCAAGAGGCCGGCGGAGGTTTCTGATTTTTCTGGGGTCACCGTGTGGTTCCCTGAAATGTGGAGCGGAGGAGCCCAACCCTATGATAGAGTTCAATCAGTCTTTAGGGTGTAGATGGATTCAGATGACTTTGGCATGATTCCTGTGAATTCAAGATCATGGAGTTTATCATGCAAGGCACTTGCAAGTCCTAGATGACCAGGTAGCGATTCCCTGATGCTGCTGAGTTTGGCCCCGGAACAGAGCGAACATGGAAACTGTTTGACCATTGGAAGTTGAGATGGGGGTTACTAGGTTGACTGTAGTTTAAAAATGTTGGAAAATTGTGTTTTCCTTTCCACCTCTTTTTAGGATGAGGAAACTTCAAATCTTTCCCCACCTCAAAATGGCAAGCAGGTTATGGGATGGATTGGTTCATCACCAACCACTGAGCAATACGTGCAAGTTCGATTCCTCGACGATTTCCATCCATTTCCAGCCATAGGAAAACCATGGCTCGCCGCAGGAACACCGAGAAGTGCCACCAGAGGATGGCTCTGATGAGGTTCAAGTACTGCTTTCTTTGTGAATTTGGAATACATTTTCCATGCTTATTGCATTAGATGTGCATATACAAGGATACTCATGATGTGATGATAGTGTTTTGATGTGTTTTGATGTGTTCTGTATTGGTGTCTTGATGTGTTTGATATGGTATGTATATTCATAAGTACACACATATTGAATCCCACGCATAATGAATGTGCACAGCCTGCCCATGTTGATTGCAAGAATCACGTTCGTGTGACTTGCATGTGCACTACTTGTTTGGACAAAACATTGATATTGAGACATATTGAGACACATTTCCAAGAGCCTATGCTATAGATACACAGCAATACATGCATAAGACAACATAAAGTAACTAGACTGCTAGAGCGGTCACTGTCACAATCAGACACAGTAATGACATATATTGTGTTCAATGACATGCACCTTGTAGTGTGGATAAACGTTTCCATGCTTGCACTCGCTCTACATCCGTTGTTTCTCTTACTGTCCTACCAGGAACAGTTTTGCAAAGGTACTTGGAAGGATCAAAACTGCCAGCAAATGCGGGTGATAGTGGCCTTCTAGTGTCAGTGTGTTGTTTATCCATGTTTATCCCATATTGAATTTGGGGAGACCTCCAATTGCGTCAATTATGCTAAACTGCTACCATATTCTTGTTCTTTTTATACGTTGTCTACCCAACAGTCGGTGGTTTCTGCTCAGATGTTGTTACCCTGTAAATGTAGCTGTATATAGTATGAATGCATACAGACAGTCATGTGTACAGATAGAGAGAGAGAGAGAGAGCGCTGAATATCCCTATCTAATGTTCCATGACAGCCACAGACCATTCCTGGATGCAGCAGGTGGCGATGGCACAAGCCTTAGCGAACCTCTGCAGCCTTGCACAGGCTCGGCGGCCCCCGGAAAATGATGGATGTGGTGGAGTCAGTCCGAGTAATATCGGTGACGAGATGGGACTGCAACCGTTGGTGCTACAGCACAGCCAAGGTAAAACATTATTTTGCTAGAGGGCATAGTGAGCCTACCATCTCAACTACCCACACAAATATATCCGCCGGCTGCATGGATTGGTTTGGCGAAATCTTCGAGTTTTGAACCGATTGGACTCCCAAGAAGAGATTGACCAGACACACCAGACGGCCAATTCCGCGTAACCCTCAGGGGCATAGGCGGCGAATTTCCAAGTAGAATCCAATGTACACACACAAGTCTAGAGAAATTGTGAAGGCTAGACCAGTCGCCCCAGCTATGCCACCTGTGTCCCCAGCTGCAGGCCAGAAGCAGGGGCGAAGAACGTTCGGAGCCACAGCCACAAACCTTGTTTACCCCTTGGTGAGATGTGCGAGAGCAGCTGTGTGTTGAAGATAATCTTCTCTCATTTCGAAGTTAAATGTTGAGATGCTTGACAGCTTTGTTGTTTCTAGTGTAGGATCATTGGATGTATTAAGCAGTGGACATTAAATTTGGCTGGAAGACATCAGTTCCCACTGTTGAATCCTTTGTGATGCTTAAACATCACTCTGTTAAGTTCTTTTTTATCATGTTTTATTGGTGGAATTTCCATTTTTTCTGACAAGTCGCAGATCGAAGCCCAATTTTCACAGAAATTGTATAATCAGTTGACATTCAACAACGATGTTTTTCAGCTATTAATCAGTTGAATCCCCACTTGTTTCAGTTGATCCTCCATTTTTGTTCCGGTATTATGTAACCAGTTGAACCTCCATTTGTTCAGTTATTATATAATCAGCTGAACCTATATATGTTCAGTTACTGTATTATCATCATCAGTTGAATTCCCCATTTCTTACCATAAATGTTGTCCGATGCATCCATCGAAAATCCATGGAAATCCTCCGTTTTTGGTCTGTTGACTGGCGAAGCCGCAGGCCTCCGCGCAGCTAGGGACTTGCTGCAGAAGATACAGGTGGCCACTCCCACGGCACAGGCAGAGCTGAAGGTCTTGAACCACAAAAATGGTGGGATTTATAAGGATTATTCATGATTATTTGGGTTGTAACATGTTTGAACCATATTCATTAAATGGGGAATGCAGCGACTAATGTGAGTCTTGCCGGCAAATTCATAATGGTTTCACAATCACTTCGGGTTTTACATGGTGGATTTAACCAACACAAATGGGAGTTTTATGGGGATTTAATAGGATTTGATTGGTGATATGAATTTGATGTTATATTTTGGGTATAGCTGATCTTCTTGAATGGCACAGTACCCTCCAATGAATGGAAATCCATAGTTTTCCCATTCGGAAACTATCTACAACTGGTGAGTTGTCCATATCTATGTTAGTTGACTGGATGATACAAACCAACAAGGGGGAATTTTAGATCCAAACGTTGGATACAAAAACCAACCATAAAGATCCATAAAGGTGATATTTCATGAAGACCTAAAAGGGGGTTTAGATAGCCAACAATATGATAGGGTCTAAATGGGGGATCCAAAAATCATCCAAGGTATCTCTCCCTTTTAAGGGGTATATGGAGGGAAAGATCAGTGACTTGAAAAATCCCAAGATTTGAAGTATTTTTGTCACTTTTGTCGATTCCTGTCCAACAATGTCTGTTGATTATTGGACAGTTCAAATTTCAGCAAGTGGGACATTGGATACTTGTGAAAATTCATTTCAAGGGTCAGGAAATTTGAAAAATAGACAACGAAAAGTTGAACGACTTTTTTCTAGACAGAGTCAATCTACTATGTCATATTCCCCATGTTCCAATTTACCCCCAAAAGAATCTTTAATGGCCAGTCTCCAGGGCCCCAACAAATAAGAAATCCATCCTCCAAAGCCATTCGGCCACTTCATGGAGTTTTCCCGCGACTTCCCGCGGCCCAAAGGCCTCGCTACGTGTCCTGTGGACAGAGCTGAAGAGCTTCAGACGATGCAAAGCTACTAAGGAGGAGGCTGACCTGGCAAAGGTGAAACATGGTGAAACAAACATTGGGAAAGCAGGAAACCCGGTGTTGACCTGTTGTTAAATGATTGTTAAATCACGGGGAAATGATGGGCTTTAATGATTGTCAAATGATGGGATTTAAGAAGGATTAATTGATGGTTTTAATGTGGATTAAATGATGTCTTTAATGGTGGTTGAATGATGTAAAAAGTGCATAGGACCCGGTAGATGTGGTGGAAACATCCGTCTACGTCCCTCAAATGCGGTTTGGGTGTTGAACATCCTGGGGAAAATATCATGTATGACTCATGAATTGGGGGATTTTGCGATTTTCAAAGATCTTTGGATGGTTGAAGATAATTAGTGGAACATTGAGAAAAGCAACTGTTTGAAATCATTGAACATTTGGTATGGGTAGTGGGTACCAAGAAAACATGAAACCCCAAGCGAACCTTGAGCACGGTGACGGAAACACAACGTATACTTGAACATCCCTCGTCGAGATCATCGTTTGCCAATAGTATCTAGAACAATCTGTCTACTATAATATTGTACCGTTACCAACCTTGATTCCCAAACACGACCTCAAATGATCCTAAATATTTAGATTCGTTTATCCTCAAATCATTATCCCAAGATATCCCAAGTACATTCCAACTACATGATATATGATGATATATGGCATATTTATCGCATGAATCGCATACCCATTGCGGATCACCAGCAGGTTGTCCAATCCTCCCAGAGGCCTTGAAGCTCCAGCTGCGTGTGGCGGAACGCGCCCGTGTGGCCTTTGGTTGGACCCTACGGAGCTGGAGCCAAGGTGAGACGAGTTGGCCACGAAAGTTGGGCAAACCTGAAAAACCATTGGAGGATCCATCAACAATGGGGAAGTGGGGATTTTCATGGATTTATATATTGAGGATACGTATACACTTAGAATGAATTATATATATCTATATATATATAGATAGATAGATAACTATACTATATTTGATTAATCCAGATCATCCACTTATTTGGATATGTGGATGCATTACAATGACTTCATTGCGACATCACTGGAATGATGGTCAGCATCAGAAACTAGTCCAAAATAGCCTTATGTCAGTTTAGGGAATTATCACTATATCACTATCATTCAACCAGAATTCTGATCAAATGTTTGATCGTAACGATATTGATGTCAAGCCTAAGTTTTGAAGTGGGTATTTTTTTACAAGCTATTGTATAATCATATCGTTCTATTATTGTGATGCTAAGCTCCTTTGAGTAGTTTTTTTGGGGAGTTGCCAACCGATATTTGCGAACGGGTCTTGAACTTTGACACCAAGGTCAGTGTGCTTGTTGGAAAGGGTCATGTCTGGAGATTTAATCAAAATCTTGCAGTTTGGGAATTGGGATGCGATGGGTTGAGGTTAAGACCCTGGAATCCATTGATTTTTTGAACATGTCGGGTATCAATTTGGATATACTCGTGCCGTGATACCCATGTTTTGGCCGGTAACACCGATATTGGATGATGCTAAGTCTTTTGCGAATCCATTGTTAGACTGTCACACAATAGTTTTGCCTGTTGGTTTGGTATGGAAACGAACAATTCACAACGTCGAGTCTAGATCTGATTCCCTCTATCATCCAAAGATTCAAGATATCTTAAGATTGGGAGTTCCCCAGGCAACAATCCTGGTGTTTCATCAGCGGCGCAATGGAGGTGCAAAGAAATCAGCCAAAGAGTCAGCTGAGGCCTCGTGCTGTGGGCAGTTGGGCAATCAATGGATGGTCGATTGGACATCTTGTAAGGGACTAGTGGTGATTGACACTTTTCGGAAGCTTCCCAAAATTGAGGCCCCTGACATCCACAAAATGAATAGACACGGTATGTATTGGTATGATTTGGTATGTTTTTTGTGCGAAAGATACTATATGATACTATATGATACGATTAAATCCTGAATACGTCAGGTTTGGACGCACCTTTTCTGGATTGGCTTCCCAGTTGATGGGTCACAAGCCTTGCAGAACGATAGAACTTGACACAAGTTCGCTCCATCATTGCAGGACCAGGTCGCAAGAAGAGCTAGGAAAAAAGCAGCACCGGCAGCCCCTGCAGCCCTGGCAGTGGTCCCAGATAGCGGCCTGGCCGCCAAAGATTCTGAAGGACCTGCCAGAGGTCCACTGGTAGAGCCAGCAGAGATCTCGGTGGAAGAGCAGACCCCAAAGAGGTCCTTGGAGGAAGCTGAGAGGGATCAGTCCGATAGCGATGTGATCATGGAGATCCATGAGGTCGATACCTCAGTGATTGGGATCGCGATGGGTTCTCCAGTCCACCTCAGTTTGGGCCAGAATGTGTTGATGACATTAGATCACAAGTGGTTTGCAGCTTGTATCAGCTTGTAGCAGCTTGAGATGGTTTTGTCTCTCGGCCATTCAACACACAAAGAAAAGTCCTCAAATTTGCCAAGTGATCCCACCCAAATCCATGACGAGAAATGGGTTCTTTTCCATGCCATCCCATGCCAACCCCCCACCACCGCCATGGCCCAAGGATGGCCCAAAGATGGCCCCAGAGAAGGAGATGGCACCGGTTGGGAAGGCGGACTGCGGACTCCCATCATCCATCAATATAATCCAGCCGGGCCATAACGTATCGATATGTAATTCTTTAGATACCTTGATGCCTTAGGAACTGATTGGATCAGATGGTTCAGAGATGGTTCAGAGCATGGCCTTTGACCGTGCCTGGAAGATGACCCGCAGGTGAAGCCTTTCAGACAGATGGCCGCCTTGACATCGAGGCCAAAGAGACGCCGAAAAAGTGACAGTGCGAAGGAGAAAGGCAAAGTACCTGACACCAGAGAGGAAAGTTTGGAGCCTGCAAACAAACAGAAACTTGGCTTCTGAGCCTGGCTAGTGGGTTTGTTGAGTTTTCATCCCTAGTTGGTATACTTGTGTCAACAGTCAACAACCATGACCCAGAACTTCTTCAATAATTTGGCGTTTTCCAATCCGTGAGGCCCCCAAACACACATGTATACACACGGTTTACCCGTCCCATAGGGACCATCATATGATACATGATCGGGGTTTTCCAAGTGTAATAACACGATACATAAGATTTTAAGAACGATTCTTTTCCAGGGGATTCCCATGAGAACTATGTCTTCTGATGTCTTCTGATGTCTTCTGATGTCTTCTGATTTCTATTGATTTCTATTGATTTCTTATGAATCTGTCATACCAGTTCCGTTCTTTTCTTGATTTTCTCAGCTTGGACCGCCTTGGGCCCACCCAGGAGAGATGAGGCATCGATGGCACCGCTTGCACCGGCGGCTGAGGCTACCTGGGGATACCTGGGGAAGATGAGCTGTTGCCCGTCACTTTCTGAAAAGTATTGAAACATGTATTTTGAAACATGTTCAGTCCTCCGTTTTCAGATGTCCAGAGTCATTTAGAGCCTTTGCCTTTGACTCTTGATGCGACCGCGGTGGTTGTTTCTATGAAGCCTTGCTGATTCGAAGGGGTTGTAAGCCATGTACCGTATCCATGTTTTGTATGAAACTTCAATCAAGAGCCCTTCATCCCCAATCTACGAAGGACTTGTCGTATCCGCTCTAGATCTCAAGTTTCCCAGTCATGTTGGCGAGCCAAAGTCATGGCATTTTGGCAGTTTACTGAGCAGTCACCAGCTAGGATCAATCTGACAACGACGTCATTGTGGAACACTCCCACAACGAGGTGGGATGATCGGATGTCAGTTGCTACGATCCTGCATGCCACAAACAGTTCCAGTTGTTCTCTCTGACCTAGCTGTGCACGGTAGTCCCTAGAATTCCGAAGGCCAAACCCTAAACCTACTCGTATATGTTTCAAATTGTTTCAATAACAAGTTTGATGGTTTTTGGATGTTTTTGGCAGTATAGGATGCATCATGATGCGTCAAACCATGTCCAGTGGCACCCGTTGCCTATTCAATTTATTTGCATTATGCTTCTTTTTCCGATGTTTTTTGGGATATTGGTTCGATCACTGAATCGGTTACTGTATATCATGTTGTATCTCCCCCTGTTGATCCCTTTGTCACGTCGCTGGCTTCACCAGGAGCTGGAGTGGTCTCGACTGGGTGACTTGGTGTCCGATCAGCTCTTCCATTGCAAAGGCTGACAGGGCAGGGCGGGGGGGCCTTCAGATGGGTCTGCAACATCTGGGAAAAAAGTCTCGTGATGCTGCATACAATCTCCATGGTTGGCATTTTTTATGGGAATATTATGGAATATTGGTATATCCTATTTTCAGACACGCATTTGTTCCACTATATATTTCTGCTGGTTGCTCTTGAGTGATTACTGTACAGACATGTATATAAACTGCGAAAACGACTGCAGATGTTTCGCCAATGTTTTGGGAACTCACGTGGCTGGATGCTTTGAGTATGGTGCAATTACCTATGACTGATACAGCAACATCTTGGACATGAATGTTGAACAGGACCATACATCTTTTGTGTGGTAGCAGTATGTGGGAGCTGGAGATCCAAAACTGTATTGTCCTTTTCTTTCCGCATCCTTAGACACTACGTGAAGAGATGGAAAGCTGACCTCAACTGGAAAACCTCGGGTGTGCAGTGCAGCTTTGTTTTTTGGGAGGGAACATGCATGGGCAAATAGAATCACATAGAAATATTATGAAACAACTAATAAATGAAATACCCCACGAAAAAATGATTTTTTGTCCACGGCATCAATGACCCACCACGCTACGTGACCCTGCGAGGTGCCAAAGTTTCAGGATGTCCTTGGTGCGAGCGTCGTGGTGGCAAGGTGGGGACACCTGGGGACGGGAAGAAACTGTGGGTGTTTGGAGGTCAGAACAAATTTAGTGGGAGTTTGGGGACCTCTTGAATTGAAAGTCTATGGTTTGATATGGTTTGATTATATGCGATTTATTGAGATTCAATTGATGTTTGATGTAGATGGATCAACTGCCAAGAGAAACCCAACAATGCTTCCCACTCCTGACATGAACCTCTTTGGTGAATTTGAAAAGTCTCAGGTATGGTGTCCCTCTCCCCAATGGAATTGCTGATTTACCTTGATCGCACATTGTGACCTTGAAGGGCTGGAATCCCAAAGTTTGGTGTCCAAAATGGACTGAAACACAAGTGGTCTTGCAGCAAATTTGCTCGTTGGGGGCTCCAGCATTCTATTAGCCCCATATCATCCCAGCTGTCAAGGTTTCAATTCAATTTCGATGTTTGGTTCACATCCGTATACTGAACATCAAGCTCTTCAAATTCCTCAAGCCCTTTCAATTTCTATGGCTCAATCTTGTTCATCCAGGCTACAACATGCTGCCACCTGCAGGTCGATCCTCGAACAGCGGCTGCAGTCCTGGAGACACCATGCCCAAGGCGGCTGTGAAGTCAGGATGGTTCGAATGAGATATTTACCTAACACTATTAAATATCAATGGCCAATGGGGATTGTGGGATTAATATTGTTAGGAATAGCCAATTCGGAGTAGCCATGTTGGTTTATAACTTTACCAAGAATATTTCGACAATGGGATTGATGGGATTGACTAACCGACTGACCATCAATGGGATTTAACATGAATATGAGGAATTAACGACCAAACGCGTTGCTTTTTGGGGAGCAAACATGTGATCAACCAAAGATGAGGATTTTTGCGAAGAACATTGTGGTTCAAAATTCAAAATGTGTCTATTTTCCTTTACTGTACCTGTAGATGATGCAAAATGACTATGACGTTTTCAATCCGACCAGGAAAGGATTCAACCCTTTGCATACGCTTCAGTAATCAAACATGGGAATTCAAAGCATGTCATATGCGTTCTATGGAAGAGGAGGAAAGTGGATCATTCCAATTCTATATATATATATATTATGGTGTGGTATTTTCATCATATATTTTCTAGTTTGTTTCCCCAGAGATGGATTATCAAATCTTCAAACATCAAACCTGTCCTTCTGTTGTTTGTGGAGGCATCCATGCGTCGCCTTCAAGCCTGAGCACAAAAGTTCTCGCAGAGCGCAGCAAAATTACGAGGCGCCGAGGACAACAATGCCAAATCTACGGGAAGACGAGTGCGTGCAAAAGGGATTTTGTGGAGAATCACTACTATTGATTAAACTTAGCCAACTATCAACCATTGGTGACCTAACGGTGTGCAGGACAAAGGTCCCAACCCCCCAAAGATGGATGAGATTTCGGAGGGTCCATGGTGCAGATCTTCGCCTTCTTTTGATTAGAGGGGTAGATGTTGATGCCCAGGGCTGCAGAGCGCAAGCCTTTGCATGAACTCATCCTTGGGCAGAAAGGTATTTGGATATGAGTGGAAACTAGTTGCCATATCATGAAATAACATAGAATATCATAAAATCTCTTCAAATCCCAAAGATGTTTAGATCGAATTCGATTTAATTCGATCTATGCCCAGGTTTATGTTCATTAATAACCCCTTTGAAACCATAATTACCCATGAGTAACCCCCAATTCATCCCAATCCGATCCAATCCGGTTAGGCTCCAGAGAGCCTGGAGGCATTGCAGCAGCGCTGTGAACTCTATCGTCGCCAACAAAGCTGCAGGCTGGACGACACTGAAGCGGTCCTGGTGGCTGGCCCTTTCTTGTTCCAACAACATGGATATATTACATTCTATTACATTTATAATCACATATATATATATTATATATACATAATACAACCATAAATACATAATACAATGGTATGCAGTACATCTAGACACAAGAAATATATGATATACACGCATTTTTTAATCCAACATATACATACATGCTATATATATATATATACATACATGCTATATATACATAATATATATATATAGGATATTTGCATAATATTTATTTATATACATGTTACATTCAATGTATACTTTATATATATATATACATAGCGATACAAGTTAGCAAACGTCAAGCTTTGGTCCAGGCCATGAATGATATTACAGCCTCGACACCAGCTTCGGCCATTCAGCAAATTCTGAAACCATTCATGGGCTCTTCCAACAAACTCCGTCAAGGCCTTGCTCCGCTACCCATGATTCGCAATGCTGCAGGCACCTTTTGCAAAACGGCTGAGGAAGCATTGGAACGCTGGATCACCTTTTTTGGTGAAATGGAGGGAGGCACTCGACACAACGATGAGCAGCAAAGAGCTCTATGGCTCTCCCATCTAAGTGGCCTTTTGCGATCTGAGCTCTCGGTTGACATTCTGGAAGTTCCGTCTTTGAGTGAATTGGAATATGTTTGTCGACATGTTGCTGCTGGCAAAGCCTCTGGTTTAGATGGTGTGCCATCGGACCTTTGTCGTCGATGCCCGGATGTGGTCGCCCGTTTGCTTTACAGCTTGATGCTCAAGGCAGGGGTACAGGGCCAGGAGGCCTTAGCTCACAAAGGTGGAGTTCTTCTTCCAATCTGGAAAGGACGTCAACAGTGTGATGAATGCTCAGCTTTCAGATCGATTCTTCTTTCTTCGAGTCTGGGGAAAGTCATGCACAAGTCCTTGAGAACGAAGCAAATGCAGTTATATGAACGCTTTCTTCAGAGGCAACAGATTGGTGGCAGAGCTGGAGTACCAGTTGTGCTTGGTAGCCACATGGTCAGAGCTTTCCAAAGGCTATGCACGCAGTTGAAGCGACCTTCCGCGTTGCTTTTTATTGATTTACAAGAAGCTTTTTACCGTGTTGTTCGTCCCTTGGTGACAGAGAGTGTGATCACCGACGAACTTCTGGCCATGACAGCGCAACGCATTGGGCTTGCTCCAGGTTTTCTACATGACCTTCATCAAGCCCTTGGTGAACCCTGTGCGCTTCGCGCTGCTCAAGTGCCAGAACACCTGAGACGAGCGATCAGTGCCCTTCATCAGGACACGTACTTCAAACTGCCCTTCCAGGAGGACCGGGTTATTACCCAACTGGGATCACGTCCAGGAGACTCGTTTGCCGATATCATTTACGGGTACCTGATGGCCCGTGTGCTCAAAAAATTTGAAGATGACATGACCGCACGGGGCATTCTCCTCTCAGTTCCTCTTCAAGAAGGTTTGCAGTTGGACGTTGATTCTGAGGCATCATCTTCAGTTCCATTTGTCGGACCTTGCTGGATGGATGACCTTTGCATTTGCTTGCAGGCTGAGTCAAATCACCAGCTTGAACAGCATGTAGGCACTGCTTCTGGGGCCATCTTGGACCTTTTCAAGAGCCACGCAATGACACCGAACTTGAAGCCCGGCAAAACGGCTCTGCTTGTCACACCACGTGGACCCGGCACCCAACGCTTTAAGGAGCGCTTATTTGGATCCACAGCACCGGACTATTGGAGAGTTCTTGGGGAGCACCACTCCTATGACATTCCGGTTGTGCGGACATATACGCACCTTGGTGGCCAAGTTCACTTTTCCACCCAGATCAAGAAGGAGATCAAGGCCAGATTTGCGGTGGCACATCAGGCTTTTAATAAGCATCGGAAACTTTTGTATCAAAACCAATTGTTTTCCATGGACAAGAAGCGTGAACTCTTCCAAAGTTTGATCTTGAGTCGACTTCTTTATGGAGCAGAGACTTGGGTGCTTTTGGATGTCAAGACGAAGATGCAACTTCATGGAGGCATTCTTGCACTCTGCAAGCGCCTTCTCGGTCTCCCACATGACTCACATCTCACGGATGATGAAGTTCTGTACCAGGTTGGTTTGCCTTCGCCTACGGATCTACTTCGACAGAAGCGTCTTCGGTATCTAGGGTCGCTCTACTCTGTCGGTTCTACCGCATGTTGGGGTCTTTTAAACCAAGACCGTGATTGGCTTCTTCTGGTGCGGGACGATTTCCGCTGGATGTGGGCCCAACTTCAGAACTGCTGCAGCCTTGGTGATCCTGACAGTCATCTGCCTCGATGGCTTGAAATCATCCGCTGGCACCGTTCGTACTGGAAGAGATTGATACGCCGTGCCAGCCAGCATTCCATTGGGCGACAGGCACGGGAATTCTACGCAAGTGAGGCTCAGATGCGCTTTCTTCACCGGTTGGAGACGGCCGGATGGCTGACTTTCCCTCGACCTCATGGAGAATCACCTCAACTTCTTGGCCACTATGGATGCATGAGTTGTCGTACTTCATGTCGAAGCCTTGGTGGTGAAGGAGCGCACATGAATAGAGCTCATGGGGTTGTGCATCCTGTTCGTACCCTGATCGGGAGTACTCAGTGTGGAGCTTGCCTCCGGGAATATTACACTCATGGCAAGTTGAAAATGCACCTCATCCGCTCTGCTGAATGCCGACGTGCTCTCATCGGACGCCGGCAATGGGAACTGCCCTTGCCTGGGATTGGCTCGACTGAAGATGGAGAAAGACTGGCGGCATGGGATAATCGCCATCATCCTCTACCTGCTCAAGGACCTCGACTTCCTGCTGCTGGCGCTCAGGACTTCCCTGTTGAACATCCAGAACTCTTTGAAGCTCTTGCTTTGCGTTTGGCTGAAGAGGGGGATGTTGTGCAGCTTGAGAAGGACCTGATTGACCTCGTTCAGGCCAAGCCTATTTCGTGGACCCTGTGCAGGTCCACCTTGGAGGAACTCGTGACGGTGATCCTACAGGATGCGGAATCTGGCGAGATACCGGCCAATCATGAGCAGGTGGCCGTGCTCCGACGATTGGCTGATCCGAGTGCCTGGCCTTTTCTGATGATGGTGCGACCGGACCCAGGGGGTGGCACGCCCTCTCTGCCTGCGGTTGACGACATCATTGACCACGTCGAGCTGTCTGCCTCCCCCGTTGTGGTTTCGCGCCCCGTTGGCAGAGAGAGGGTCTTTCTGCACGCGTTCTCCGGGCGTCGCAGACCAGGAGACCTTCAGCACTACCTCGAAGCTGCATTCCAGAGAGACTCCGGCGATGGTGGTTTGACCCTCCACGTTGTGTCCATGGATGTAGTTATTGACCCCTGTTGGGGAGACGCCAGACGCAAAGAAACGCAACGTTTCTGGCTGGATGGGGTCTTGGCAGGATACGTCCTTGGCGGACTCTGTGGCCCGCCCTGCGAGACATGGAGCCAGGCACGCTTCAATGAAGTCGACTCTGCCGTAGGACGTGGGCCGAGGCCTGTGAGATCAGCCGGTGATCTCTGGGGACTGCCATCCCTGACATTGCGAGAGCTCCAACAAGTTGCAGTGGGCAATGACCTCCTACTCTTCTCGTTCGAGCTGATCATCTGTCTTGCCATTTCGGGAGGACATGGAGTCTTGGAGCATCCGAGTGAGCCGAGCGAGGATGATCGTCCGTCGATCTGGCGTTTGGCGCTAGTCCATTTGCTGTTGCAACTACCAGGCGTGGCCTCCTTCACACTGGCGCAGGGCTTGTTAGGCGCACGCACTCCAAAGCCTACAAGACTCCTCACTGTCAACATGCCGGACCTGCCCAGATGTATCCAGCAACATAGAATCAGTCCAGATCTCCCAAAGCGGATCGCTATCGGTCGTCAGGACGACAGCTCCTGGGCGACTGCAGGATTGAAGGAATATCCGCCTGCGTTTAACAAAGCGCTTGCGGAATGTTTCATTTCGAATTTTCTCAGACGATCTTCTGATCCCTTGGCCAGCACAGATGAGGCCTTCCTGCGCCGGTGTGAGTCCTTGCATGTATCCGCTTTTGGGGACCACATCGGGCGCGATTTTCACCAGGGATCCGTCTGAAACTGAATTCAAAGACCCAGCTCGCCGCGACGTAAAGTCTCAATGAGTGTGTGGAAAAAAATACATGCACATTATATATATACATGATATATATATATATATATATACATAACTTATTTACATAATTTGCATACATACATAATCTATATAAATAGTTTAGGCAAATGTACATACACAATTATAAGATATAAATGAACATATATATATATATACACATACATAGTATTATTGGGAAAAAAAACAGAATCGGGGGCTGTTACTGGTATGGGGAACAATACTAATAATCCAAAATAGTGGTTTATTGTGGATCTCGTGGGAATAGAACAGGGATAAAACCTACATGGTATTGTGTGTGTCTGAAAATGGGGTATAGATACCACCAACAGTTTCGTTTCAGTGGAAACATATTACTTACATTTAATTACACCCAACCCGATCACCCAACACCAACTCCCAATCACCAGTCACCCCCAGCTGTGGGTAGCTTTAGCACTGCTTTCATGTGCATCTCGATGGGGCCATCATTGTATGCAACTAAAAAGACATATGTATGCATATGGATACTACATATAATACTGTATCCTGAAATTTTGAAATACGTTGCAAAGGCAGGGACCTTCAAAATAGAAAGAAACAACACCATCTATACATACATATCTATACAACCATTCTGGAGGCACTGGATCTCATATACTTGTAGGCTCTGGTGAACAGGACACCATTGAAAACACTTTGAAATCCATGACTAAAAACATTGGCTTTGAGATGCGTATATGGGCATGTCAGATTCCAGCAGTTGAATTTCATGTGGTATATTGCTCTATCCAAGAGCTGCTTATATTGCCGCTTTCAGTTGCAGTAGTCTCACGTAGTCTCACTGTCCGGTGTTTGTTGGTCACATCACGGCACATATGAAAATGGTTTGCAGTCCCTTGTTTGTTGGTCTCCCCATGTTTTGGTTGATAACACCATCGTTAGTGATTGAAAATGAAATGTCTACATGCTTGCTGCATCCCCGTGTTTGGTCATTTATATTCACGTTTTTCTAATTGATTAATTGCGTCCATTTGTACATGCTTGAATAATTGTAGATATATACATAAATACATGTATATGTATGCATTTCGTTGTGTACATGTATATTTGTATACACTATATATACACATTATTTACATTATATAAATATGTATCTTATATACATTACATATATATACATATTATTTATATATATTATTCAATAGCATATATATATATATCATATATTCATACATGATAACGTGTCTTTATTGATCTCCCACGTTTCAACGTTATCATTGTTTATTATGTCCTCCAAAGAAACCCTAAGTTCGGGCGTTAAAAAGATGGTTTCCAGTAAAGTGTCCCTCAGGCCAAACCATTGAATAATTTTTTATCAATTTTGCTGGTTGATTTCCCCATTTTCGTCGCTTCATTTTGGCGCCCTAGGCACCTTTGCTCGGAGCTGTGCTACTTCCGCGAATTTGAAGCTGCGCGGCAGCTTCGGGCTTTGCAGGACTCGTGGCTTTGCGGAATTGCCAACAACGAGATACACAATCAATAAGGATTAAGCATCAATGGCGACTGATGATATGTAATCAAGAAAAACAATAGGAGTGATAAACCATCATTAGGGATTAGCTAACAATCACTGGCATCAACAAACAATCAATGGGATTTGACCAACCAACCATCAATAGGGACTCAAGCGTCAAGTGTTGTTGTTCCTTCCGCTAATAGCATGTTTTGTTTGTTACGGCACCTACAAACAAATGAGGAGACATCAGCAAGAAAACAATGATTGTGGTTTCAAAAACTGTTTGTTGTCCATCTTGCTAGGATGATGATGATGATCCTAGCTGGCATCTAAGATTGAAAAACAAAATTGTTTGATTGCGCCAACAACTTCTGGTCAGTCCAATGTGCAATACAAACGGGACCTCAAGCAAGGATCTAGGAACATGTGGGATCAACTATCAGCAAATATGGGTAATAGTGCCACATCATGAAACATCCAACGTGCGTGGGACATCCAGCAGACCTAGGGACTTGATTTCTGTACAACAACTCTGGTACAACAACGGAGACTGCCACCAACAAACATTGAGATTTACTGTGATTGCAAAAGGTTTGGAAAACAAAAAAACAATAAAAAACATAACCCTAAATCAAGCAAGGCAGCTTTTGAGTTTTCTTTTCATCGGGCATAGGAACTGGAATTCCTTTGTGGGCAGCTCGTAGCTCTCTAGTGGGACCACAGAGCTGCAAAAATTGCAATTGGGGTGGTACAAAAAAAATCGCAATCCCCCGCATTATGTTCTACTCAAATTGGTGAGATCAACAAGTTTTATACATCTGATCCTGTGATGATCTCTGAATCTAATGAACAGATGTAAATAGTTGTCGAGTGGAATCGAACCTCAATATAGCGCCAATACTAGTGTGCACAAGAGTATTCATGTAACTGCAATATGTCCCGTTTGGTGATTGTTTACGGTAGCTTCAGGGATCATTCTGGTGCCATGTATATCAATCATGTATGATGACATCTCGGCATGTGCACCGGTCTCCCACGTGCGCGTGATTTTGAGACGAATGTCCGAGAGAGTGTACAATTACATCATCATATACATACACATGCATGTAAGCATGTATAGACTTAACTGCTCACATACATACATTGCACTGCATTGCATTACATTACATGCCATTATGTTGCATTGCCTTATATTCACACATACATTCTGGGCGAACTATGACTATAACGTCCAAAATGCGACCTCACTGGAATGATGGTTAGTCAGGTTGGTGACATATTATAATTTACCCAGACCCAGATACATATGCCATACATCCTATTATTTGCACATACTTCTATACTTATATGTGCACACATATGTACAGACAAGTGGGTTATTTGACCCCAGCCAACTCTTGTAGATCCTTCATGATCACAACATGACCCCTCGCCAGGACCGAGCACAGGCCGCGCAGCTGCCATGGCCATCTTGGACAGCCAGGTGCTCGCCCGCAAAAGGAGAGCAGTGGGCTGTCATTAAAATGTGGTTATTCAACATAGCCATGGAAAATGGCCCATTTCTAGATGATAAAAATGGTGATTTACCTCTCAAAGATGGTGGTTTTCCATGGCTATGTTAAATAACCAGAGGGTAATAGTGGCAAGATGGACAGCACACAATCAGACATTTGTATCTAATGTAGTTCGATATTGGCATATCTAATGGTGTATCATTGCTATATTGGCCATATTATGGATATCTAATGGGAACTTGTGCTAGTACAATGGGATAACTGCTAATGATTTGCGAAAAATATACCGATATATCCATGTAACAATGGGATAATATTGGTTTTTACTATAATTGCATATTACGGAATGATGGACATGTACTAATGGACTTGACTACAATGAGGGTATAATGGGGGTATAATGGGATAGCGGGATATTTAGGGGACATAATTCTGGGAAATATCAGGGAATATAATTAGCCATAATGTGGTATGCAAGCGGTTTTGAGGGGACTTTTGACAATATGAGGATTGAATTGGAGAGAATGAAAAAAATGAATTTGCACAAATTTTAGTTCTGTAGCTTGAATGATATAGTATATTATTGAATGCTTTATTATATATATATATACACATATCATATATCTATATTTATGTGGTATGTTAGGGTGGCACTGAATGGAGTGTTAAGTGGGATTTTATTTTAATATGTTGTAGCTTGAGAGACCAAAGACGGGTCAAACCCAAGCATTTAGGTATCAAGACCTTCGATTTTCAACTCATACACAAGAGTTGAAGAGTGACCAGAATCTGTGACAGTGGGTCCCAATATCTACAGGTCACAAGACTATCAAATTTGGATCCACGGAAATGTTTCCCAAACTTTGCAAATGTTTGATGATCCAAAGCCACAGCTTGTTGAATAGACATGGTTTTCATGTGCAACAGATGTATCTGGCGATGTGTGTATTGTTGCGTGCACAATATCAGCGAGAACTTCTACTGGTATGATGTAGAACTCTGCCCAACCCTGATCTGTTGGCCCAAACCTTGAAACATCTGAAAGTCTTGAAGTACTCGGGAAAAGATGTGTTTCCCAATGCCCAAAGATTGGTTCTTTTCCGTTGAGGGGTGTTTGTGATTGGGCAGCACAGCTCGCAGGCTAGCTTTAAGCCAAAGAGCACCGTACTGGTGTGCAGGGATGCCTGGTGAATCCAATCCCATCAATTGGCCGCATGTCGTTTGCATTTGGTACTGTAAATGTTCGCTCCCGCAACACCGCAAGTCTAAATTGTACATTGGTGAAATATACCTTGTTGGTGGCGTAGCCATTATACCCCACACCAACCAAAGGGCCATCCCCCATTGGGAAAAAAAATAGATTAAATGAAGCAACGGCTCAACTTGCTTCATGGACGAATCGATTTGGACGCGCATGGCCAATTGCAGTGCTCCGGGTTTTGACCGCAAAAAAAATGAAACTTGAAACAAAAACATGTTTTACCTGAGGTAAACATCCGTTTTTTGTCGGAGTTTTTATGGGGTACACATTCGTTCATGGTGCTCAGGTGGTCTTCCACGAAGCCTCTGGAGCGGTGCTGGGATCCCATCGCTGCGCCTACCAACGGCTGCGGCCGGGGCCCACAAATGCAGTGTGAAAGATGAGGTTTATCACGAGGGGTACAACCAATGACAGTACCTTTTGGTGCTCACATGGCTAGCTGGGAACTCCCCTGTGTTGTTGGAGCTGATGGGAAGTTCATCTTAAATGGACGATTTTCCATTGCCACGTTTGATTGCCAAAGGGTACACTGTGGGTGTAGCGAGGACGTGGTGCTGAAATACCACCGATATTAACCAAGTAACGTTTTTTGCAATGGGTTTGTTCGATAATGGGGTGGGCAAATTTTATATAATTGTAAGAATTGATGATTAAACAGTGAACTGGAGGGTTACATTGCCAACACTGGGGAAACTGATGGGTACTGCAGGCTATTAGTAATTAGTTCTGCTGTAACCCGGACACTTCCGTTTTTTGAATGGTGTACACTCAATCCAACTACTTGGGTATTACGACTACCATCAGATTGATTGCCACTGGTGGTCATGCCCACCTCCTGGGGAGGAAATCAATTTGCCATTGCTGGGTGTGATTGCCATTTAGAACGAATTAATGGTCGTTGTCCCCATCAAGGTGGAATATCACAACAAAAAAGGTACACTATTTTTACTGGGAATTTTTTTCCCCTTCCCCGGGGAATTTTTTTCTCCGCTTAGTTCTTGCACATTGGTGTGGCCAGGAAGCAAGCAAGGGAGCCAGCAAGCAAGCAAGCAAGNTTTTTTCCCCTTCCCCGGGGAATTTTTTTCTCCGCTTAGTTCTTGCACATTGGTGTGGCCAGGAAGCAAGCAAGGGAGCCAGCAAGCAAGCAAGCAAGCAAGCAAGCCAGCCAGCCAGCAAGCAAGCAAGCAAGCAAGCACGCAAGGGAGCCAGCCAGGAAGCAAGCAAGCCAACCAGCCCGGTAGCCAGCCAGGAAGCAAGCAAGCACGCAAGCAAGCAAGCACGCAGGCGCGCATGCANCAACAAACCACCTACAAGAACACCTGTCTTCAATCCAGCCTCAATACCCTTCAATCCAACTTCAAACAAACCCCTGAACCAACCCTAAATAAACCCTAAACACAACCTAAACCAACCATTAAACCAACCCTAAGTAAACCCAAACCAACCCTAAGTAAACCCAAACCAACCATAAAACCAACCCTAAAGAAATTTTAAATCCACCTCAAACCCAACCCTAAAGAAACCCTAAAACCAAGCAAGCAAGCAAGCAAGCAAGCAAGGGAGCCAGCGAGCAAGCCAGCAAGCAAGCAAGCAAGCCAGCCAGCCAGCCCACCAGCCAGACCCTAAATAAACCCTAAACCAACCCTAAAGAAACCTTAAGAAACCCCAACACCAACCCTTAAAAAAAAATAAATCCAACTTAGAACCAACCCTAAAGAAACCCCAAACCCCAAATAGGCGTCAAATCAAACGAAACCTTACCAAGCCTAAACAAAATTTAGAGCAACCNCCAACCTCAAGTAAACACCTTAAACCGACCCCAAGTAACCCTAAAGCACCCTTGAATAAACAGATTAAATCGACCCTAAATAAATTCCTTAAACAAAAATACATTCAAAACCAACCGTTAAAAGGCATCTAAAATCAGAAAATTAATCCTAAACTTCAATACCACCTGTAGGTGAAGACCCTAAACCAAGCCTAAGACAGAATTGGCGAGGTAGATGTAGGGGAGAGAAAACAGAATAGATCAGGAAAAAAATTCCCCAGGGCAGGGGAAAAAAATTCCCCGGCGCGATCCAGCACCAACAAAAAATGGTTACATCCCCGAGGCTCATATTTCCCAATGAGTGTGGTATACCCAACAATCCAGTATCCAACATGTTGATTTCCTTGATAAATATTGGACTGGATTGACGTTATTAGGCTATGTTTCACCATGTTTTGTTTTGTTTTGTGATTTGTGTTTATTACGGATGCGCATGGGAGTGAGAACCAGGAATTAGTGGGGGTATACCCAACAATCCAATAATCAATGGCGGTATACCCATGACAATTGCATGATTGAAATAATTTGGTAGCGGCACTAGTAGAAATGTATGAGAATGTGACAATTAACCACATCCAATGAAGTGATCAACCTTCCACTCGCGTGTTTTTACAGACTTATAGCCAACAACTAGTGGGAAATACCCGCCATCACTGGATTTATTTAGGTCTTGAAATCGTACCATTTTTGGTTGAACTCCACATTTGTTTGTGTTTGTCAGGCATGTGTTTGTAGGGGAAACGACCAGCTTTGCAAGTGCATACATGACTTGTGGCCTGTATTCACATCAGTCCTCAAGATTTCCTGTGCACATGCAACCAACATGCGCCCAACATGCAACGAACAATTGGCATATATGCCTATCCTCAACTAGAGTAATTTTGGATGTAGGGTACCTCATAACCCAGTGGTCCATCAGAATTTAACCCTTTTGGCCCTGAAGATCTTTGGGTGTACCCCAAGTTCAGGACAAATCCAAATTATTGCTGGATATTGCTGGTGATGTCCCATTGTGTGCTGCTTGCGGCTGGTTTTAAACCACCTTTTGTACAACCAATTTTAGTAATTAATATCCCTATGTATATATATCCCCATGATGGCCTGCCAACACCCTCAAATTCCCACGATATTTCCATATATTTCCCCAATATATAAACCCATTATGATATTTTCATAACATTCCCTTATGTTCCTTTGATATTCTAAACATTATTCGCATTATGGTTGGATTAAACATGGCTGGTCACCAGGCTGGTCAGAAAGAACATCCCGCAAATGTGATATTGTTGGTTAAAATAAGTCACATCCCCGTCATATCCCATCATATTGCCATGGTCGGCTCCTAACTACATTGAGTATATCACCATTTTGACGGTTTAATCACATTATTTTTTTTTGGGGGGGTCCATACTGATTTATCGAACCAATGCTATTCCCATAAAATGGTTGGATGAAATGTACATTTATATATAATATATTATAATATAGTATTATATATATATAGTTGGTCCAAAAAATATGGTGGGCTATATTGTAGTGGTTTTCAGTGTATCCCCATGATATCCCGAAGATATCCTCAGAGGTCACCAGCTGTGCCACGTTCTCAGGTCGCAGCCCCCAACTGGAGCCTTGGAACCGCCACGCTGGTGCTTGCAGCGAAGCGAAGTGAATGATGTGGGCAGCCTCGGTTTTGGGTTGGTCAGGTGGGATTTTTTTACAATTTTTAGGTTGGAACACACTGAGTATTCCCAGAAATTTTGGGTTTAAGGGAACCTTTGCCAGTCTTGTGTGCCATTGCTGCACCATTTGGGATGGAGAGTTACCAAAAAGAGATGCGTGGCCAACAAATATCCCTGCGATGTCTGGATGAGCATATCATGATCCAGTCATTCCCCATCCCGCCGCGTACAAGAATACAGCATGGGTGGCTAATACACATTGTTCGGACTCAGTCATGAATGGGGTCACCTCACGAATCATGGACTTGCTGACCACGCAAATTTAGTGGTAGTTCAATGGATCATCAGTCCTTGACTGGGTCATATCTCACGGTTGCGGTTGGTTAAACACCTCCATGTTTTTTGTCAACTGACATTGTTTCTTGATAAATCTCCCCTACATATGGGAATTGTCCGTCTCAGCTTTGAAGTCGAAAAAGACAACATGTTACCAAGTGCTCAAACCGAAGCCCATGCCTTCTCAAGCTTCAGACATTGTTTGTTTGCCCGGCATTTCACACTTTGCTTTCCATCCATTTCAAAGTGATGGTGTTGCTTTTGTTGACGCAAGGGGTTTTGCATCTAGAATCGAGATCAATCCCTGCAGTTCAGGTTGGATATATATATATATATTTATTAATATATAATTATATATACTGTAATATATTGTATACCTAGTAATGTAAATATATAGATGATATATGTATATAAACGGTGGATTTCCCAACCAGCAAGCTGAGCCCCCTTCACCATGCCATGGCGCGCCGCCGTTGCTGTGGCCTTCGCCAGCCACGCCTGGTGCGGCAGCGGAGCCTGCGACTTCGAGGAAGTGACGCGGGAGTTTGTGGAGAGTTCCTTGGTACGCTATAGTTAAGAATTGTGGCTAGTTATGGACTACAGGGAATTGTTCTGGATAATTGGTAAAAGTTATGGATTACACTAGATTATTGGCACTGTTCCTAGTCGTATACTTAATGGGATGATTGTCAATAGATGTTACTGTAATAGTTATGGATTGGATCATTTCCCCGTTCCCTACTCAGCACTAGCAAGTATAGGGTGTATGAGATTTGACCAGCCAACATTAAAGCCCCAAACTCAAGGAACTTGCGCAAGTTATATTGGTGTGATGTTACATGTGTGGCATACGACCAACCACGACCAACCACCCAATATAACCACCAAGCATGGGAGTATAATATCAAGATATATCAAGTATAAATACAACAGTTTAATTGCATAGAATCGGATTGTAATGGTGCTTTGTGGGATATAAACTATAAGGATGGGTTTACTATAATGGCATATGACACTGTGACTAGCCTACTGTATCAAACTATTTTCAATAGTGAGAGTAATGGGTGGTTCACAGTATAATGGTCTTTAGTAGTGGTGGTTTGTGCTTTGTGAGATGGACTGGGATACGACTATTATTGACCAAGCACCACCCAAAATTGGAGTATAATGGGTGTAAAACCAACTATATGGTATATATGGGAACATTTTGGACTATCAATGGGATGTCATGCGATACAACGAACCACAACCCGAAAATGGGAGTATAAAAATCAATTGTTATAGTTATGGTGATATTTCGGAATACCATTGGAGACTTACAGAACCAATAAAATGAACGCATTTGTGCCCAAAGTTTGGAACAACAAATCAACAAATCCTTTTGAACGTAATGTTCTACATAAAAGTAGCAATATTGGGGATATATCCGAACTCTGGACGAACCCAGAGGCCAGATCTGCCTGGAATGGATGGCAGATTGACTTTGGATTTGTTGCAGTCAGCGCACACGGTGCTTGTATATACATCTTTGATTATCTATGATTAGGCATTTTCTGGAGATGACATCTTGAAAACTATTCGACTATTTGTGTGTATAGACGACTTACCATACCATACGTGGAGCCGAAAGGATTATGGGAAGGAATGTTTGGTACAGTAAACGAATCTCGATGCAATATGCAAAGGAAGGTTTGTGTGTTTTAGTTAAAAGCAGAGTTTTGTGGGATTTGTAATCCCTGAAGTTGTGATCCATTGTTCGCAACTGGGGGTTACTCAGTCAAGAACCCAAGTTTCGAACAATTGAGGGGGTTTCAACGGTTTGCAACTGCTGTATCATCACCCTGTACAAATGGGATCATTTGGGGACATACTAATTCTATCTTATACCCACATCGCGAACCCTTCACAATCTGCAGCGAGCATTGCGGAATGGCGGTGGCAAAGGTGGATGAGCGTCCCAGTTGCCCAGCAAGTGGTTCAGAAGCATGCTAGATGTAAGTCACTGGTTTGCTGTGGTGACATCGCACTTGCAACTGGTGTGCAACTTGAACTATTCACCATCATTCCTCATTTCTGTTGGTTCAATTTCAACTCTCATATTTTGTAGGTTATAGAACCTATACACTTATCCCAGTGTCACAGTGTTGTTGGCGAATCTGCCCCTATTTGGAATGCACATCCAAGTGACCTATCCGGACGGAGGTCAAGCGAGCGTCTTGTCGGATTTGCCTGGGCCGGTCATTCTGCGAGGAACTTTCAAGGCGCACTGGTTCGACCTATCGACCTTGGATGGTTCACTACTTCAACATCTTCAACGTTTTGGTATGGGAACCGACCAGCTAGGGAATGTTGTTTGCAGCGTGTTCAAGATTCGCCATGTTTGCCAGCAACATCATCTAATACAAAGTATGGATTTTCCATTGCCAGGTGAGAGAACCAGAGGGTAAGTGGGTACGTTGAGCATTTTTCTTGGATCAAACACCGTCCATTTTGTTCTGCCACTGCCGGGATTCCATCGGGTTCAGGGGATCAAACATCGATCAAACATGGAGTTAACCCTATGAGTTTCCGCGTGTGAAATCTTCCGCAAATCACAAGCAATTCCCAATTGAGTTTTAATATGTTTTAATTCTACCAAGAGCAAAGGAATGCAAAGACCTTGTCATGGTATATCTATGTATCTCTCAATTATGAGTTGCAATTTACCTGTTGCATCATTTGTATGCTTGTGGTACACCCAAAAATCAACACCAATTTTGGGCTTTTCGAAAGACGCAATAACTCAATGGCTAAATTGGGAAAGTTCGGGACGTCAGGAGCTACTTCCGCGGGCAGAGAAGAGTTCCTTCCTGCGAAGCTTCAGCAACGAACCTTCAGCATCCGGATAGGGCGTCTGGGGCGGGGGGCTCGGATACCTGGAGAGGGAGATCCTTGAGCAAAATGGATTCACCATGATTCACCGTGTTTGGTGTTTTGGTGGCTTTGGGGTTTTAGAAATCCCAAAAAGATAGACAAGTACTGACAAGTAAACATACTAAACTGGTGATAAATTACTTTTCGATTTTTCGGTGGGTTGCTTCATGTATGTTATGTCTTTAGGCCATGTTTGGCTTTTGCTTCGGTGGTTTCCGACATCGACATTTGGAAGGTTGGTGTCAAAGATGATTTGCATATATATATATATAACCATATATAACCTACTGTACCAAAAGAAGTAATCAAAGAAGTAGATCTTAAGAACAGCTGCTGGTTCTACTAGCTTGTGAACAATAGCCTGGTTGGTGGTCTCAAAGGTTAGTTGGGGCTTATTGTCTACCAACAATGGGTGCAGAGCCTGCCAATTTCAGCGGGAGACTTTCTAGCACGCAATTTCTAGTTGGTAGTTTCAGATACTGCTTGATGCTGCCTTCCTTTGTGGTATGAATGTGCCCGTTGACTAACTCAGACTACCATGCAGTTCATGTAAAGCAAGCAAACATTGTTTTATTGTGGTTGAGTCCACTTTCAGACAGAAGAACCCCAGTTTATGTTGTGGTTTTTACCCCAATCTTCAAGATGCTGTCAAAACTTGGCATGCGGTGCGAGGAAACGGTGCTGCTGACACGGAATGTGGAGTTCCAAAGCATGACAGGCACCAAACCAGATGCTCGGACTGGGTCGCAGGGCTGGCAATCGAAAGTTCGCCTCCCTTCAAGCGATGTACCAATGATGTAGTTTCCTGGTGTTTGCAATGCACTAAGACAAACATTGAGGAGATACATGGGATCAGATTGACAACTACTATATAATCTCCAGCTAGCATCCAGATTGTTGACTAATTATCCACGGGGATTCGGCCTGTGCTTGTGTTTTTTCGAAATCATTTTGCAAGGCCATAATAGCAGGCTCAAGACAATCTTTTGGACTGCATGGCGTTCAACGTCTCAAAACGCCGCCATTTAGAGCGTACTCTTCCCTGGATACGTGAATACCTTTAACCTTTTCACCCCAACCTGACAACCTGAATCCTGATATCTTTTCCCACCAGGTTCCATAGGTGTCCTTTGCAGGTGTCATGTTTTCTGTGATCCCCTGGACATCCGATGGCGAGGAAAGTTTCAGTGCCAGCATAGGAGACTGGGTCAATTCCTGGGACTCCCATGACAGCACTCGACCCTTGGCAATTCAAGCTGTGATGGGACTGCTGAGATGGGGTGATAGTGGCTTGCTCTCCAAAAAAATAAAGGGTAAATGATTGGTAAAATATCCATATGGGTAAAATGCAAGGGTAAAACCCAAGGAAAATGATCTAACATCTAAATATGTTGGTTTACCTCTAGGATTTCACTAATGATTCATGGGTAAATCTCAAATGGGATACTGTATGTGGGAAGATAACACGGTATGTGGGGATGGTCGAGTCAAAACCTATGATGTCCTGAACGAATGGAGGGATGAACATCACAGCTGACAGCTATTTTGGTGTCAAAATCATGTGCCAAGATTTTGACCCCTTCCCGTATAAAGAACGGAGAAACCTGGTATAACGTTTGTCACCAACAATGGATCAAAGTTTTGTGTGTCGAATCATGCCTGAAATGGGGGTGATAGAACACAGGACGAGCCCAGGTGCACCACAGCAGTCTCCAACAGGGTTTTTGTGAAAAAAATCAGTAAGGGTAACATATGGTAACATATGGTAACATATGGTAACGTATGGTTGAAGGCGTGCTGTGAAAGAAGTCTTAGCAATCGGTTGTGAAAGGTACAGGTGCTTCCAATGATGTTTCACTAGAAGGCAACATACACACCCTGTAGAAGGCATTAATTTTTTGCTTATCAAGCCTTTGTTCGGGAAGAGGATGCTGCTGGGATCTGTTGGATCATTGACCTTCCAATCTACCCTGTTGCCCTGCAGGGTTCAGCGCCAGCAAAAAGGTTACATTTTCTCCTTTCTGCACGATAGTGTGCACCACCATTTGCAACAAAGATTGCTGGAGGCCAGACGTTTTCGCAGGGGACAGAGGTGATTGCAAAATCCTGAGGCAGGGACCTCCAGAAATATATGAATATCGATCAGCAGTTCCTTGTACCATCTGGTGAGGAGAAATGACTGCAATGACCATTCATATCATTTTTCCATCCATCAGGAAAGTTGCTTCGCTGAATTCTTAAAACAATTTGTTTGATTTGCGAAAGATTTGCAAAAGTTAGATACCATGAGGCATCATAGATATGTTATGTTGTTTATTGATACAGTATCGTGTTTGTTGTTTGTTGGAACGAATGTTTCGTTAAAGTAGTTGTTTGTTGGCGAAGAATAGCAATTTTCTGATCAACAACAACATACTAATACACGCAGGTGTTGTAGCTCCATGCTAACGCGCGTGGCACCATTTCATCCAAAGTAATTGTGTCCATGCATGCGGCATCAGTCTTGGCATGGTTCTATATATGGTTTGATTTGAGGTAAACCAGCCACCCAACTCAGTTTGTGGAGCTTTCCATGTGCATTTCCCGCATTGACTGGTGCATCATCAATGTGATATGTATCACAATCTTCTCTATCAAATGGCTATGTTCAGCCAGATGTCGCAAGGTTTTTCCCATCCCGGATTTTCTGCAAAAGCACAGCGTGAGCAGTCGGCCTGGGAGCTCAAGGGGCTGCCAACGGCCCTTTTCTATGCAGAAAATGAAGCTGGAAATGTTTGTCTCCGCAGGAAGTAGATGGATTATGGTCGATTCAAATACATAGAAGCCTCTACAATCCTCTATATATTTGGAAGTATGCTGATTGTCCCATGACACACACCCAGGGTTGAAATTGTTCTGAGCAAAATTTTTGTGCTGACACGAACCCAAACTTTGGAGACTGGAATGCAAGACCTTGTAGTGCAAGGCCTTTGGCTTCTGGATCCCTCCAAAATTTGGGACGAGCAACGGACTCCCCAAGGAATTCAAGTGTGCATTTGTTCAGTCTGGATCTTCAAAGTTGACCCATACATGAGGTATATGTTGATGATTTTGTGTGTGTGTCACAATAGTTGAATCCTGGCAACAACCCATGGCTAGGTTCATGGTGCTGGGTTCCAAGACCAAAGGTGCCTCGTCTTCTTTGATTTTCCCTGTCTGCTTGGTTTGTGCAGAAGCTGTCCACATTTAGAGACTGAGATAGTCGGGTGAATATGAGGGTGAATATGAGTACACCACGTTCACCTACAAAAAATGGCTCGATCACTAAGAACTGCAGGGGTAATTATTGCCAATAGCCTCGCTAGTGGTTTCCAAAGTTGCTTAATATACTCTTTTGCGTTTATTCCTTGTACTTGGGGATATCTTGGGATTATCCCCACCTGACCATTTTTCTTAGGACAGTTGGGAAACCATAAACACACTTAGGGGTCAGTAGTTTAGTTATACCGTATACCGTTATACCCACTTCTGCTTCTGATCATCATGATCATGAGCTATGGACCAAATGAAGGCTGCTCCGCCATTGGAACGGACAGACCCAACCGTGGCCGTGGGTCCAAATTGGGGGAGGTCCATTTCGCCTACGGGATCCCCTGGAAATATGTTGGAATGTGGTGGATGGTTCCATCTAACTCATCCTTAACCATCTCAAGTCCATAAACCAACACTAGACCGTCATTTGGGTTCAGTATGGGCCAGTCAAAAAATGGGGTATTACCATGGTATGCCTCAATATATGTTACAGGAACAGGAAGCATGATGAATTGTACCGTTCTAGGAGTAGCCCATTTTTGGACACCCTCATTTGCCCCATTTCGTCTTATTTCCATGATTTGTGTGTCCAATCGCTGCCTGCTTCCACGGAGGTGTCGCGTTGCATCAGCACTTCATGAGTTGGTTGGGGCTCTTGGCGGGAGCCAAGCGCTGGTCCCTTGCTGCATGGTGGGGGCGGTGGATATGGGCAGCAATTTGGTAACAATACTGTACTCAGTTTTGTAATCAGTATCTAGTTATATCTAGTTTAATTAGATTTAATTAGTATAATTAGTGTCCAATTTACTATCTAGTTTGGTATCTAGATACTCCAGGATGTACCTGTATCTGCAGAAGCGGCTCAAGAAAATGGTTGCTTTCCATTCGGTTTGTCGGAAAGCGAACCACAAAGGCTGCCAAATGATTTTTTTTTGGAAGGGTCAAAGCCAACAGTCGACAACAAAGACGCTACTGCTAAGTTCATGGTGATATAGCCTGCAACCAGAATAAAGTTGGTTCCAGAGAAGAAATCACATGAATGATGCATCTGGGATTGTGCCAAATGGATTCTATCCTGCTCCCTCATCCATTGATATTTTAGATGTTCCACAATTCCATGACACATCTCCACGACACATCACAATGCTGTGTATCATACATACAATCAACAAGTATATATGTATATATGTATATGCATGTGCATATCTATATATATATATATATACATGTACATGTGCATTGTGCATGAATGTATGCTTAGATCCTTGTTGTGTACAAATATACAGTATACAGTACAGAATATGTATGATATGATATATCACAACCTTCCCATCTTTTCAGCTTGGAAGCCCTGCCATCCCCAGCTGCAGAAGACCGCAGGTTGGTCTTCCCCCCACGGCTGTCAACGGAGCTGGAAGACTTTGCACATCTCCATCAGCCGCAAGAGGAACTGGCAAAGCTTCCAGGTGGGGACGGAGATGATGAGCTGGGAATGGTTGGTGAATGGATGGGGAATGGATGGGGAGTGGAATAATTAGATTGGAATGTTATGGAACAATATGAAGGAGTGCTAATCATGAATGATATCCTACTAGAATCTACACTCGATATGTAATGTTTTTTGTCGATTGGCATCTGGGACTTGCAGCGCTAATGAGCCATACACCACCACATGTTGCGGGGAAGAAAGGATGCCATTGGACACTGGTTCCAGGCGCGATGAGCTGTGTGCAGCAGGAGGGTGATGTTGTGATTTTGCCCGGTGGATGGTGGCACGATCCTTGGCGTGACAATGTGCCTCTTGGGATCCCCTGGAATCGTGATTAAAATTCCTCCAGTGGCCAAGGGGATATCGATATTGGGTAACAAGTTGATGAGTCTCTCAGATGACCTGCAAAAAATACAGCTACGAGCACTAAATCTCCCCCAAATACTAAAAATAAGGGTCCATCTCCAATTTTGGAAAATTTGTGGTTGGCCAATTTGATTTTTAATTGATCCCCTTTAAAAAACAATTTAAAAATAAACCTACCATTTGTGGGTTTCACCCCCTAATAATAAAAACTAGTTAACCCCGGGGTGTTTATTATTAGGGTCCCCTGAATCCAAGTAGTTTTAAATTGCGTTTTAAATTGAGATTTAATTGATGTTGAAATCGAGAAAAATAGTTTTTAGTATTAAGGTTTGGCGCTTACTATTAGGGATCCGCTTCGAAAT